>JAXQQM020068339.1:0-74819 GCA_034641835.2 Pinus albicaulis
CATCAAGCAAGGAGAAACAATCAAAGCGAACCAATCATAAACGGGACAAGGAAAACCGGACGATCCCCAGCGGAGTCGCCAATTTGTTGAGGAGGTAAATCCCCTCTGCGGACAGAGGCGATCCCTACTAGCCCAGTAGGGGTCTAGCAACAAACAAACAATGCTATGACGCAAGCTCCTAGTTACGAAATGAAAGACTTGGGATAAGAGCCTACCTGGATTCCAACGCTAGATCTGAAGAAGAAGATGCCCCCGTCCTTCAGTCCTGGCAGATCACAATCCTTCCACGATCTCCGTGGATGAACACCTGCACACAGAAAGAACAAACAGATACAAGCATAGGAACCAGCATACGTAACTAAACATCGGTCAGAAAAGACATTACTCGTATTAACATAATGGAAAAAGGAGTGGAACCATAATCATAGTCATCTATTAAAGTGGTAAACGAATAGAAGTTACAACCAAGTTCTGACGCTGCAGCCTCCTTCGCGCGGGTCTCCGGTCGTCCACGTCTCGCAAAGCTCGCCGGGGGAAAGGGAAACCTCTCCAGAGTCTCGTAACAATGGTCTCCTTGCTCTAATGGGCCTTAAGGGAAAGGAAGGATTCTTTTCAGCACAAAGGCACTTGGGAATAGGAGATGCAAAGCTTCAGCACTTCAAGACTAGCTTGCCATGGATCCGAGCAAGCTTTTATAGATGGGGAAGGAGGGAGTTGGGATCCCTATTATTATGGGATTGGCCCTATCAACAAGGAAGGTTCCATAGAAGGTGGCAAAACTACTTCCCTTCCATAGAACTCCCGCAGCCAAACCTCCCAACTCAAGATAGGCAATGGTTGTGAGTTTGTTCGAACTCAACTTCCGCCATCCATATTTAAAAAACAGTCCCTAAAATGGGTGGCGCGATTGCTGCTCTATGACAGAGCGCCAAGTGGCGCGACCTCTTTACAGGATTTCCCTGAGTGGCGCGAGTACTGAACTGTCTACCCGCGCCAATGCAAAAAGAGTTGTTTTTCATGGATTTTGCAAGGAGATGTCTCAAGGGAAAATGAAGCTCATACTTAGAGGGATGCAATGATGATGTTTTCAGTGCATGACAGTGTTCACAGGTCACGTTATGGGTCCTCCATTGTGCGGGACGGGGAATGGTAGGGACGGTGACAAATTACTGTGTAACACAGGTTTAACCCCAAGGTTTCTGCCATAGAAGAAATAGCTGATTGGGAAACATTGACCATGAACCAATTACTTGGAAACTTGATAGCTTATGAAATGAGACTTCCATAGAGGAAGTCAAATATGAGGGAGGCAGCCTTTAAGGTAGAAAAGTTCAAAGAAGAAAAGGAAGATACATGCTCCTGCTCTGATGAAGAAGAGGCCAAATTTGTCAAAAGATTGGATATAGGCTTAGGAAAGTATAAAGGTAAAATTCCTTTTAAATGCTTTAGTTGTGGAAGAGTTGGGCACTATGCATCTAAGTGTCCTCACAAGAAAACAAAGAATTATATTCAAGAGATAGAGAAAACCAAAACAAATAACTGGCAGAAAGGGAAGAGATTCAATAGAAAATCCCTTTATGCTCAACAAGATAGCAGTGCATATGAAAACTCAGATGAATCCTCAAATGAAGAAGGAACCTCTGAATTTGTGTTGATGGAAAAGGAAGATTTTGAAGGATTCCTTCTGGAAGACGAGGAAGAAGGTGAGGTAGATCTTGAGGGGGAGCTAAGAAGTGCCCTAGAGGAAATAGATAGACTTAAACTGAAGTGCAGAAAATAGAAAGACATTCTCCTCAAATATGTAAAAGAGGTACCAAATTCAAAAGACCTCATTCAATTGAAAGTAGAACTTGAAGAAGCTAAGAAGGTGGAAGACATTCCGGTAAAGCAAATTAAAGATAAACATCAGGAGCAAGAGAAATTGGAAGAAGAAGTGGTATGCCTAAGAAAGAAACTAGAAAACACCCAAAGGGAATTGACAATGAACACTCCTCGAATGACAAGCACTGAATAGTTGGATAAAATACTAAATGCCCAAATATCTCCTCTCATAAAGACTGGGATAGGTTACGAAGGAGAAACCAACAAATCCAAGGTAGAGGATAACCAGAATATCATTTTTGTGAAAGCTGTAAAAGAAAAAATTAACTCTCAGCAATATGAGATTATTGCAGATAGAAGACTGATAGAAGAAAGGAGCAGGGGGTGTAAGCAGCTCAGAGATGAGATTGCCTCCATGGAGACCTTGGAGAAGGTATACATTGAAATGAATGATGAAGCAGCTCAAAAGGGAACCACAGAAGCAGAAGCCAGCAAGAACTTGATGTGTGATGAAACAAACAGAAACAAGCAGCAGCATCAAGAGACAAAGAATGAGAGGAAGAAGCAAGCAGTTGCAAGAAGTTCAATTGTTCCTAAAGATCAATTGAACAAGTTCAGAAGATCTCAAAGGAGATTCTTCCCTCCTATGATAAATGTCACTTGTTTTGCCTATCACAAACTAGGACATATTGCTGCATACTGTCAGACAAAGATAATCAATTTCAACCAGCAAAGGATGTATAAAATGAGAAGACTACCTCAAGCAAACAAATGGAGAGGACAACCCTTAACCGAGTACACTAATCGTTTCCATGGGTATTGTTTTTATTGTAAGGGGTACGGCCATAAATCCATGGAGTGCAGAGTGAATGGACAAAGATTGATGTATGAAAACTCAAGGAGGTTGATGAACAATGGAGAACTCACTCGTGTACATAATCCATTCAGAAACATAATAAAATGGTTTGACTTCCATCAAATTAGGCACAAGTCTCACAAATGTCCTCTCAAAGAATGTGGTCCATCTTCTTAGAAAAGGTACCAAAAAAGTAGCTGCATGCAGTGGAAAAAGAAGTTGAATAAGTGTGACCTGGCTCTAATAGCTCAAGACCAGAAAATTCAATGATAGATGGACAGTGGTTGCTCAAATCATATGACTGGAGATCGAAGCAAGTTTGTAACCTTTGATGAAAAGAAATCTGGAAATGTTACATTCAGAAATGATAAAGCAGGGAAAATCAAAGGAAAAGGCTCAGTTAGTCTGAATAATGGAAGAGGAGAGGCTCAAGATGTACTATTTGTGGATGGGCTGAAAGCAAACCTGCTAAGCGTCAGTCAAATGTGTGATAAATGTTGTGAGGTCCTTTTCAGAGCCCAAGATTGTGAGGTAAGATTGAGCACCACAGGAAAGACCTTGATCAAAGGTGTTAGAACATAAAGTAATGTCTATATAGTGAAAGAAGAGAATGAAGCATACCACATAAGCAAACTTGATGAATCATGGTTATGGCATAGAATATTGGGACACCCAAACGTTGACCACATCATCAGTATGAGCAAGAAGAATGCAGTCATAGATATGCCTGCAATAAAGAAGCCTCCAAATACCATATGTAAATCCTGCCAAAAGGGAAAGTAGACCCGAACATCTTTCAAGACCAAAGAGAAGCTATCTACAAGTAGGCCTCTTCAGCTTGTTCACATGGACTGTAGAAATTTGAATAACTGATATATTTTTCACCACGATTCTCTTGATCACACACTATTTTATCTTCATGCACAATGCATAATCTCTTCTACCATTGATCATCACATGCGGAAATAAAATCAATTGCATGCACACATTAAAGCCATAAAAATTCACACATATGAACACAGTAATTTATGGGAAAGCTTAAAGCTAAAAACCCCCAACTATCTGTATATTATATATGTCATAGAGATCATGTAACAATCATCATACAAAGCTCCTCACAAGCTCTTAGTATAATCTCCACTTGCTACACACTAATCAGGCCCAATCTTGCAAATCCCATGCACCGATCTTTGAAAGCATTTAGCCTGCCTCTACTGCGCAATCCCTGCTGAAGAATGCCTATTGATGAGAATTAATTACCCTAGCCTTGCTCACGCAGTATTTATAGGGATCTCTACTAATTTTTGGATGCAAACCATGCATCACTTATAGTCACAACTGCTAGTCACACTTGCCCTTTCACCTATCTTTGCACTGGTCTCCACTGAAACTGTCCATGCACTGAAGTTAACTGATGTATTCTTTAGTTGATTAATGAGCTTATAATTAGTGAATTAATTAATAATTAATTCACACCACTCACTAATTGTATCAATCGCCTAACCATATACAATGAGGCTCAACTATGTTTAGATTATTAAACTAAACACAACTCCATTAACTCTCAATCAACTTTAACAAACTCTATCACATGAGTTCTAAATCAAGTATCCATGCAATAGCTCTAGTTAACTTAAGAATAGCGTAATTCCTTCCTCAGCTACCCTCGTGCTATCCGTGCACTTAACCGAAGTGCTCCAAGAGAATAAGATAATGTTTAGAGTCCAGTCATTATTAAGAGCTAATAATATTTGACATATCTATTTTAGACTGGCAATATAAAAATAGATTCTGCCCAATATGTCTAAAAATAGAAGTCCGTCTATTTTTCCAACTTGACAAACCATCCACAAATAACATCCCGCAACTCATAGAATATGATCCATATGTCTAAAAATAGACATAGTCTAAAAATAGACTTTGCGACAAAAATCACCCGTGTGGCCCCCACCTAGTTTAGGTGATCACTTTCCAACTAGGATCAGGAATGGTGTTTCAGGATTCCAACTTCACTATTTCTTGTTGCAATATTCAACACTCCCTCTCAACAAGAAAGTACTGTCTTTGCATGCGACATGAAACTCCATGCATTCGCCCTGCAACCTTCACAAGCGACATGCAACTCTATGCATCTGCTCTGCAACTCCTCTGAAACTGAAGAGGCTCCAAAAAAATCAATCAGTTTGATGCATCTATCATCAAAGTGTTTGAATTCTACTGGGCCCAACTGCACATGTCATCAAGAACCACTGCGTTGTTGAACTATGCACCCATGCACTCTACACTTGTCGTCAACTCTGATTCGCGCTCCAAGATCCGACACCGGCTACTTCGATCTACTCCATCAATCCAACCGATCATGCTTACCGGCTGTATGCCAGGTACCTCGTAGGCCAGTTCAACCATGAGACCACACCATCTCATGAATCCTGCCCAGAAATCTCCTCTTGGGATTAATCATGCATGTCGCCCCACCTCTCACCTGGTGGTATAGCTGCATGCACTCCCTCTGACCATCTGGCATGAAATTTCTCTGCATGAGTGGTTTATTCCACTCCATGATCCTCATCTTGTGGCTGATCAACATCCCGAGGTTCACTCTTACCTACATGCAAAACTTTCTCCCTCTCAAGCATTAATTGCATGTCTATCTTGCACTTCCCAACAGTAGGAAGATCCGTAGAAATCCCATCTACTTCAAGTCTGTAGAGATTCTTGGCTCGAATCCCAACCTTCTTGAATTTTCCTTCCTCATCCAAACTAACTCCTACACTCCCAAGCTCATCCCTGCAATGGACAAACTTTGTCAAGTAGACCAGAATAGTGTCATTCTTCTCCATTTTTATTTTCCTAAGTTACTCCTAAAACTCAACCGCTTCAATGCTTTGCAATTGCTCCAATGATCAATATCGCTCTGATACCATGTAGAAAATCTATAACACAGCTCTAATACCATGTAGAAATTTGAATAACTGATATATTATTCATCGAGATTCTCCTGATCACACACTATTTTATCTTCATGCACAATACATAATCTCTTCTACCATTGATCATCACATGCAAAAATAAAATCAATTGCATGCACACATTAAAGCCATAAAAATTCACACATATGAACACAGTAATTTATGGGAAAGCTTAAAGCTAAAAACCCCCAACTATCTGTATATTATATATGTCATAGAGATCATGTAACAATCATCATACAAAGCTCCTCACAAGCTCTCAGTACAATCTTCACTTGCTACACACTAATTAGGCCCGATCTTGCAAATCCCATGCACTGATCTTTGCCAGCCTTTAGCCAGCCTCTAATACGCAATCCCTGCTGAAGAATGCCTCTTGATGAGAATTAATTACCCCAGACTTGCTCACGCAGTCTTTATAGGCATCTCTACTAAGTGTTGGATGCAAACCATGCATCACTTATAGTCACAACTGATAGTCACACTTGCCCTTTCACCTATCTTTGCACTGGTCTCCACTGAAACTGTCCATGCACTGAAGTTAACTGATGTATTCTTTAGTTGATTAATGAGTTTATAATTAGTGAATTAATTAATAATTAATTCACACCACTCTCACTAATTGTATCAATCAGTTAAACTATATACAAATAGCTCAATTATGTTTAGATTAGTTAAACTGAACACAACTCCATTAACTCCTCAATCAACTCCACCAAACTCTATCACATGAGTTCTAACTGAAGTATCCATGCAATAGCTCTAGTTAACCCTTAGGAATAGCATAATTCCTTCTGTCAGCTCCTGTGCCACATCTGTGCACTTAACTAAAGTGCTCCAAGAGAATAAGATAATGTTTAGAGTCCAAATATTATTAAGAGCTAATAATATTCGACATATCTATTTTTAGACTGGCAATCTAAAAATAGATTCCGCGCAATATGTCTAAAAATATAAGTCCATCTATTTTTTTCAACTTGACCAACCATCCACAAATAGCATCCCGCAACTCATAGAATATGATCAACATATCTAATAATAGACATAGTCTAAAAATAGACTTTGCGACAAAAATCACCTGTGTGGGCCCCACCTAGTTTAGGCGATCATTTTCCAACTAGGATGAGGAATAATGTTTCAAGATGCCTCCTTCACTGTTTCTTGTTACAATCTTGAACATGGACCTGTGTGGACCTTCAAGAACTAATGCACCAGGTGGAGAATCTTATTTCATGCTAATAATAGATGATTTTACCAGATTGACGTGGGTGGCTTTTCTCAAATATAAATCTAAAGAAATTGATAAATTCAAGATATTCAAGGCATTAGCAAAAAATCAAACAGGATGCAAGATAAAATGCATCAGATCAAACAGAGGAGGTGAATTCACAGACTATGATTTTTCAGACCTATGCAATGAACATGGGATAAAACAACAGTTTACAATTGTAGGTACACCTCAATAGAATGGAGTGGCAGAGAAGAAAAACAGGTCAGTACAATAGATTGCCAGAGCTATGATGCAAGAAAGTAACATTCCCCAAACCTACTGGGCAGAAGCAGTACACACATCTGTTCACATTCTCAACAAATCTCATCTAAGACCAAATTGTGATAAGACTCCTTACGAATTATGGCATGGTAAACCAACATAAATCAAGCACTTTAGAGTCTTTGGAAGCAAGTGTTTCATAAATAATAATGATGAAAAACTGGGGAAGTTTGATGCAAGAGGTGATGTAGGAATATTTTTAGGATATGCATCCAAGAGTAAGGGTTACAGGTGCTACAAAAAAAGACTACACAAAATTATGGAAAGCAATGATGTAATATTTGACGAAGATCTACCAAACAGAACAAGAAGCACAAGTTTCGCCAATCCTCCAGATGATCATGAAGCTGAGAACCAAGATAATGATGAACATAACAAAACAACAAAAGATACTGAATTAAACTCAAAAGGTCCCTCAAGACACACTCAAAAGAACCATCCAGAAGATCAAATCATTGGGGACAAGAGTGTGGGAGTCCAGAGAAGAAGACAACTTTCTGAACAGACATAAGAAGTATACCTAGCCATGCTATCTCAAATAGAGCCAAAGAAGTTCGAAGAAGCCAGCAAAGACAAAACTAGGTAAATGCTATGAATGAAGAACTAGACCAAATTGAGAAGAACAATACCTGGGAGTTAATTCCAAGAACCACTGGGAAAAATGTGATTGGCACAAAATGGATATTCAAGAATAAGATGAATGAACAAGGGCATGTAATCAGAAATAAAGCCAGCCTTGTATGCAAGGGGTATTCTCAAATTGAAGGACTTGACTATGATGAAACCTTTTCCCCTGTAGCCAGAATGGAAGCAATCAGAATCTTTTTGGCCTTTGCATGCTATCATGATTTCAGGGTATACCAAATGGATGTGAAGTCTGCCTTCCTGAATGGAGACTTAGAGGAAGAAGTGTAAATGGAACAACCTGAAGGATTCTCCTTAACAGATAAACATGACTATGTGTGCAGATTAAAGAAATCCTTATATGGTCTAAAACAAGCTCCTCGTGCATGGTATTCAAGGCTAGACAAATACTTGCAAAAACAAGGGTTCAAGAAAGGAGGAGTAGACAGTAATTTGTACATAAAGGCTAATGAAAATGAACTCTTGATTGTAGTAGTGTATGTAGATGACATCATGTTTGGTAGCAACAAAGATGAGTTAGCAAAAGGATTTGCTGAAGAAATGAAATTAGAATTTGAGATGTCTATGATTGGAGAGCTCAACTTCTATTTAGGACTTCAAATTCAACAAAAGAACACAAGAATATTCATTTTGCAAGAAAAATACTTAAGAGAAATGTTGAAAAGGTTTCAAATCGAAGACTGCAAACCTGTGTCAACTCCCATGATCACTGGATGCAAACTTTGGGCTAATGATGGATCTAGAGATGTAGATCAAAAATTTTACATATCCATGATAGGAAGTCTGCTATACCTAACTGCTTCTAGACCAAACATTATGTTGGCAGTAGGTCTTGTGGCAAGATATCAAGCAGCACCAAAAAAAAATCACTTACCTGCAATCAAGAGAATATTTAGATATCTGCAAGGAACCACACATTATGGCCTATGGTATCCAAAAGGAAAAAGCTTCACATTGAAAGCTTACATAGATGCAGATTGGGCCAGCTATGTGGATGACAGGAAAAGCACAATTGGAGGTGCATTTTATTTGGGCAAAATTCTGGTGGCATGGCTAAGCAAGAAGCAAACTTCTATCTCTCTATCTACAGCAGAAGCATAATACATAGCAGCAGCAGCATGTTGCACACAAGTAATGTGGATAAAACAAACTCTCCAAGACATGAAGGTAAGCATTGATGAACCCATTTCTATCAAGTGTGACAATACAAGTGCAATAAGTATATCAAAAAATCTTGTACTTCATTCAAAAACAAAGCACATCCCAATAAAGTATCACTTCCTTAGAGAACAAGTAGCACAGAAATTGGTGAAGTTGGAATACGTACCAACAAAGGAACAAATAGCAGACATATTCACAAAACCTCTTGCTAAAGAACCATTCAAATATCTAAGAGACAAACTAGGGGTAGTGTCTGCAGATGTTACTCTCTGATATGATTGAAAAAAAACAAAACAAAACAAAATAATAATAATAATAATAATAATAATAAAGGTTGCATACAAGAAACAAAATCAGTGCAGAAGACAAGTGATAGTCAATATCAGACAAGAAAGCATCATTCCAGGGGGGGAGCAGTCAATAAATTGTCATAAAAGAGCTAGAACAATGGAGCAGTGCATGGAACAAGTCCTCAAGATCAGAGGAAATGAAAAGATCGAAACTACATTAGGAAATGTGAAACCCTTTGTCATTGATGTCAAAGGGGGAGGAAAATCAAGCAAAAGAAGAAAGGGTCTTCTGAAAAACAAGCAGAGGAAGTCCTGGAGGAAGCATTGGAGTATTGCCATCAATTCCAAAGGGGGAGACTATTGGAAATATTGTCATTGATGGCAAAGAAGCACAAAGGAGCAGCACCAAGACAAGGGAGCAGATCGGATTTAGATGGAATTGTTGCAGAGAAAGAAAGTAAAGTGGCAGAGGCTACAAGAGGAGGGTTTAAACAGGAAGTAGTTTTTTTTTAACAGAGAGGGTTTCTATTGTTGTTGAAATCCCATGGGAAAATTATACAGAAGATCCATTGATCAGAATATCAGGCCAGAGAGAAGAGATCCTTTATAATTATTTGATTATATGTATATATCGAGGAATTTGATTTCTAAATCATGGTGTGCATTGATTGAATGTTTGATTCAGTTTTAACTCGGGTGTAAATCAGGGTTTGGCACAATATATATGTATGCAGATGAATCGAGAAAATTCAAAGGAATGGTATGAGACTATGTGTTTAAGAAGTGAAGATTCAATTGAAATTGAATTCTGATAGAAAGCGTTTGTCCAAATTGAGCATCGATCACTGAATGGATCGATGCCCTTGAAATTGTTAAAACGTAACCCTCCAATTTGATATCCAAATCACACTGTGTAGAGTAATAAGGTTAGAGGGTGTTCGGAGTTGCGTTATAGTGTTACATTCAACGAAAGAGTGGCAGAATCATAAATCTCTGGTTATTGGCATAACTTATGGAACAGTGGAGCGGAATGAAATGAGAGCATAGCAACCGTTGGATCTGAAGGATCAACGAACGAAATTGAAAGGCGAAATGCGAAATTTATGAAGAATCGAGTGGATACGATAGAAACAAGTGTTCATAAACAGTATGAATGGTTTCACGAACCGGTGGTGGTATTCACGTGCATCCAAAGTGGTAAGTGGTAAAAGATTAAATGAACACGATAGACCTCCGGAAGTGACACGTCGCAAAGCAAAACCTCTTATTTCGCGTAGGTTCAAAAACTTTATCCATTGGGGCTAGTTGGCACGCGATAACGTGATGACCGTCGGATCATTCTAGGATCAATGGAAGAGACTCAACATTCTTTGGCATAACGAAATTCTGAGTTAAGAGGAGGCATACTATGGGGCCAATACATTATTTTGACGTGTTTTTTTTTAAAGCAAAAAGTATATAAAAGAGCGGAATGATAAAAGGTGTGGGAACGATGTCGCAGAGGCAGTGAAGGCTAAACCTCATGCATATCTTATGAGCATAGTTAATGTTGATCTGGGATCTACGGTACCACAGGGGCACAAACAGCCCAATGGTTAACCCAACGGGGTGCCTCCGCAGTTGACCCGCCCATCGGGCATTGACCGCAGATCGACGGTTGTCATTCACTACGGTAGCACAAGCTCGATGATTATTTCGTACCAAGGAGTGCCTCCGCAGTGCCGTGAACTAGGACTCTCTTTCCTAAAGCCCAAAATTACAGTCGTGGACCGGCGCGATCAACGGATGAGATTAAAGGATATAGAGGGTAGAGATTATATCGGAATCAAGTGGGACTCGATCGCATATCAGACATCGCAAGCGAATGTGATAGCCACTGGATGGATGAAAAGTTACAATGCGATGTGGTGATGTGAAGGGACATGTGGTGGCACAGCGCTATATCGCACATCGATGATACGAAGTCCATCGCATACCGCGAAGTAGCAATGCAATGCGATGTGAAGATGCAATGAGGTCGCATATCGTAGATCGCATATGATATGGGTTCGCGCGGTATGGTAAATTATATGCGATAGCTGATATTGCGATATTATGATAGCTGATATTGTGATGCGATATTACCATCGCGTATCGCAATTGGGGCAGGAGAAAAATCGCACAAACACATAGGAACGCCGAAGTACGAAGAGCGAGAAAGAGAGCGAACACGATACAGATCGAAGTTGAAACCTGAAGAATTTCAAGTCCAGAAGTATGTGGATTTCTTTTGTTAAATCGTTTCGGAGAGCAAAGGAGGATTATAACGTAAAACAAAAAGAAAAGGTTGAACACGACAAGGAAAGGCTCGCGTAGTTAAAAGGACCCATTCCTGTGCAGAACAGTTAGAAATATAACAGAAGGTAGAGAAGATAAAGGGACAGTAGGCAAAGAAGAAAAAATAATCGGAAAACCAAGAGCTAAAAGGGTTGAATTGAAATATATTTTTTGTAACTATAAATGTAAATGAATTAATTATTTTTTCCATATGTGATGCAAAGGCAAGTCTCCGTAGGCAAAGCAAAACTCCAATTTAATTCTAAAATGAGTAGACAGTGTTGTAACCTCCTGAAATGATGAGCGAGTTCAAATGAGATGGTGGAAGGAAAAGAGTCGTGCATGTTCACTTCATATTCTCTGTAGAATGCAAATAGTCATAAAGCTATCTGTATAAAACATGTAATATCGGCATGCATAGAAGAGTGATAGAGTGTAAGAAGAAGAAGGAGCAGACAGAGAAGCTATGAAGATCCAGAGATAATATAAGGCAGATATGAAGGATGGAGGACAACAGTGAAGAAGGAAGAACAGAGCTAATATCCAGGTAAATCAACATATGATTTTATTGTACACTGAGGAAGTTGGTGCTTCCATATCAATTTGTAGCTTGATAAGATGTCCAATTGTAGCTCATTGAGGTAGGAGCCTCCTGTAGGTTGTAGCTTGCAGAAAATAGATGGGAGTTGGAGCTTCCTTGCAAGTTGTAGCTTGTAGAATTGAGGTAGTAGCCTCCTGTAGGTTGGAGCCTACATAAAATCAGTGGTGAGAGAGATTTGGAGCTTGCCTTTGCATCACAACAATAATAAGATGTGGTTTTCTCCCTTATGGGTTTCCACTTATATCTGTTGTCTATGTGCATGATGATTATGTGTTGATATTCTGTATTTAATTTTCTTAATACCTACTTCTCACTTATTATGATTGTTGTTTCATTGTATATTAATTTGATCATGAAATGAAGATGTAAATAAGTGTAAAAGAAAGTTGTACAAGACCATGACTACATTAAACTGATTCACCCCCCTCCCCTCTTAGTTTAACTAAGGGTTCAAAAATTGGGTGGAGAGTATAATTCCCTCCCTTATTTTCTAGTCACTAACCTATATAGATAAGTGTATTCAATTTTATTCTTATTGTATTATAGATTTGGAATGATGTTGCTATGGGATATAACTGATCTAAAATCTTAAGGATTGATTAATTGCATAATTGGCTACATATGTCTTTATGTGAGTGAATGAATGAAGGAAACAAAGTTATTATTATGCCTTAAACATAAAATTGAGAATATAAAATAACATAACAACAGAAATAATAGTCACAAACACAAAAAACATTAATTACCGAGTTTTTCCCTACTGGACTATGTCTCCCGGTTCACTTCCAAGTGGGCGTTCATTTTATTAGGAATGCTTCAAAAAGGTTATTTACAACGAATTTCACCAACTGAATTGTGCATGCAGGCATTGTTGTTTACTATAAAAAAGAAGCCCTTTGTATCATCTTTCCAATGCATGTCTTCATTCTCCAAAAGGCCCAAGGATGCTCAAGTTATGCCCAAAAGAGCATTTACAGGCATTTACAAAAGATTTTTTTGCAACTTACAATTCAACTCCTAACCCACTGGTGCAATGGCAAAAAAAATTTAATTCCCTCGACAGGTTCGAGGGTCGAACCTCCCAGGCTATTCATGGGAATTAGTTTCATTAGGTGAATAACTTTTGTCTCGGTGAAATGGTGTTTCAATGCCATGATAAAACTTAGGTTAGTGCATCCACAACATTAATACCTTCTTTATTTTTAGGCACAAGAATAGACTTTCAATAAGGTGTAATAATATTAACCAATACAATGATGGTGCATTACTAACCACATAACATTAATCCAATGGTGCATTAAACTAACACATGGTATTTGGTTATAGGCCCGAAACCTTAGAAATAAAATTCAATTTAATTCTGACTCAGTGCTAACCATTAAGCCTGGCAGTGATGAGAAACCATTTTTAGGTGATCCAGTGGTAACCATTGGTTGATCTATGCCATTTGAACCATATCCTAACTCCACCATATTTTTGTGCCACATGGCACATAAAACTATGCTCCACTATTTCATTTACCATATAACTCTACTCCAATGTTTTACACCATATTTTGTATTCACTTGTGCCATAGACTTTACACCATACCATATATTTAACATATGGCTTTTGAAACATACCATATGTGTGCCCACCATAGTTGTAATGTCTTTACATTTCGTTCTTAGACCATAGGTTTAATAATATAATTTTTGCGGCCATATATATTTATACCATGGTTTATACAACCTTGTTATAGCCTTAGGTTGATTAAAAATGTGCCCTAACCATGTTAATGCACCTGCTATGAAATATTAACCAAAACCCAAAACCTCACCATTAAACTTGAAGATTAACAACTGTTAATTAAATTTAAACCTTTTGATTACATTGATTGGACCCTTGCCACATGTCGAGTAGTAGGAATGCCACATGGCCAACAAGGACCCTTATGCACCTATTCACCACAAAATTCATTGGACAATTTCTTCTTCTTCCAGAGAGAAAATGAGAAAATAAAAGTACCATCGGATTCAAAACAACGGACTCTATAGTTTGGAACTATTTCCAGAAAGAGCTAAACCCTTTGAACTTATAGCAACTAGAGGATCCTCTTCGATCATTCCTATCCACTTGAAGCTTTTGGACCACCAAAAATTTGTTTTTAAGTAGACATTAGGTGAGGGTATAGATCCCTCACCCTTTCTATCTCCATCCACCTCGCGTTGCTTGGATTCATGTCCTTGAATATAACTTGATGATACTTGACATCTCCATTCCTGGAAATGTGAACCTTCTAATCCTTATCATTATGCATTTTAAACCTGTGAATTGATTCATATATATGAGTAAAATAGCACATCCTTTGTAGCTATTCCATTTTCTTTCCTACAGCAACATGCCTTGAAACGCGAGAATAATGTGCTTCCCTGATCATATGCACGCTTTCTCCCTATTGTATGCACAACTTGCCAAGATGGTACAATAACATGTCATAACATGGAAATTCTCTTCTTCCACCTGAGAACTATGAGTTAGTGATTCATAATCTTATTAGAAATTGTATCTGCGGCAAATTATTCATTAATGTAACTTTCATGCGCTAAAGAAATATTTAGAAAAATAACTAAAACATTCAAAGAAGATCTTGACAACATATCATCTACTTTTTTTATTGTAACTTCCTGATACTTTATTACTAAATGGACCTGCTACAAAAAAAACCATCCATCTATAATTTCAATATTATTGCAACTTAGTTTGAGTTTGAAGGTATTGAAGTGGCTGATGATTTGTATGAATCAATGTTTCTTTTTCATACCCACTAGCATCAATTTCTATTTCAAACAGTTGTTTAAGGTCTGGTGGAGATTTTACAGTTTGTTGCTTTAAAGTATCAAATGCTTGTTGTTGTTATCCTCTCCACTGAAAGGAGACTTTAAAATTTGTTAAAGCATGAAGTGGTGATGCAATAAAAGAGAAATGAAAAACAAATTTCCTCCAATACTTATTTTCACCCATGAAACTTCTAATTTCCAAACTTGAATTGAAAATATGAATATCACTCTCTGCAATAAGAGTCTGATGATAATCATTTCTTAAATCCATTTTAATGACTAATATATGATTCATGCCAATATTCAGAAGAGGTGCAACAAATAGTATTTGATTCTCATGTTGTATTTCTCGTTTTCGAAGGATACATTTTGGTTATTTAAACAATTCTTCATAATAATCAACTATTTCAACCAATTTGTCCTTAAACAGAGAATCACATCCTTGAAAAGAATCATACTTATCGTTAGGGGTTAGGTTGTTTCTTAAGAAACATAAGAAAATATTTTTTACTTGAACTTATGAGTTTTTTCATTCAACTAACATTGATTAAATCCAATTTTGTCTTACTTCTATGTGCCCTGACAATGTATTCAATTCCTTATGTAAAGAGATGATACTTATTCTCCTTTCTATATAATATGGCATCTCGATCATAAATATAAGGACTACCCAACACAACTCCACATATGTCCAAAGGAATCACATCTAAATCAACTTCATCAACAAAATTAATTGTGATTTCAAACTTTAATCGACACTATTTTTTGACATGCATCTGAGTGTTCTCCTTTAACCATCCTAAAGGGTAAGATTTTGGATAATTCCTAGTTTACAATTCCAATTTCCTTACTAATTACTCAGATATTAAGTTTTCTTGTGATCCATTGTCGAATAATGTGTCAATTTTAGTGTGCTTGGATATTATCCTTATGTGAAACAATTCAATCCTCTTCTTATATTCAACCACATTATTATATTATGAAGAAGATGTAGAAAAATTAGAACTATATCAACTAGCTTCAGAAGGATTACTAGTCAGACCCCATAATAGTTATCTTATTTTCGTGACCGAATTCAGATCCCAAATCATGTTGGACTATTTCATTAGCTTTCATTTCACCCTTCTTCTTAAGTAACTTCTTTGGCTAAAGTTTTGGATGAAGCTTCTAACACTTGGATTCATCATGTCCAACCCTCTCACAATGAGTACAAGTAGGCCTTTCTTATTTGTGCTTAGTTGTTGCTAATTTATTTCCCTTGTCTTCTTTGGAATCCTTGTTATCTGAATGTTTGAATGGGTTCTTTGAAAATTTTGACTAAAAGGGTCTTCCCCCTGCTTCAATATGAATGGCTTGCACACATACTTCAATAAAATTTAGTTGGATTAAACATAAGCAATGCATGTTGAAAATAAGAATGCATACTTCCAATATATTTTAATAAGATTTCCCATGTGTTTAATGGAATATGAAGTGATAATGCCTTCTTCTTGAATTCTTGTGTAAACTCTTGCACACTATGTCCTTTACCTTGCCTTAAATGGTGCTAATATATTACAGCCTATTGCATATATCCTAAAGGATAGAATTGCTTTCTAAGAGCTTTAATAAACTTAGACGATGAGGAGATGATTTTACCTTTATGCTTTAAATCTGATTGAGTTTAATTCTCCCACCAAATCAAGGTTGTACCTCCCATTCTAAGTGTAGCTAAATAAATTTTTGCATAATCATCACCAATATTCTGAATTCTACAATACACTTTAAGTTGTTTAATACAATTATCCAACTTTTCAAGATTCATTCCACTATAATATATGGGTAGTTGAAACTTAACATCAAGCTTCATAAATGGATATTTCGTATGTTTCTTCTTTGATTCAGAATCTGAACTTGAATCATAGGAAGATGAAGATGGAGAAGAAGGAGGTTCGTTACATCCATTACTTTTATTCTTGTCTTTTTCCTCTTTCGTTCCTTTAGAAGACGAAGATGGAGAAGGAGTAGATTTGTCACCATCATTTTTTCCTTGGCATTTTTCTCCTTATTTATTTTAAAAGACGACACTACATCTCTAGTCTTATTGTCTTCATAGAGTTCTGCAATCATCCTTTGCATATTGAGGAAAATCTTCTAAAACTACTCATCAGTCTTGGGCTTGAGAGTTTCTTATTCATTTTCACTTGCCATATTTCAAGAGCTTTTCCTCTTTCTAATCTTTGGATTTTTCTCCTCGAGTTTCCCTTCTCCACGTCGCGACCTAGATCTAATAAACATTCATTGGAAAATATATTTCTTAAACATTATCAACCTCGCTCTAATACCAAAATATGATCTGAAATCTACATGATTGGTTAATTACACAATTGAATAAGGATGTGTTTATGTGAATGAATGAAGGAAATAGAGTTATTGTTATGCCTTAAACATAAACTTGAGAACATAAAATAACGTAATAGAAAAAATAATAGACACAAACACAAAAAACATTTATTATGGAGTTCGTCCCTCCTGTTATCACCAAATTGAGTCCCATTGGGCTGCTTCAATGGTCAACTTGGAGTAACTAATTTAAACCACTTGCAACTGGAAATTAGCCTTTCCAGTTTGAGAGGGCTCTCTCAAAAGAAGGATAAATGATTTTCAATGAAGTTTAATATGTTCACCATTAGATGGCTAACTATGAATTGGATTGAATGTATTTTTGTGTAGGTGAAAGATGTAGAGGGTTTACTACCATTGGGCTTATGGAGTCAATATGAAAACTAAGTCACAAGTCAATCTATCTCATGGAAGCTGAAAAATTGTATTCTTATAAAACCACACATGAAGGACAGGATAAAAAGCTATATGCATATAGTAAGTTGGAGCATGCCACCATGAATTACGGGTTATTATACATAAGAAAACTAATAAAACATGACAAAACGACAGACTAGGTGTATAAAGGAAGTTGGAGCAAGTAGTCATGAATTCCAAGTGATTATACAACTAGAAGTTGGAAAGAAAGTAGAATATTGATATAAGAAACATACATAAGAACACATAGAAGAATATCAGGTCTGAAATAGGTTGTTGCAACTATATATCACTGATAGACAAAGATTAGAAGAGTAATCTCTTCATAACATCTCCCAACCCTTTGTTATTAAATATTCTGCCTATTAATAGTTTCAACACCTTCACATTGAATCTGCCTTCAAGCTGGACCTTTGAATCCTCTTCTTGACACCCAATCTAACTAAAAATCCAAATACATGGTAATGATAATGAAACCTACTAACTTTAGTAGTTAGAAACCTAATAATACTCAACTACCTATTTATTTCACTTTTCAAATAAAAGAACAGCCTATTCACATTGAAAAGGACCATGTGCTTAAGTAGGACTGACCATGACTAAGATATAAATTCCCTCACTGTATTTATGAAACTGATTCTCCAATTTTTAAGGAAATGGTGCCATCCGACATGATAATGCCTCCATGATGAGTTGATGAGATGGATAACTTTGTCGAAGACAAACCTACATAAAAAACATTCCTCTAACTATACTTGACCTTTACATGTGGCTAGCTGACCTTCAAAAAAAATTTAAGATAAAAAAATACAATCCAAAGCTCCTTTATGCAAAAATAAAGTGTCATTAGGCAATTTTGTAGCGTAGTTTAGTAGCATATTTCATTTTACCATCCTCTGCCACCTGTCAGCTCTCTTTGCTGATGTGGACATGTTTGTTGGGTTAAAAGAGCTAAATACTATCAATTTCCCTCCTTAACTCTTCATAAAACTGGATTCCAAAGCAAAAATTCTCCTACATAAATTTTCGTAGCGTTTTTTTGGCTTCAAGCCTGAAGCACGCTGCAAATATGCCTAAAAAAGGCAGAATTTTTAGTTTAGAAATGAACTCATATTTCTGAATCCTTGATATATTTTGCAAAAATGGAGGAGTTTTCTGTATATTAGAATGTTTTTAAGAAAAAAATCTCTTGGTTTTTTAAATACCATCTCTAGATGTGCATAATCTGCATTTGGAAAACATGTATAAAACAGGAAAATTATGTTTTCTGAAAATAGGTCCCAAAGACATATTCAAATCTCCAAACTGGTAGAACCTGTGAGAAAATTGAAAGAGGTTAGTTTTCCTTTCTCTGTTATTGAAAATAACCTCTCTCAGTATTTATAAATTTATCTTTTTACATCCATAATCCTCTCTTTAAACTTACTTCTCAAACAGTCCAAAAACACAACAATTTCCTTGTTAGCTCCAGCAAAAATTCAAGCAACTTGAACTGGTGCATGTTTCACGAAAGCTAGGGTCCTCCATGAATATATTAAGGTCCATGGGCTTCTATTTTATCCACAGATCCTCCTTTGTATGTTTTCTTGTGAATGACCATCTCCCTTTATAACCAAACTGCCCTCTTAAACATGTGACACCTATAAAGACAAATTGGATAGCAAGCTACTTTTGGACAGCAAGCTGCTTACCACAAAGTTAAACTTTTCAAGGGTGACACATGACCAATACATGCTAAGGCTGAAGGGTTAATAACATAGAGGAGCTTGGGTGAAAAAGATGAAATTCTAATATGAGAGGGAAAATGAAAAATGGAGGAATAAAAGTGCAATGACAACAATCACTTATGATTTCACATGTTGGATAACTATCATAACCTAATATATGATCTCACCTTTCCTTAAAAACAATAGAAAATGAAAATTCATCGATTTTATTTCGTAAAATGAGTGATATGAAATGTTAGGTAGTTTTCTAGTGAAATCTTCTATTCTGTCACTGTATTTGCTACGAAACTGTGAAAAACCAGACAAGTGGCTCATTTCTTGATTTTAAGGCATGGGTGTGAAAACTAAATGATATAAAATAGATTTGTCTAACATGACATGACTAAAAATGGTTTTTTTTTACATAGCATAAACATGATTTTATAAATTCTTCATCAAATGCATGATCTAACATGATATAACATGAAACCTATGGTGACCTTATCAAAGAAAATTTTGAAAATTTTTAGTGTGATAACACCTCCTGGACTACGTCTCTGTGTCCACTTCCAAGTGGGAATTTGTTTTATTAAGAATGCTCGAAAAAGGTTCTTTACAAGGAATTCCACCAACTGAACTATGCATGCATGCACTATTGGTTACTGTAAAAAAAGAGCCCTAACTCTTAGCTTTCCAACGCATTTCTCCATTCTTAAAAAGGCCCAAGGATGCTCAACTTACGCCCAAAAGAGAATTTACAGGCATGTACAAAAGATTGTTCTACAACTTACAATTCAACTCCTAATCCACTGGTGCGATGGAAAAAAATCTATAATTCCATAGGCAGGTTCAAGGTTCGAACCTCCCACGTTATTTATGGGAAGTGGTTTCATTAGGTGAACAACTTTTGTTTTGGTGTAATGGTGTTTCAACACCATGCTAAAACTTAGGTTAGTGCATGCACAACTTTAATACCTTCTTTAATTTTAGGCATAGGAATAGACTTTGGATAAGATGTAATAAAATTAAAGAATACAATGATGGTGCATTACTAACCACATAACATTAATCCAATGGCACATTAAACTAACACATGGTATTTGGTTATAGGCCTGAAACCTTAAATATAGAATTTAATTTAATTCTGACTCGGAACTAACCGTTAACCCCGACGGTGATGATAAATTGTTTATAGGTGATCCACTGGTGACCATTGGTTGATCTGCACTATTTGAACCATATATTAACTCCACCATATTTCTGTGCCACATGGCACATAATACTATGCTCCACTATTTCATTTTCCATATAACTTCGCTCCAATGTTTTACACCATAGTTTGTATTCATTTGTGCCATTGACTTTACACCAAGCCATATATTTAACATATGGTTTTTGAAACATACCATATGTGCATGCACCATATTTGTAATGTCTTTTCATTTATGTTTTAGACCATATGTTTAATAACATAATTTTTACGCCCATATATAATTATACCATGGTTTATACAACCTTGTTAAAAACTTAAGTTGATTAAAAATGTGGCCTAACCATATTAATGAACCTGCTATGAAATATCAACTAAAACCTCACCATTCAAACTGAATACTTGCACCTGTTAGGGAACTCTGAACCTTTTAATTGCATTGACTAGACACTTGCCACGCGTTGAGCAGTGGGAACACCACATGGCCAGCAAGGCCCATTCTTCACCTGTTCACCACAAACTTCAACAGATGATTTCTTCTTCATTCGGAGACCAAATGAGAAACTCAAAGTACCGTCAGATTCAGAACTATGGGCTCTACAAATTATTGTTATTTACGGAAAGAGATGAAAGCTTTAAACTTGGAGCAACTGGAGGATCCTCCTGGATCAATAAAAATGGTTGTATTAGCACTATCTATGTAGGAATGGTGTTATTTATTATTTTTATTAATGAGATTTACATACTAATGTCCTCATGGTTTGCATGTTGCAACTGCTATGGATTACAAATCTAATTTGTAAAGTGTGTTTTTAATTATCGACATGGCCAAGGTTATTTAATCATTTATTTCCATTCATTATTTATGCTACATTTCATGTTTTATAAGTGAAATTGATGGTGTTGTGTTGCACCCAGTTTAGGGTGTGGTATGTTATTGGCGTTCTTAAAAAATAAAGCAGTGTTAGCCATTATAAGGCTTGTTTAGTGCTCAGTAAAAATGAATGTTTATAAGCATTACTAGATTGGGACTAAGTCCACGACAATGTTTGAGTGTTGGTATGGATATGGGAGATATCATCTCTATAGGGAACTAAGTTTCGAGAAACATCTATCTCTAAGGAGGTTTGGGTAAGTCCCTCGAAATCCTTGTGTTCCTAATTTTATGCATTGTAGGGTGACAATATTATGATCGATTCAATGGAATAATTTTTTAAAGGAGGCTCAAGAGCTTTGAAAAGAGTGTGAAATTAGCAAGAGTGTGCGATAGGAAGTCCCCATCCTTTTCCATGGAATATTCATGTCATTCCATGATAGGATGGCCAAGTGGTAGTTGTAAAATGTGGTATGGTAGATAGAGGGAATGGGATGAGAAGGTATATTTTAATCACTACCAAATTCTTTTTTTTCCCACGAAGATGTGCTAGAGGGTTCTCCCAAGTATGGGAATGGTGCTATTGACAAAATGCATGGGGCACATCAAGAATTTGTTCTTGTCAAAGGATGAAAATATATGTGTATTGGGAGATGGAGGTATGTATATGTGGGACATAAGGGTTAATATTGTAGAATATACTTATGTTTATGTTAGGGAATGAGAAAATGACATCCTAAAGGCTATTAACATAGGTGTGAGGTTATACTTGGAAAGGTCCCGAGATGGCCATAACCTGCATAACACTATGTCATGGGTTGAGATGAATGGTCAGAATTCAGTGGACCCGTCAGTTAGGTTGAGTAGTAAAAATATATGTAAGCTAGGATAGGCTATGTGGATGTTATGTGGGCATACGATGTGCTAGAGTTTTCAATGTGGCATGCTAAAAATGTAACATGTTGATGGTGTGAAACATGGCAAGGTGGAATGACCCTTTCAAAGGGTCAAGTGATCAGTTTCCAGGTGACACATGGCAATGTGGAAGGATGTTATCTAGCAAGGTTACATCACCTAGGTGTCATCATGATGTCATTAGGTCAATGGAAGTGAATGATGTGGATTTTGTACTGATGTGGATTTTGTACTGATGTGGCACTTAGGTGACACATGGAGGTGGTTAGTGGTGCCATCTGGCATAGGGAAGCTATGAGGTCTTGATGGGGAATTCAGCATGGCCCAGAGCCATGTCATCATAGAGAACGTGTCCCAAGGGTGGTTTTGCAATGCATTTTTTGGCTAGGGCATGAATCACATGAAATTCCATTGAGGAGATGGAAGTTGCAGGATAGAGAATCATCCTCGTTTCTTAACAAATAAACACTTGTGTTGTGGAAGTGCGGGAGTTGAACTGTGTTAGATGTTGGGTGTGGCACGATGGTATTATGCCATGGTAGTGACATGGTGGACCTCCCATGAGGTGGAAGTGCCATGTGGGCACAATGTGGCAAGTCTCTTGCTAATGTGGCAAGGGTTTTAAGAGGCTTAACTTCAAATAATCATAAATTTTGATCGAGGAGTTAGATCATGAGAAACTTTATATCACCAAAAATATCTTGAAAAACTAGATGTGATGGTATTACCCAATGTAAGTTCCACACATTGGGGAAGAAAAAATTTTGTAGCCCCATTTCTATAAGGAGACCATGTGGGATGGGTTAATTGATGGTAACACCTCCCACTATGATTGGGAAATATAAGGGGGTAGGAGGGAGAATAATAATAATATAGAGCATTGGGAGCCAAAGTCAACCATATTAGTAATTTGTTGTTGGTAATTTTCCTATTTTTTTTTCACAATTAAAACTTTTGTGATGATAAATTAATCTAGTGTCCTAGAAAAAAATGATCATTATTACCATACAAAATTAAGGGAATCCATCTAAATTGAGAATTGCGTCGATTATCTTAATAGGAATGATGGATGGATAATTAACATAACTAGGTTTCGGCTCTTACCTCCAAGTTTTTTTTTCTTTATTTCTTCCCCTTTGTGTCATCTTCCCTTTCCCCATTCCCCCCCTTCTTGTAGTCTCCTTTGAGTGTTAATGTTATATATTTTTTTTCTTTCTTTATTTTTATAAATCCCTCCTCCCCCATATTTATTCTATATCTACCGCTTTTTTAACAATGGAAATTATTACTATTATTATTATTTGAATATCTATTTAACCTTTTATTATATCTCTAATTTAATTATATCAACCTTTTGTAATTTTTCATTTCATGACTTCTATTAATTATTATTAGCAACCCTAATTTATAATAACAAGGTCCCCTTCTTATTACTATTAACCCTCCTCTTTATTATTATTATTATTATTATTAACCCCTAAGATTTTTTTATTTCTTTTTCATCTTTCTCGTTTATTATTATTTAATATTAATAATTTATAACTAATTTATTTAATATTTGTTTATTTTTTTTGTTCTAATAATTTACTTAATTTTTATATATTTTATGATTAATTATTAATTTTTAGGTTTCTTGGGATGATTAATTTTACTTTGGATTTCTTGTATTGCACTGTTAACCCTCTTTCGTTTTAATTCTTTGACTCTCTAACTTTTGTCCTTGATTCTAGGGTCTACCTCCCCTATTTACTCCAGCACATGATCATATTTTCTTCGTCATTTTTTCCTTGATGATGAATCACACTTTATGGTTCAAAATGTTGGCACATCAAAAATTGTTAATGTGATGGATCTAGAAGATAAAACTTGAAATTTCCTTATCTAGACATGAAGTTAATTGAAGCTATGAAAGACTATTTTATAATTTTTGATATGAAAATATAAGGAAATCATTCAATAAGAAGGATGTGCTAAAGTTGAGAAAACGTTCTAGTAACCATAAACCCAACATTAAAAAATGTGTGAACATTAGACTGAAATACCTCTATGGGATATCCAAGAATGAGCATAAAGAGTTGAACCTTACGGTAACATATATATATATATATATATATATATATATATATATATATATATATATATATATATATATATATATATATATATATATATATATATAATTTGATGAAAAGAAAACCTTGGTAGATTGTAATATAAATAGACTGTAATATATATATATATATACACATCGATTGTGTTTTTAATAATAACCATGTTAATGAATCATTGACTATATTACAACCAATTTGAACAAGAAATTGTGTTCGTAGCATCACGTATCCAAGGCCCAATTTACGTGTATTATGAAAAATATTATTTAGATGGGATATGACATATGTATAGTGGATTCACATTATTTAGCTAGTGCATTCATAAAAGTGATGACCATGAATTTGGGAGGATGGTGGTGGACATGAAAAGATTAAAATATGTTAGTTATGAACTAGATGGTGGGAAAGAAAGAAAAAACATAAAGCATGTGATGTCATGGGTTAATGTTGTGTACTCAAAGGGAACACATCATGGGGTCTTCACTCAATGAACTTGTGACATAACACATGAATTTATGGAATATTAAATAATATCCATAGTTTCCCTAAATATTTATAAATACCCCATGTTGGGACAAATTACTATAGAGAAGAACAATTATTGAAGAATACTAGTGGTGCCTAGAGACATTGTTGTGTTGGAGCACAAAATATAGTCATGATCCGATGGTGGTAGACCGATCTAATGGGTTTGGGTATGGACCAAACTAAATGACAATGAGACCATAGTTGTCAATTTCCTTAAGTGGATCTAAAAATCCAAATATGGACTCAATTAATTCATATTTTACTTAGTAGTCAACCCCTAGAAGGGTTGACTCCCTCGATCTGACAAAGTGAGGTTTAACAAGGAACTTGATGTTCCAATGCCTCCCAAATTTAATTTTTTCATCACTCCTCTTGATATATATTTCCATTAAAAATATATATCTAGATACTGCCTTTTATATCCTCAACACCTATAAAAATACCCATGTCACACATTCCTCCTATACCTTCAATATTAAATTGTTTTTTTATTATTTAACAAGTCCCTTTATTAATGAATGTAATAAGAAATTGGTTAACAAGGTGAAGCCCCTATGGATTTTATTCTTTCAAATTGCATTTGGAAATTTTACATGTAAATATGGCATGAAGGAAAGATGATAAATTTGTAATATGCAAGGATACCTTTCTCCTTAGTATTGTACTATAAGTTGTATATTTTTCTAAGAACTACATTCGAACCAAATAATGAAATCCAAATCCCAAAGAATTTTATTATCATATTAGGATAGCATAATGGTACATATCATATTTATGCATGTGTTAGATAGTTCATATTTATACTTAACTCTATAAAAATTTTGTGATATTATTGTTATGCATAAATATGAAATATATCATATTTACACATGTGCTAAATTTGAGTACATCTATAATGAGATAATCCAAAATAGTATGCACAAAATAGTATGCATGTTGTTATATCGACTATTTATACACAAAAAATTCCAAAAAAAAAAAAAAAAATATATATATATATATATACAAGGTTTTGTGTATCACTTGAATTAACAACACAAAGTATATCAAAGTAAACTCAAGGGTAAAGCCCATAAGAAATTTATTTTAAACGTGTTAGTTCATGGAGGAAAAATTTCGGAACCCGCAATTAATACAAAAGTTCATAGCCATATAGACAGTCTTTGTGACTCAAGTAAGAGTTTACACTAATAACAACAAATAAAGTGTGTCTTCTTGCACTGCTTTCACCCAGAGTGAGTAAGGAATTTCGACCTAGTGAATGTGAATGAAAAGTTAGCCAACCCTTTACAACTGAACTTTTCCGGGGAAGGAATATACAACAAATTTTTTACCTTTAATTTTAAATATATATATATCATTGGCAAAGGAACATATTACCAAATTAAGCATTTGAACACTTTATAAATAAAATTACACAACCAAAAGTAAAAGTTAATACAGTAAGAATTGATAACCTAAACCGCACAAAAACATAAGTCATAGCTAACAGAAGAGCATTGTGAGTATTGGGTATTTAGAGTTAGATATCGAAACTCTAGATATAATAATTGTATTCATTCTTAAACCGAATATTAAAAAAAAAAAACAACTAGGGTTTTTAAAATAAATTGTGAACACTTATATTAACATAATACATTTTTAAATATGTCTTTTGATGGAAATTACTAACAGAAGTCAAATACATACTTCGTACAATCATTTTTCTTCTAATACACTGTTGATGTGATGAATTATATTGAAAACATGTAGTTGAAGGCTAAGAACCTTATCTCAAAGAAAGAAAAACGTAATAAAATCTTCAAAATAAAATAAAATTAACAAACGTAATGGTCTAAGCTGACAGAGAAATAAGCAAAACCAAACGGGTTTTTGAGCTCATCAAAGAAGGAATGTATGCAAAGGTTGGAAACCCTAGTTTAGGTTATAATATTAAAAAAATACACCATAGATCAACAAAAGATGATGGAAAACAGACTCATGTCGGTCGTTATTCTAAATATTGAGAAAAAAATATGACAAACAAATAATAAGGATGGAACTAATTTTAGCTCGAATGGCAGCAACGGGACTTTAAAGAGTGGTGCATTCTGTCCCAAGCAGAATTCTTTTGAATATAGGCTGGATGTATACAAAACCTTTGCAAGAATTTCAGAAGTATTTTTAGAGATAAATTTTTATGACAAGGATCAAAATCTCTCTATCTACCTATGAACGCAAATGGAGTAAGAAATAATTATAAATTTCTAAAAGGAACTACAAGAATGAGAAGTTAACCATTATAAGAAATCTATAAAATCATAATTGCCTTACGGTATGTTGTTATCAATATGAACAAAGAGATTGGTTCAACATGCAAGAGATTCATCGACATAAAAATTAAGCAATAAACAACCCTATACTTCCATATTCCACTTCCATATTCCAGAGAAAAAAATCGGCGAAGAAAAAATTAAAATGAATGAAGCTCAATGTTCGGTTGGATAGTCATTAAGTTTTTGACAAGCCCGAATCCCTTTAATATCATCGATTACAGGAAAAATTAATCACAAGCATCCAATAGGTCAACTTTGTTGAGATTTTCTGTTTTGGATAAAATAGGCAAAATCTCAGTAGGTGACAAAAATTAGGAATCAGTTCCTAGATTAGCTCCAGTTTGTTGGGAGGGAGTTAATGCATCCTAAATTTGAGTTGAGAGGATTTATGAGGCTGTTAGATTCTCCTGCTATATAACAGGTATCCATACGTTTGTTTTGGTGTGTGGGTGTGAGAGTTTGTAATCTCCTGTTTGTTAATAAAGAATTGCCGATGCCTGTTGTGTGGACGTAGCCCAGGAGGATTGGGTGAACCACGTTAATGCCTATGTCTTTATGTGCTTGGTTTAATATGCTGTGTGTTAATTGTTTAATGAATTCCGCTGTGATTTCTCCAACAAATATACATAATCGATTGTTTTGTAGTTTTTTGAAATCGATTTGAAATGTGATAATGTAATTACCATTTGCATATGGTATAAAGTGAAAGGCATTTTCTATAAGGTGAAGGGTGGCATTTAAAAATTGAATCTGAGTATACCATTTGCATATGGTATGAAAGCACAGACATATAAGTGCACATTGCAGAAATTTTGTATGTGAAGTACAAAGGGCAGATATCAGTTTGTTTTTTAAAGGCATAGGCAGTGTTTTTTGAGATTAACTTCATTTAAAAGTTGGTTTTTCTGGAGATTATTGTGTTTTTTTGCTGATACAAGATGGCGAAAACTCAAAGTGCCCGTTTTGAGAACGATATGGTTGGAGCCTTGTTGTCTGAGGATGAGGAGACGAGGAAGAGGTCAAATGCAGACACCTCTACATCAGAGGCAATGATGGCTAGAGGTCGTTCTAGAGAAAGACGCTCTGGTAAGCGCAGCGATTCACGTTCAAAGTCTAAAGGAAAGAAGACAAAGGTGAAGTGTTGGCATTGTGGGAAAACTGGACACCTGAAGAAGGACTGCTGGAAGCGATAGCAGCAAACTTCTAAAGCAGATTCTTCGACAGAGAAGAAGGAGGCAAATGCGAGAGATACAGGTTCGGCATCTGATTCAGGTATGAGCGACGAAGTGTTGTCTGTTAATATGTCAAATCATGATCAACATTGGTTGTTAGATTCCGGTGCATCAAACCACATGTGTATCCATAGAGAATGGTTTAAGACGTATAGATCAGTTAATGATGGAGTCGTGTACATGGGTAATGATGTCACATCTAATATTGTGGGAATAGGAAGTATACAACTGCAAATGTTTGATGGCACAACTAAATTGTTAACAGATGTGAGACATGTTCTAGACTTAAGAAAAAATCTAATTTCTTTAGGAGCATTGGATACGAATGGATATAAAACTGTAATTCAAGGTGGAGTTATGAAAATCTATAAAGGTATTTTACTAGTAATGAAGGCTAAGAAAGTAGGAAATCTTTTTTAGTTAGAAGGAAGAACAGGGTCAGTTCATGTGTCTACGGTGTCTGAACATGACAGTAGTTCCATTCGCCTATGGCATCAAAGGTTGGGCCATATGAGCGAAAGAGGGTTAAAGATTTTGGCTGATCGCAAGTTACTTCCAAATCTAAAGTCTGGAAAGTTAGATTTCTGTAAGCATTGCTTGTTTGGAAAACAAAGTAAACAAAAATTTAAAACAGGAAAACATACTAGTAAAGGGATACTTGATTATATTCATTCATATGTTTGGGGTCCAGCCCCTACAGCGTCATATGGTGGCTCGTCATATTTTGTGTCGTTCATTGATGATTTTTCTAGGAAGGTGTGGGTCTACATGATGAAAAAGAAGTCTGATGTTTTTACAATTTTCAAACAGTTTAGAGCATTGGTAGAAAACATCACTGGTAGAACAATAAAATGTTTAAGAACTGAAAATGGTGGTGAGTTTACTTCCAAGGAGTTTGACAGCTATTGCAAGGATGCAGGGATCGAGAGACATAAGACTACGGTTTATACTCCTCAGCAAAATGGAGTTGCTGAACGCATGAATAGGACTCTTTTGGAGAGAGCAAGGAGTATGCTGAGTAACGCTGGTTTGCAGAAGAAGTTGTGGACGGAAGCAGTGGCAACAGCTTGTTATGTGATAAACCGATCTCCATCGACGACGATAGACTGCAAGATTCCGCAAGAGGTATGGAAAGGACACCCTTGTGACTATTCTAAACTCAGAGTGTTTGGTTGTGATGCATATGCTCTAGTGCCTAAACATCAGCGAACTAAGTTAGATCCAAAGTCTAAAAAGTATATCTTTGTTGGGTATGGTGTTGGAACAAAGGGATATAGATTGTGGGATCCTACTACCCGCAAAATCATCATCAACAGAGATGTAAAGTTTAATGAATCCTCTCTTGTACAGTTAGATGCAGATAGTAGATTGAAACAGGATGATGTATTTGATTTTCAGCACATTCAGTTTCACAGCACTTCTAATGATAGTCATGATGACCATAGTTCAAATACTAGTCATGAACAGGTTTCAGAATCAGAACATGAACAGGGTTCAGATTTAGATCATGAAGAGGTCTCATATACTGATCGGCAAGAAGTTCCTACATATGGTAGTCAACCAGAAACATCCTTAAGGAGGTCGACAAGAGTCAAACAGCCACCGAGAAGGTATGATGATTATGTTACTTCAGTTGCATTTACTGCTAATGACAATGAACCTCTGTGCTATCAGGAAGCAATAGAAGGTTCGAATAGTGACAAGTGGAAAGCAGCCATGAAGGACGAAATGATGGCCTTGAGTAAGAATGGCACATGGGATCTGGTTGAGCTTCCGAAAGACAGGAAAAATGTGGGGTGTAAATGGGTTTACAAGCTGAAACGGGGTGTGAATGATACGGAGGACAGGTACAAAGCGCGACTGGTTGCAAAAGGGTTTTCTCAGAAAGCCGGTATTGACTTTCATGAGATTTTTTTCACCAGTGGTTAAAATTGTTTCAATTCGAATTGTTTTAGCTTTAGTTGCTTTGTTTGATTTAGAGTTACAGCAACTAGATGTTAAGACTGCTTTTCTACATGGAGATCTAGATGAGGAAATTTATATGGAACAACCGAAAGGGTTTGTTCAGCATCGCAATAAGAAATTTGTCTGCAGGCTCAAGAAGTCATTATATGGCCTGAAGTAGTCGCCTCGGCAGTGGTATAAGAAGTTTGATTCTTTCATGTTGAGTCAGAAATATGTTAGAAGTGAATATGATCATTGTGTGTATTTCAAGCAATTGAAAAATGGCATGTTCATTATCTTAGTGTTGTATGTTGACGATATGCTTTTAGCAAGCAAAAGCATTGATGAAATCAACAGGTTGAAGACTCAGATGGCAAGGACATTCGATATGAAAGATCTAGGAGCAACAAGACAGATTTTGGGCATGGAGATTTTCAGAGACAGGAGTAATGGTAAGCTATGGCTATCACAACAGAAGTATGTTAAGAAGATACTTTTGAGATTTGGTATGAATAATGTGAAGCCTGTGTCAGTCCCTTTAGCTTCCCATTTTAAGCTTTCTTCGAGTTTATGTCCTAATAAAGATGAAGAAAAGGATTATATGTCTCGAATTCCATATGCCAATGTAGTAGGATGTTTGATGTATGCGATGGTTTGTACTCGACTAGATATTTCACATGCGTTGGGGTTGTCAGCAAGTACATGGCAAATCCGGGTAAAGAACACTGGTCAGCAGTGAAATGGGTGCTTCGGTATTTCAGAGGCACAAGTAGTTATTGTATCACTTACAATAAGAGTAGTGAATTTGTTTGCGGATATGTTGATTCCGATTTTGTAGGTGATTTAGATAAGAGAAGGTCAACTTCAGGGTATGTCTTTACTCTTGCAGGTGGAGCTATTAGCTGGATGTCGAAGCTACAAAACATTGTTGCTTTATCCACTACTGAAGCAGAATACATTGCTGCTTCGCATGCTTGCAAAGAGGCGGCTTGGTTGAAAGGTTTGCTTGGTGAGTTTGGTAGGTTACAGGACAACATCAGGTTACTTTGTGATAGTCAAAGTGCAATACATTTGGCTAAGAATCCGGCCTATCATAGTAAATCAAAGCATATTCCAATTAAGTACCATTTTGTAAGACAAGTTATCACTGAAAGGGGAGCCTCTCTTGAAAAGGTGTATACAAAGGAAAACTGTGCAGACATGTTCACGAAACCATTTTTGTTAGAGAAGCTACGCTGGTGTTTGGCTTCTCTTGGCTTGCAGAAAAGATAAAATAATAAACAAACAGGGCATCAGGCTAATTGTTGTCAAGGTGGAGATTGTTGAGATTTTCTGTTTTATTAAAATAGTCATAAATCTCAGTAGGTGACAAAAATTAGGATTAGTTCCTAGATTAGCTCCAGTTTGTTGGGAGGGAGTTAATGCATCCTAAATTTGAGTTGAGAGGATTTATGAGGCTGTTAGATTCTCCTGCTATATAACAGGTATCCATACGTTTGTTTTGGTGTGTGGGTGTGAGAGTTTGTAATCTCCTGTTTATTAATAAAGAATTGCCGATGCCTGTTGTGTGGACCTAGCCCAGGAGGATTGGGTAAACCACGTTAATGCCTGTGTCTTTATGTGCTTGGTTTAATATGCTGTGTGTTAATTGTTTAATGAATTCCGCTGTGATTTCTCCAAAAAACTTTCCATACCTAGCAACTACGATGATGTGCCACATATAGAAATAGAACTATCCAGATATTACAAATAAATGCAAGGGACTAACACTGAAATCAAAACTCAAACATGTAACCAAAACAAATATACCACATTCAACGAATTAAATATGCAATGGACCTTTATAAAGTTTAGCCATGATAAGTTGAAAAGACAAAGATATAAGAATTGAGTATATATTGGCTTCCTTGGCATTACAAATAGTGTGTGTATATACTTTGGGGTTATCTCTTAGCCTCGTCGATAGACTATATGTATCAATAATTATGAGGAGGACTTAGCTCCTAAATTTTTATAGAGAAATATAAGAGTCTTAGCTCCTTAATTTTTAGAGAGATATAAGAGTAGGTATATGTTAGCTCTTGTAAAGAGATTGTGTAAGAAAAATATAAATTTATATTGAGAGTTGCAAATTATCCAAGGAAGAATCGTTTCTAAAATGAAATATATAATATAGTCCAATATTTTTTTTTGAAGGAAAAGATAAAGTATATATGATAGAAAAGAATAAGATCCATGTATATGATATATAAGTTAATCAGTGATATAGCATGATAGCATGACTGTCTATAGTTAATATTTACATAAACAATATTCAATTAAATATAAAAATTACTAATTCTCTGTTAATGGAGAGAAGAATTATTATAGTAAGGTCATTGTTATTGGAGATCGTGAAAAAAAATAGTATGTATATGAGGTTGATTGCAAGTGGTATCAGAGTTCTAGGTTAGAATATTAGATCTTTAATGGGCCTTGAAATAAATAATTTATATATCTCATGGACATATTGCTCAAAAGGATGTTAGGAGTTTGAATTATGGTTGAAGAATATAATGGACAAACTTCCATAAGATCACCAAGGGGCCATGAAGAACCTGATACCAAGTTGGGGGTGATGGAGGAGAAACTGATAATGCAGAGCGATGATTAATGAAGTAATTACTATTGTATAGATAGATGGGCATGAAAATAATTTTACACAACCACTTTAATAGAAGTATGATAACCGTGTTTGCATCTAGCCTAGTGCCATCATGGACTAGTCTTCACCAAACTCCATCCCATAAAGGTTGCATAGTGAAAATAAATGTCAACAAACAAACAAAAGTTGTGGATATTATTAACACACAACATTAAAAAAAAAAACCGAGAAGGAAAACCCAGAGATATTAATACAAAAAAAAATCATTTATGAGGGTTGGGTATAGCCTAACTCGAAAAAACTAGTTATAGGCATAATTATAGACATTGATTAAAAAAACACATTATATAAGGTTGGAAAGAGACTAGTTTAATAAAAATCATCCAAGCCTGATGTATATCCATAAATATATAGGTATCAAACAAATTTTATGGATCAGGAGATGTTAAATCTTTAAGCTAACCATTAAACATAAATAAATGAATAAGTAAGGAAATATTTAAGAGGCCTAAGATTCATTCAAGTAAACATATGAAAGAAAAGGTTGCATAATTTATAAGACTAACTAATAAATTTAATATAGAAACCTCATTAGAGAGGAATGGTAGATAGAACCAGAAGTCTTGAAATTTTTTATCAATTAAATCATTAGGAAAATTGTCGAGAATGCATTATTTCAAAGAGAATATGAAGTCAAGTTAAGATATAAAGGACAATTATAATTTTTCCATAGAAATGAATCCCATAGCACTATCTCATCCTCCAAAATTATTTTATAGTCTCATGCCAAAATTTGTTGTTACTTCTTGCAAAGAAAGAAAAAGAAAATATGGTAATGTCCACCAATAAAAAAATGTGATTGACGATGGCTTGAAATTTTTGCATCACATAAAATATATTATAGGAATTATATAATGAATTTCAAACTGCATAAGTGTGAAAGTAAGAAAAAGTTAAACAAATTTAGAAAGACATGAACAATAAGGAAATAGTTTCCTTTCCTAAAAACTTTTGTTTCCGTCTTAACAGACTTTTCAACTGATCAAGTCATTCACAACCATAGAAATTGGCCATGTGGAGCCCGAGGATGAAAATTATTTTTCCTAGCATCCAACGCTAGGTTTACATATAGTGAAATAAAGTTTTCACTAAGAGTCTAGAGTTGTAAAAGACGTGGAAGAATACCATCATAGAAAAAGGGAGGCATCTCAATTATTTCCATTTCAAAATGGTTATGGTTGTGACTTATGTATAAGTTTATATTTGTTTACAAAATATTTTAGTAAACCTTGTAGGTATCAATTTGAAATGATATTTATATCATGGAAAAGAGTAACAAATATTTTTTTAAATACATGAAAAATTTTGAAGGGTCAAATAATAGGAACCCTAATTAATGTTAGTAGTGGTTTTCGACTACAGGACGTTTTGCAAGAAATTCAAGAATGGATGGATATGTTATGGACTTGCAAAATTAATCAATAATTATTTTAATAGTTTTGAATATTCAGTACATATTTAAAAAAAAAAAAGTGACTACTTAGAACTAGGAGAGAATCATGCTTTGTTAGATATGCCTAACAGAGAAATGAATGATGATTTAATTAAAAAAATATTATGAAGGATGTTACTTAATGATGTGATTACACAAATGAACATGCCCATACACTAATTGGGAAAGTGTACCAAAATATTTGTTTAGAACACATAAGGATATCACAGAAATTCCTTAAAAAAATGGGTGACCTATTTTTTGATCTTATAATTGATGCAAAATAAATAGGTCATGAACATAAATGTTCATTATATCATTGGAAGGGGAAAGTGTAAGATGAAATTGATCGTCATGAATTGTGTATAATAGAGATCAATGAATGGACAAGTCTGATTCTTATGTTCTAAAAAAAAAAAAATGGAATCCACAAATGATTATAGAGAGATGAATAAAGTTACAATTAGAGACCCAAGACCCTTTTCTTTCTATTGCCTGTAGAAAATTCTTGGAGCGTGTAACTTGTGAAAACATTTCCTCTTGAAGAGATGATTTTTTTTCTATAATTAGAGGAAAATTAATAAATTTGATCTATGCAAAATGAGCTTACGATTAAATGAAGAGCACTCAACTATAAGTTCATGTTGTTTAGATGGGTTGATGTCTCATAAATTTCAATTGAAATGTGATTGAAATAGTTATATACTTCACCTTGAAATTCCTAAAGGTTTAATTTGAGGAATTGAGTTTTATAATCCAATATTGGATGATCATATTCAACATTTGAAGTTAATGCATCAACCTAAAAATGTGCTTATAAACCTTTTAGCGAAATTACTTGACCACATTATTACCACACCATTGTAGAAGGGTGGATCTAGCTAAGGTAAGGAAACTTTTGAACTAAAAACACTAGTAAATTCGTCCTAATCCAAGTGTATATATGATATGGATTGTATTGCTACAAATTATTTGAACACTACATAAATAAACTACCATGTAAACTAGTTATTAGACAGAGATATCACTTTTCAATAGAAAGGGGTAGTGAGAACAAGCCTTCACCTTGTTAAAAACAATAATAATAATAATAATTTAGCAATACATATTTTTAAAATTTCCATGTTAAAGTAGTCCCTTTTAAATTTGAAAATGGAAAAATCATCTATTATTATTGGAGTGATCTGGAGGGAACAGTCTGAAATCTAAGTCACCTAACATATTTTCTTGATAGATGTTATTGAAAGTTAGAAAAGAATTATACAACTAAAGAGTATATATATATATATATAGATCAGCTAAAGAAAAAAGTGAATTTTCTTTAGTAAATAATCAAAGTTACGTTTATGAACAGAATTATATACTAGGCTTTAATAAATAAGTTTTTTTGAAGTGGTGTATGGAAAGGGATGTAAAATACCTTTGAGTTCAAACCATCCTAAATAAATATTGATGTCAGGTTTAGATGTGTTAAGAGATATGGAAGAGATATTTAAGAAGGTGAAACAAAATTTGAAAATAGCTTAAGATTGCCAGAGTTAAGTTGACCTGAAAAGAGCTCTGACAGAATTCAAGGTTGATGATTGTGTATCTTTAAAATGGAAAGGGACACTTAAATTTGTAAATTTCTCTAATTTTGTCGCTTAGATACTGTGGACCCTTTCAAATTTTTAGAGAAATTTAGGCTAGTTGCTTATCACCTCCCTCATCCGCGAAAAAAAAATTAAAAAAAAAATCATAAAGTATTTTATGTATTCCTGATAAATAATAATGTATGTGACCTAGATGACATCATTGTTTGGAATTTTGTATAGGTATAAGTACATGTAGAATGTTGTGTGCATTTTAAACCAAAGAAAATTCATGCCCCATAATAGAATAATGACTTAAGTCAAAATTCAATGATGCTAATTCAACCCCGTAAAGATAACTTGAAAATTGGAAGACGCATTCAAAGAAAACATATCCATTTTCATTATTATAAAAAAAAAAATTGAGTCTTGAGTAACCAACTGGTGAACCTTGAGTTTAGGTTATGATACCACCTCGAAATTGTTATGATTTATGTTTGAACAATGTCTTAGTAGTCCTAAAGAAGCATTCTTTTTGGGTTGGCATCTTGGAAATGGATATGCTTGGAGGATGACTGAATAACCTTAAAACAACATGACTATTGGTTTGGCTAGAATTGACATTGGGACGATCTCAAATTCAAGTGGGGGAGGATGTGATATCCATTGGCTTAATGTTTTTGTTAGTAATTGTGCATAAGTTTATTTTCTAGTTAACTATGCTACATTAAAAGACAAGTGAAAATTTTAATTATCGGTAATTCATTACTTATAATAGCTTATTGTAAAGTTGTAATTATTATTTTTATTTTGTGAGTAAAGAAAAATATGGGAAATTAATTGTTGAGTACAAATGGCTGAAAGAGAAAAAGTATGCAATTTATTGTGAAAGTGTTATTACCCATCAAGACGTCCGAGTAATTTGATATGAATGATTAGATTTAATTGAGGAATTACAATATTGGCCAATTAATTCTTTCCTAAAAGACAGGGAGTTTTTCTCAAGGGTGGGAAATGGGAGTTCATTAATGAGAAAATAACCACTTTCCACCTATTGGTGAGGTGGAAGTTGTTATTAACCACCAAAAGAGTGGTAGATGGGATGATATTTGTTTATTTTATTTTCTTTTGTATCATTATTCTGAGTAAAATAAAGACGGAAGAGAAGCAAGTAGCGGAAAATAGAGAGAAAAAGAATTGCAAACCTAGTTGATCGAGGGGACATTGGTTGTTTTAGCAGTTTCATGGTTGGGAGCCTAGTGTTGGATCATGAATTTACCAGAGAAAGAAATATTGTTTTCAAGCTAGTATATCTAACGTATGTACTTAATTGTTTGACAAAGGATTTGGATTTGTGTTGTGTATAAACATTTATATAGTAGAGAAAGAAAAAAATATGAAATAATGAAATTGAAATTATATGTATATCTCTAATATATTGCTCCACGTACGATTGTGTGACGTGATATAAGAATAAAAAAATATGGTTTTTCAAATTATCAAATAATTTCTATAAAATAGAATTATGAGTTCTATGATAATTTGAAGTAGAAAACCATGATAAGAAAGGAAATGTGTTATTCTAATAAATATGTTTTTTCCATATTTCAATAGAAAATTAATAGTATGAATAAGAGAAAAATTGAAATCATGAAAGAAATATATATATATAGGCAATGCCTACTCTTATATTTAAAAAAAAAAAAAAATAGAAAATAACATTGTAAATCGTTAACACAAATATAATACCTTCATACAAACTAGTCTTTCAATTAGTAAGTTCTCTTTTGACAAAATAGTGTGTGCGTTTGTGTGTATACAGTATAAAAATAATATCAGAGGATTGTTCTCAAGTTATATATGAGAAATAATAAACAATAAAGAAAATAATATAAAAATAATTAAAGGATGAATAGTTACCCATGAAAATGTTATGTGTGTTTTTATATTGATTATTGATACACAAAAAAAATCTAGAATTAAACAAATAAACATATGTTAGTTTTTGTAGCATCAGAGGTTTTCTAGTCTTGAAACTTTGTGGAGAGGATAAAACACAGGAGTTCTCCATAACCCAGAAATAATTTCTAGAAATTCCACCTAGAAGTGTCTCAATTAGATTATTAGCCTATTTTTTAATGTTTCCTAAGTCTAAACTTAGGAAAACTGGTTAATTAATTAGAATTAATCAAGATAAGGTGTGAATCATCTAGAAATTCACATGGATTGACTCTGATATGATCTCGGTGATTAATTTTTAATCTTGGTCATTGGAGTTCCAACAAAATATTATAAGAAGTCGATGGGTAGATGGAAGACACACTTGAGACACTTGGAAAATTTTATCTTCCATAGAGCAACAGTCAGTTATCGAAAGGGTTCGAGCTTCGAGACAGAAGAAGAGATAGTGAGGGGAAGGGACAGTGAGTTGGAGGAATTTTTCTAGATCGAGGGAGGAAACAACAAGAGGTCGAGTTATTCCCAGTGAGATAGTGCAGAAGACTGCACAGTTGCTTCAAATGAGAAATTCAATTTAGTTGGAGGAAAATTTGATTCAACTTCCAAAGGCCTAGAAAGTCTTCGAGAAGGACAGAGAATAATTTTCCTCAGTAAATATAGGAAGAATGACGGCTTTATCAGAGTTAGTTCCAGGATAGAAATGAAAGTTTTTATGCAAAAGGGTTCAGGAGGAAGAGTTTTTTGAGGCAAAGTCGTGTCGAGGTTGCTTGTGGAAGAAGGGAAATTCCCTTAGATAATTTCGGCCAAATTTTCTTGATTTTTGGATTGTGAGTTTAGAATCCATAGATTGTAGTCAGAATTTCACTGCTGCATAATAATAAAACCCTCATCTATTGCACCGGTTTTCCCAAGTTGGGTTTTCCCAGGGACTTTTGTCCAAAAATAATTGTGTTAATTTTTATGTGTGTGTGCTAGTATTTTTTATGTTACGAGTGTTATTTTATTCAACAGTTTATTTGTGAAGGTTTTAATGTGAATTATTTGGTATTGGTTGTATCAAATAAATTCTTAATTTAATTAACAATTAGAAAAATAATTTCCAGTTGCTGCGAAGTAGTGAAATTTTCACAACATAATTTTCACAATATATGTGTGTGTTATAAATAGAATTATCCATAAGGGTTTATTGTATCACTTCAATTAGAAACACAAAGTATATAAAAGTAAACTTAGGGATAGAACCTTTAAGAAATTTATTTAAAAAGTGTTAGTTCCTAGAGGAAAATTTCCAAAATGTGTAATTAATAGAAAAGGTCGTAGCCTTATAGAAATTCTTTGCAACTAGAGTAATACTTTAAAATAATAACCACAAAATAAATATTTTTCTTCATGCACTGCTTTCATGCCAAACTGAGCAAGGAAATCTGACCGTGATTGCAAATGAGAAGTTGGATAATTTTTTACAGCTGAACTTTGCTAGGGAAGGAAGCAACTTCCAAGAAAAAGAGTTGTGGAGATTACCTGAAAAGGTAATTGGAATGTATTATAAATATGAGTCCGGGAAAAGAATTATAATGAACAAAATAATTAACAATAAGTTATTGTTGTGAATATATAGCAAATTATTTACCTTTAATTTCATTGAAAATTGAAAAAAATTACTATCACATTGTCAAAGAAAAATATTACCAAATTAGAAAGCATTAGAACACTTTATAAACAATGGCCAAAGCATTGGCAGAAGTCCCTACCGAGAAAGGATTTTGCTAGTGCTGAGAGATTTATTGATAAATAATTTTCATTTTTTTAATATAGTAGTAAAACCATTGTAATTAACATTAAATTCATGTGGTAGGAAAATATATCTTGGTGGATGTAAGCTGCAAGTGCCCAAATGAACCAGATGGTCGTATTCTTCACAAGAAGAATATATAAGTTTACAATGTTGCTGCTATTGATGAAAGAGACACCATGTTGATCAAAATCATATTATGTGGTAGCTTAGTATATATAATTTCTTATAAAGGAAATTTGCAACAATTTATATTCTTGTTGAAGCCCATACTTGAAGACTAGAAATAGAGGGGACATCACTCTTGAAGTTCTGAGTAAATTGCATATAGGAGTGACTGATTTCTTTGGAAAATTTAAGAAAAAATGGTAAGGAATATATCTATATGCATAGGCTTGTTTATTTAGTCAAATTTTAAATGTTTGAGGAGAATTTCCTTCAAGCTTCCTGTAATAAAAAGAAACAGCAGCTCCCATACACATAAAAATGGAAATAAAGGGTGGAATTTGACTTGCAAGATTTCAATGGAATGGAATTAGGCTTTCAATATGGTCAACCTATTCTTTTGTATGATGGATAAAACCGTTGTATGAAATAGTTTGAGCTAAGCCCATGTAGTATCACAAATAGATTATATAATGTGGGCTTGCAAATGTTGGAATAAAAGGAAATTAGAATTTATAAATGAGAAAGAAACCCCAAATCTTGTTCCCTCCCCTTGATGGGAGTATTTAAATAGTTCAATCATAAGCTATTCGACCTGGTTGGTAGGAAAGAAATAAATCTAGCCATCCAACCGGTAATGGAACTCCATATAGAAAGAATAAAGCAACCATTGGAACCTGAAGACAAATAGTCAGACAAAGCCATAACCCATATAACATTTCATTTCAGTTTGAATGTGAACATGGAATTATGTGTGTGTGTTTCAGCACCAATCTTTATGTATGGATCTCTACATTACCATATACATAATCTAACAAGGGAAGCTTTCCCTAGGGTCATGTCATAACACCTTCCTAAAAATAGGCACCCAGGCTAGCTAGGTTGGTCCCAGGTTGATCCGAGAGACGTCTCCAAACATGTGTTTTATAAAGGCACGATGTGGTTTTCCTTCACTCCGACATACAAGACACTAGTAAAATGTAAATGGCGTCAAATGGCTTAATGCAGGAAGTTATTGAATAGCGGCTTCAAGGAATGGATTCTATGTGCAGTGGTTACTCCAAGGAATGAATCGATTTCGTCACATGGAAATTAAGTCATCTTCTTTCAACTGGGCGAGGGAGTTATCAATGGCCTCACTAGGTTCATTTAGGTCATGAACAAATTTTGTTGGTTGGTTGGACCTTTTTTCACCTGGATTGTGCAGACACCACGACAATGCTCAAGATGGGGGTTGTCACTTTGATCCATGTTCACTCCGATCTAGTTGTTGATGAACCCTTAGCTAAAATGAGAGGGTGGATGAATCAGTGTAGTACATTCCTGGTCATTAATACTCTTTTCATTCAACTCACTAACTACTTCATTTTATAAGCAGCATAATACATAATGAATCAACAAACTGAATGTGTGGATAGTAAATAATTAAGCAGAATAATACATCACATCAACACATAATCATCAATCAAATAGACATCAGATATAAGTGGAAAGCCATAAGGGAGAAAACCACATCTTATTATTATTGTGATGCAAAGGCAAGCTCTAACTCCCTCTCACCACTGATTTTCTGTAGGCTCCAACCTACATGAGGCTACTACCTCAAATTTTGCAAGCTACAACTTGTAAGGAAGCTCCAACCCTCATCTATTTTCTACAGGCTACGACCCACAAGAGGCTCCTACCTCAACCAGCTCCAACTGGACATTTATCAAGCTACAACTTGAAATGGAAGCACCAACTCCCATGTATTTTCTGCAGGCTACAACCCACAAGAGGCTCTTGCCTCACCCAGCTCCAACTGGAAATTTATCAAGCTGCCACTTGAAAGGAGACAACAATCCCCTCACTCAACATGAAACTAAAATGCTGATTTACCTGGATATCAGCTCTGTTATACTCCTTCTCCACTGCTGCCTATTCACCCTTCATATCTACTTCATAGTAGCTCCTGATATGCATAACATCTCTATCAGATTTCTCTTATTATTCCACTCTCCAACCTTCTGCATCTCTCTTACATTCTTCCACTCTCTTCCATTTTGCAACTTTCAAACCTTGTTCTTCACACTGATATTACATCTCTTATACAGATAATTCCTGAGTGTTTGCATTCAACAGGGAATACGAAGTGAATAGGCCTATCTCTCTGCCTTCCACCCATTTGATTCCTTATACTTCATTTCAGGTTATTACATTAGAAATAATCATTACAATGCTCATGGATTTTTTCTTATGCCTATGGAGACTTTCCTTTGCATCAAAAACAATATAAAATAATCAATGAATTTAAATTTACACTGAAAACAAGTATATTTCACTCAGCCCTTTCAGCTCTTGGATCGTTGTGTGTTTGTCCTTTCTACTATTGTCATTGTATTTTCTGTTTCTGTAGTTATATCATAACAATTTTGCACAAATGCTTTTTTCCCAACTTGACCTAGCTGGCATGTTTCCATCAGTGCCACCATATTTCCTTTTCCCCGACTCTGCCTCTTTTTCTCGTGCCCACAGTGTTCAGCCTTCACCTACTCCTTTGCTCTGTGTTGGGTCACTTACCCGAGTCTCCTTCTGTTGTGTTCAGACCTTTGTTATTAAATGGCTGCACTAACCTTGCATGAGTATCGGGTCACTTGGACGAGTCTTTCCTCTTGCATTCAACCTTTCCTTTTAAATCAGTGCTGCAACCGCATAACACCATTCTGCACTTAGAGTCGAGTCTTACCTGAGTCTACTCCCGTTCAGACTTTTCTTTATACACCCAAGTCTTTTGCCTGTGTTCAATATTTTCTTCGTAAAACAGGTATCTCCACAAAGAACCCTGGATCTGAAATATATTAATATTTACCTCTGAATGATATCGTGTCCAATCACATCTATCGCATTTCGACGTTCCATAAGTTTTATGTTATAATCCTCATTTTCCTCCTCTGATGCAATTTAACATAGGAAATGCTTTATGTTGGCTAATAAAAGGTGTCTTTTAAAACTCCTAATTATCCCACATTAATCATCAATCCGGGCAAGTCCTCTTATTTTAAGAGTGTATAGAGTATGTGGCTACTATTAATTCAGAGAGTAATGTTTCCTAAATTGTAGTATAGATCTTGACACAAGAATAAATGGAAGCATCTAATAAACTCAAATTACAATTATTAAAATCAATATCAAAGCTCAATCTTCTACTGAAATCAAACCTTATAGCAATTCAAGCAATAGCATCATCAACTAAGAGCACAGTACCAATAACTCACCTCTACTTAGCTGATTCAATCTAAACTATACTAAATCTCTATAAAGCAATCAAGATAGGAATGATATCACTTCTGAGAGTCTAATATCAATAATCAAACTCTTGTAGATGATTAAATCAATACAATGCACTGTCTAGATGATTTGCGTTGTAATGAACAAAACTTAGATCGAATGGTAACGATGTAAATCATAACAGAACATATATTATTTCGATATAAGAAAGTAATGAACAACTAATGAAATAAACTCACAGAAACAAGGAATTATCAACCAAACCAAACTCTAACAGAATCGGAAATATAACACAAGGAAGTAGTTAACTTCACCACAGGCCGAGCCCTTAGCTGCCAGCGAGCACAGCTGAATTACTTCAAATAATGCAAGAGAATAGAAACTTCAATTATATATTAATAATCGAACTTGAGTAACATTATAGTATAATCACGTTCTCCAACGATGCAGTCTGTAATTAAACTTACAACTTGGAAAATAACAAAGGTTCCTCCTTTTTCTTCCTACAATCGCTTTCTTTTATAATCAGAAGGGTAAAAAGTAAATAGTAAATGCGATCCCTCAGGATCTCCTGATCCTGAGGGATTCGCAACCGATTTCTAACTTAAGACATCTTTTCTATTCCATGCTGATCCCTCTGATTTGTTCTCAGCCTTGTCTGCAACCAACGCGTTCCTTCCTTCTCTTGTTCGATTCTAACACTATTACCGATGAAATAGGTAACCTGACCTCAAAATGGGAACTCTAGCCCAAAAATACTCAAAAAACATGAAAAAACACCCCAAAAACAAAAAGTGTGTATTCCAGAACGCACTTCGTTTTTTTTTAAGGTCAAATTTCAACATTTTATAAAATTATGGTAAAAACAAAATTGTTTCTTGAAAAAAGGATTGAAAAAACACCCTCAAAACAAAACCAGTTGATGCTGGAATAACAAAAAAAAATTGTGTCATATTTTTGACATTTTTAAAAATAGAAATAACATTTTTTAATTTTTAAAATTCAAACATTAAAAAAAAACCTAAAATTTAAGAAAAAAATAAATTTAAAAAATAAAAACATTTTAAAGCTTAAAATTTAAAAATATATAGGAATAAAAAAATAAAAATAAAAACAAAATAAAATTTTAATTCAAACATTAAAAAAAACCTAAAATTTGAGGGAAAAAAAAATTAGGATTAAAATTTAAAAATATATAGAAATTTAAAAATAAAAATAAAATCAAAATACAAATATTAACTTTAAAAATAAAATAAAAAACAAGTTAAAAAAAGAAGGAAATTAAAAAAAATTAAATATAGAAATTAAATTTAAAAAAGAAAAAGAAAATGTTTATTAAATTAAAAAAAAAATAAAAAACAAATTAAAACAAAAAATGAAATTTAAGAAAATATATTAAATTTTAATAAATTTAAAAATTTAAAATAAAATATATAAAAAAAAACATTATTTAAAATAAAAGTAAAAAAAGAAAAATTAATTAAAAATAAAAAATAAAAATAAAATACAATGAAAATATTAAATTTAAAACAATATATATTAAAAAAACAAATAAACTATAAAAAATAAATTAAATTTAAATTAAAAAAATAAAATATATATATGAACTTAAATTAAAATATGTATATATATCATATTTTATTAAATTTAAAAACAAAAATATTAAATTTTAATAAATAAACAAATAAATTTTGAAAGAAAAAATAAATTTTAAATATAAAAGAAAAAAGAAAGAAACATTGTTAAAATAAAACTTTAAAAATCAATTAAAAATGGAAAATTGAAAAAATAATAATAATAATAATAATAATAATAATATTAAATAAAAAAAAAATTAAAAAACAAATTAATTTAAGAAAATTAAGTTTAATTTTAAAAAAAAATCTAATTTTAAATACAAAATTTTAATTGAAATATAAAAATATAAAAATTTTATGTTATTAACAAAAAAAATTAATAAAAAAGTAAAACATTTAAAAAACAATATTAAATTCAAATAAATTTAAAAAGAAAATACAAAATTTATTAAATTTTATAAAATAATAAAGGAAAATTATGAAATTAAAAAAAAAAATCAATTAAATTAAAAAAAAAAAAAAAGCAAAATTTAATAAAAATTACTAACAAAATAAATTTAAAACAAAAAAAATAATAAAATTTACAAAAAATATAAAAGAAAAGAAAAACAAAACAAATTATATTTTATATAAAAAAGTTAAATTAAAAAAAAAAAAAAAAAATTTGAAAAAATAGATAAAAATAAAATAAAAATAAAATAAAAAAATTAAAAAAAATGGCAACGGTGGTGGTGGTGGGGGCGGCGCCACCCGGCCTCCCGCCCAGGCGGCGGAGGAGGCTGGCCGATGGGCGTGCGGGGTGGCTGTGCAGCCCCTCGGCCAGTGGGCGGGCGGGGTGGCTGTGCAGCCCCCCGGCCGGTGCGCGGTCGGGGGGCTGCACAGCCACCCTGACCGCCCACCGGCCAGCCTCCGTCGCCACCTAGGCGGGAGGCCGAGTGGCGCCGCCCCCACCACCACCACCGCTGCCATTTTATTTTATTTTTTATTTTATTTTTTAATTTTATTTGAATTTTTTTTTTTAATTTAATTTTTTTATTTAAAATATAATTTGTATTGTTATTTTTTTTTAATTTTGTTTTTTTTGTTTTTTTCTTTTTTTGTTTCTATATATATATATATATATATATATATATATATTATTTGATTTTATGTTTATTTTTTATTTTTTATTTTGTTTTAATTTTTAATTTTTTTATTTTAATTTGATTTTAAAATTTTTTTTTTTAATTTCAAAAAATTTTAATTTTTTTTTTTATTCAATTTTTTTTTTTATCTTAAATTCAATTTGTTTAATTTTTTTTAATTTTCTTTTATTTTTATATTTAATATTATAGATTAATTATTTTTTAAAATTTATTTATTAAATTTTTTAAATTTTAATTTAATTGAATTGTTTTTTTAATTATTTAGTTTATTTAGTTTTTCATTTTTAAAAGCTATAAATTGTTTCATTAAAAAAAAAAGCACTAAATTTATGTGTATTTGTTTTTTAATTATTTGCATGTGGTTTTTTTCATTTTTTTTGTTTTTTAATGATAGTTTTTTTTTTTCTTTTCTTCTTTTTCTTTTTTTAATTTGTATTTTTTTTTCTTATTATTATTATTATTTTTTTAATTTAAATTTTTATTTTTTTTTTTTAATATCAAAATTTTGATTTTGTAATTTTAATTATTTTTAATTATTATTATTATTATTATTTTTAATATGGTTTTTTTAATAAGTTAGAAAAAAATGTTTTTGATTTTTTTTTAAAAATTTTTTGGTCAATTTTTGTTTTTTTTCTCTAAATTATGTGTTTTTTTTTCAAATTTTGTCATTTCCTTTGATATAAGTTTCAAATATTTTTGTTTTTTTTATTTATTTTGTTTAAATTTTTTATTTTTACGAGCTATTTTTGTTTTTTTTTTAACATTTTTATTGGGTTTTTTTTGTTGTTTTTATATATTTTTTTATCTAAGTTTTGTGTTTTATTACCAACATGAAAATCATCACTCTAAGAAAAAAAGGTTGATGCAGCATCAATACGTTTCAAAATTAGCATGAAAATCACCGCTCTAAAAAAAAAAGTTGATGCAGCATTAATACGTTTCAAAATTAGCATGAAAATCACCACTCTAAAAAAAAAAAGGTTGATGCTGCATCAATATATTTCAAAATTAACATGAAATTCACTAACATTTTAAAACAAATATTCTTACTTCATAAATAAAAATATTAGAGTGTCAAAAATGTGCGCAAAAAAAAAAATGGTGATTCTGCATCACCACTTTTCAAAATCGGGTGCTTTTTATGCTACCAAAAAAAAGTAGGTAACATTGCAGTTACCTATTTCATCGGTAACATTGTTTTCTGCTGTCCCAATGTCAGGGAACAATAATCATTCCTTTTGTCACTTTCTACATAGAAAAATGTAAGATTTAGTTAAATCGTAACTGCAAACAATTCCTTCATTTCTTACCATAATTCCTCAATATATTAACGCATTAAGATATTAAAAAGATAAGAATCTAGGAAAACGATGATGAACTTAGTATTAAATACATACCCATTTCGTAACTCAACATACTCCCCTTCTTACCCTGTTTCATGTCCTCATGAAAAACAGTGATTCTGATGGAGTGTAGTTAATGAGTAAGCTAGAGAAGGGGCATCAAAAATTGGTCTGAAACCATGATGTTGAGCTAAGAGTGCAAAAGCAGGTCCTTCCTTACCTTCAGGAAATTCATAGAAGGCCCTGTAACCTTCTGGAGGATACCAAATGATGGGATTATGAAACCGACATCCTAACCAATAGGGTCCTTCTCTTAAAATGAGGTTGCTATATGTAATAAAATGGGCTGCAGCTGCTTTAAAATTTCGGTAATTAAATGGCTCCCTGTCCTGCACACTACTAGTAGAGACCGTCCACCTAAGCCTAGATGCAACCAGAGAGCTTTCTCGAATGGATTGAAAATATGATACTCCGTTTTGTACAATCTCTCTATGAATAGGCCCTAAAGTTTTAATCACCTCTTCCCTTTTCATCAAACTCTTGCGGTTGGCAAGCATTTGCAAAGGGTGCTTGGGCTCGCTTCTTCCCCAAAGATCCAATCTATGCTCTTGTCTTTGGAAGGCGTTATGAGCTTTGAACCATTTAAGTTGATTAACTGCAAACGAGATAAAGGCCTAGAATTGGACATCTCCCACAAAAGAGTTAGGGTTCTTTTCCACCTCATTCGCTAATACAAAATTGTGTAGGAAAAATTCACAGAGCAACCTTTGAACCTTTACACCATGTTGTTTGCAACAACTTATAAAATCTTCATCTGTTTTTAATTCAATCAATTTTCCAGCTCTTACGACTTTAATTTTCAACAGCAAGTATCGCTCTAACAAAAACAAGGAATAGTTTGTGGCAGGAGCCCTACATGCCAAGATGTCTGTATATAATGAGCAGATGGTATCTGTCCGAGCTATGACGCTATCTAATATGAGCTTGATTCTCTCTATTTTCTCTTTGGCTTTTTTGTATCTATCGAAGGTCTCGCTCTTTGTCACTTTCATTTCCTGAAGCTACCTTTGCAATGCTTGATATCTTTGCTGGGGAACATTTTCTTATTCAAGTCGTTCTAACGCGAGTCGAGCCTGTGCTAATTCTTTCTAAAGATTCAGAATAATGGGATCATCATGTATCATGATCTCTTTAGCTTGTCTGCTTGTCTGAATCTCTTAATCATGGGAGGTTCAAGCCTCTGTCTGAGTAGTCGTGCTGTGAGAGGGTACATCCTCTGTCTGAGTAGCTATATCTACGAAAATTGCATTATGTTCTTCGTTAATGAAGACTGGTTGAATGGGTATGGGCTCGGTTTGAGTCCCTGTAACCCTCCCTTCATGTGATTCTATTTTCACGGCTGCATTTGTTGTCTCTAGGGTTTTGTCTGAGACCTTTCCCACTGTGATTTCCTTTATTTTTCTTCTGAGCCTTTTTACTATTTTGCGCAGCTTTTGTCATTCTTTCCTAAGCTTTTTCAATTTGGCTCTATACTCTTTTAGAGGAGCAACTATTCTGTTGACAGTCTCATTAATTGTTTCTACCTCTAAAGAGACTGACTGCTCATCCTGGCTCTGTTCTAAGAGGATCGTGTCTCCTGATTGAATATCAGCTTCCCGAAGCATCTCTGTGTCTACTTCTTCTCCCTGGCCTATGTTTTATGTACTTAGGCTTACCTGGCTATTTTCTACCAGAAGCGTGTCACCAGGTTGGTGCACTGCTTCCCGAATGGCCTCTACATCAGTTTCTGCTTCATGGCTTGCATATTTTAAGGGAGATGGACTTTTGGTATCGCTGGCATTTTCAGGAGATTGAGTTGCTCCTAAGTTAGAATTGAGTGGGATTTCAGGCTGCATGTAATTTTTCATGTTAGCCAGCACCTGGGCCAATTCGAAATCGTGCAACAAATCACCTTGGGGACTGATGCTTGGTATTGATTTGTTTCTTTGTCCATCTCCAAAATTCCCTTTTTCTTCCTCATGGCATGATTCAATGGTATCCTGGCCTTCTGACTATGGCTGCAAGTTTTGTTCGCTTACTGGGCTAGATAATTCTCGAGGTTGACTGGTATTGCCTTGAGGATTTTCAGCCACTCCTAATCTTGACCTCAACCTTGTAGATTGTCTGTGCTTTTGAGGTATGTTTCTTGAAAGGGTAGTCCTCTTCCTTTTCTGAACCGAGTTAAGTGCAGGCAGGTTTGAACCACCCTCGAGAGCTAATATTAGGTCATCCCAGCTTGATTGTTGTTGGGTGAGGTTATAGCTGACTATTAGCCTGATCAGACAGTGATGGCTTACTACGGCTTCTATGTCTTAGGACCGTCTTAGCCTTTCGGCGGTGTCATGCAATAAAGAGTTCAATAATTCAGGTAAATTAATATAGCATTTTTGTTTTAGAACTACTAAGAGTTTAAGTTGACGCGACCTTCCCACATCTTTTAGTTCTGAACTATTCTTGCTAGTTCTCCCCATGGCTCCCTAAGAGAAGATGGTAGAACACCTTTTCCCTTTTTGACCAACTCCTGTCCTTCATCTCTAAAAGCCTCAATTGCGTCCTGCAGCTTGAACCGCTTATCAGCCCACACAGGTCCTTCTTCTGATAACCCAGATACTTCCACTATCATTGCATCTGAGATAGTGATTTTCCTACACCTTACCATAGATTGTCCATTTTGTAGATTTCGCAAGAACTCGATGGAAATTTCCTCGTTGGGTGGTTTAAATCTCGTAAAGTATGTTATCCACTTGGCTTGAGCTAAAATTTCCCTAGTTGCATCAGAAACAGCCAATATTAGCAGTTCTCTACGTACTGCTCTTCCTCCCATCATGCTGGAATTCTGAAAACGATAAGTGTAGCAGGAAAAACACAATGACGAACAAAGCTGAGTGATGGAACAACAAATAAATATAAATATCGTTATTGAGGGTTGTTATCAAAACACATGCTCTGTGATCATGGAATGTCGTATCATTCTGCAAAATCCAATGAGAAAATGACAGCGCATTCATAAGTACACTGGAGGTCCTGCCCCCCTTTGAATTGATAGGTCACCTACGATCGAATAAATGAAAGGTTAAGGCGCTAGTGGTGAAGTACAAGGGTAATGGATTGGCAAGGTATGCTTATTAATGATAAGATCATAAAGGATACGGGGATGGTGAAATCAAGGCTTGTACCAAGAATTATGAATAAATGATAGGCTGTCGTGATGTGATATGATAAAGAAAAAGGGACAGCATGCGCAATAACACTTTAGTGTCGTTATTCCACTTTAAACTGTTGTGATTGATTAAAAAATATTCATGCATAAAGGTTCAAGGTATGTTAGGACCATAATCTCTCCATAGAAAATTTTATAAGAAGAGGGTATTATAATGGTTATTGATGTAAAATAAAGCTTCAATACCATCAACAGAGCTTCTATTGCCCGCAGGCGTCCATAGCCTCAACAGAGTTGATTTTTAACCCTTGGGAACCATGATCCTCTATGTATAATTGGGGAAGTGTCTTATGATGTCCATAGTAGAGACCAATGTGTTGGCTTGGTGACCAGATGAACACATTGCCATTCACTGGGAAGTAGCGAAAGTGTTTAGGCTGGCTCGTGATGAGACCTCCTATTTCCAAGGATTTTTATTGCATCCATTGGATCATATCCCTAGTGTGGTGGCCATAGTGGGAATGCCGCTTCACTGCTTCCTTATGATCATGGTAGGTCGGCTCGTGATGAGACCCCCTATCCTCCATCTAAAAAAAAATCATAAAAGTGTTAGTGAATATATATATATATATACTCTTTTAGTCCCCATTTTATACATAGAGGGTGGCTCATCACTCCTTAAGAGTAGGGATGGCAGAAGAAGTTTGACATATCAATATATAAAAAAATATACCCATAATCTTATTGATAATATGTAGAGAGAGTTATACAAGCAAGAGGGAACCAGCATGGTATAGATACTCAATCAGTGTGATTTATAATGTAAATAAGGATAGTAAAGTGAGATAGATAATTGTGTCCTTTTCTTTTCTTTTTTTAGATCATCACAAAGAAATCTTGTTAAAGATTATAATATTCACAGTATTTTCCTATTCCACTAGACCTCCCTATTTGTTGTCTATAAATACACATTGTACCTTCCATGCCATTAAGAAAATTATAAAGAGTTAAACTGGGGTGGTCTAGGGATGATTATGCAAGGAAGAGAAAGAGGATGTTCTCAAAAACATTCACAAAGTGTTATTCTTTGAAAGAAATAGCAAAATAAAAACCCACACAAAAAGTGTTCTTCCTTAAAAGGAACAGCAGTTATTCCCTGTACGGAACAACAAAAGAAAATACGCAAAAAAATGTGTTGTTCCTTATAGGGAACAGCAAAATAAAACGCACGCAAAAATTGTTATTCCTTATAGGGAACAGCAGTTATTCCCTGTAAGGAACAGGAAAGCAATCTACACACAAAAAATGTTGTTCCCTGTAGGGAACAAATGTTGTCCCCTGTAGGGAACAACAAGAAAAAATACATGCCAAAACTGTTGTTCCATAGAGGGAACAACAGTTGTTCCCTGTAGAGAACAACAAAACAAAATTCACATGAAAATTGTTGTTCCCTGTAGGGAACATCAAAGTGAAATACACACAAAAATTGTTTTTCCTTGTAGGGAACAGCAACTGTTGCCTGTAGGTAACAAAAAGGAAAAATGCACGCAGAAATTGTTGTTTCCTGTAGGGAACAGCAAAGGAAAGTACAATCTATTATCAAGCAAATCCAATCAAACAGAAAGGAAAATTTATGTACAGGTTTCAAGAAAAAGTACATTTCTTCACTGGACTGGTGCTGTGGAAGGGTTGCCCTCCTCAGCAAGAATTTGTATTGTGGAATCTTCCCGTATTTGTTGGTAAAATGATTCCCTTATAAGCAGTTTGTGATAGAGGCGTACTCGATGTCCGTTCTCTTTAAAAGAGTAGCTAGACCCATCAATGGTGGCTAATGTAAGCGTACCATTATCATGCCCCTCTTGTATCTCATAGGGGCCTAACCATCTGGTCTGGAGTTTGCCCAGGAAATCCTGGAACCTAGAATCATACAAAAGTGCCGAATCACCTTCATGGAAGATCTTCTTCTTGTTGAGGGCATCATGCCATTTCACTCTTTGTTGTTGGATTAGTGCAGTATGCTACAGAGATGATAGCCAGATTTCATCCATTTCATTGATTTGACGTAGCCTGTTGATCTATGCTTCATTCAAGTCCAAACCTAATTCTTGAGCTATCCTCAATGTCTGGATTTCAAATTCTATTGGGAAGATAGGTTCTTTGACAAACACTAGCTTATATGGGGAGTATCTTGTGGTATTTATCCATGTCGTGCGGTATTCCCACAGGGCTTTTGGCAATTGGGTAGCCCAGTCACATCTATGAGATGTGACTGTCTTTGTTAGTATTGCCTCGATTACTTTATTGGTACTTTATACCTGGCCGTTTGCATGCGGGTGGTATGGAGATGTGATTATGTGCATGATATGATAATTTTTTAATGTTGCAGGAATATTATGGCCTACAAATAGTGGCCCTCCATCCATGATTACTTCTCTAGGCAAGCCATATCGCACAAAAATTTGGAAAATAAAGTGGATTACTGAGTCTTCCGTTGCCCTTGGTAATGCTTCTACCTCCACCCATTTAGTCACATATTCTATTGTAACCAGTATATATGTCTTTTTATTAGATGATGGGTTTATTGGGCCAATAAAATCTAATGCCCATGTTCAAAGGGTTTAATGACTAACTATGGATGCAGAGGCATCTCGTCAGACTATCCATGGCGGCCCATTCTTTGGTAGCTATCGCATGCCTGGACAAACTTCTTGTCATCCTTAAAAATGGTGGGCCAATAATAGCCCATCTATAAAACTTTATGTCCAATCCTGCAGTCTGCAAAATTTCCACCACAAGGCCCTCGTGGCAAGCTTTTAAGATGTCAAACATTTCATCTTCCCTGACACACCTTCGAATATCCATATCGGTTCTTGTATGGACGAGATATCCTCCAATCCAGGAGAACCGAGTGCTACGTTGTACTATTAGTTTTCTTTCATTGGGCATCACGTGTTTGGGTAATTTTCCCACTACTAGGTAGTTTGCGACATCCGCGTACCATGGTGTTTTATGGTTACAGCAAATAAGTGCTCATTAGGGAACTGGTATTCTACTGCTGCCGAGTCCTCTGTCTTTGGCACATGTGAGAGGAAGTCTACTACCAGATTGTCCTTTTCTGGTCAATCTTTGATTATTATGTTGAATTCCTGCAAAATGATCAACCATCATGTCACTCTTCCATTCATAATAGGTTTATTAGCTAAATATTTAATAGCAGAGTGATCAGTATACAAAACCGTAGGGTATCCTGTTATATAATGTCTGAATTTGTTAATAGCATAAATAACAGCTAAAAACTCCTTCTCTATTACTCTGTTATCTATGCTATTAAGAAATTTAGACTCCTTATCTGTTACTCTGTAATTCAATTCAGCGGGGGATAAGTTTTTTCTAATGTAATATATAGCGTAGGGTTTATTTTCTTCTTCTTGGCCAAGAACTGCTCCAATGGCTGTGTCTGATGCATTTGATGAAATCTATAATGGTATATCCGAGTTTGGTCCTTGTAGAACTGGTGTTGTTGATACTATTTGTTTTAGATCTGTAAAGGCAGTGTCACAGTTGTCAGTCCATATGAAATCACTATTTCCTGTTAAGGCATATAATGGTGTAGCAATTTGTGAAAAATTCTTGATAAATCTACGTACCTTTGTTTGAGTGTAGGGAGTAGCTATTAATAGAATTACCTGTATTTTTTCCAGATCTACCTGAATTCCAGCTGTTGAAATGTAATGGCCCAAGATCAGGCCCTCTGTCATCATCATATGGCACTTTTCGTGACTTAAACATAGGCTGGTAGATATACACTGTTCCGGGACTTTTTCCAATGTCTATAATGCTTGATCAAAGTCATCTCCATAGGGTGTGAAATCATCCATGTCTACTTCCAATCCTTCATTTATCAAAACTGCGAAAATAATGAGTATGGCTTGTTGGAATGTGGCAGGTGTGTTACATAATCCAAAAGGTAATACTTTGTAGGAAAATGTTCCCCACGAATAGGTAAAGGTATTCTTATCCTGGTCTTCAGGGGCGATTTGAATTTGGTTATAGCCACTGAAGCCATCCAGGAAACAAAAAAATTTCTTCCCTCCTAGCGTATCTAGGAACTGATCAATAAATGGAAGGGGAAAGTGGTATTTTTGCATTGCCTTGTTGAGTTCTCTATATTCAACGCATATTCGCCATTTCCAATTCTTTTTGGGAACCACAACTAATGGAGAAACCCATTTATTGTCAGATTAATGATAGATAAAATTGACATCTAACATTTTTTGAAGTTCTTATTTAACAATGTCTTTTAGGTGAGGGTTTAATCTACGCTAAGGTTTTCGAATGGCTTTTGCATCCTTTTAAGTGTAGATGTGATGCATGCATAGTTGAGGGTCGATCCCTTTCATATCTGAGTAGTCCCAAGAAAAAGCCTCTTTATTTTTCCTAAGAACTTGAGTAAGTTTTTGTTGTTGGTCATTACTCAGATTATTGCTAATGTTCAGGATTTTCCCTGGCTCGATGTCGATAGGTTTTCTATTATAAATAGTGGTTGTAGGGATTGTTTGATCATTGATTTATCTCAAGGGATCTTCTTCGATTTCATTTTCAAGGAATACTTTGATCATATGGCATTTCAAACTAGATACTATATTAGGATGATTGATAAAAGTATTAATAATATCGTCTTCAGTTTGGTTTTTGAATTCAAGGGCATATCCCATAGTTAATGGTGATCGAATATTTTCCGTGAAGTATGTTGCAGATTGTTTCCTGGTTTTCATAATAGTCAAGCTTGGCTGAGCAGGGGGGTATAAAGCTAAAATTTTCACATCATTCCCCCTAGTTATAGTCATACTCCCTGTCCGGCAGCTGATATAAGCATCAACAGTTGCTAGGAAAGGCCTTCCTAATATTAAAGGATTTCCATCTAGTCGGTTTCTAGGATTAATGATCAAGAAATATGCTGGGTATTTCCAAGAATCTACAGACACCATTACATCCTGCAGTGTCCCTTCTGGTTTGACAACCGACTGGTCAGCCAATTCCAGCAAGATCGTGGTTGGATCCAAGGTTGTAATTCCAAGTTTTTGACAAGTTGTTGTTGTCAGAATATTAATGGTTTCTCATAAATCAACTAATGCATTGGGGAAGGAACATCCATTTATTTGTACTGTGACTATAGGGTTTCCTGGGTCCTCATATTTCACCGGTGTTTCTCTGCCTGATAATAAATCAAACAAAGTTTTGACTACATGAACAGTTGGGGTTGTTTTTATTTTCCTCTTTGGATTTTTCATACACAATTCCTTAATAGTTTTTGCATAAATTGGAATGTCTTGAATAGCCTGGAGGAGAGGTATTTTCACGCACATATTTTTTAATTCTCCCTGAAGATCAAAATCGGGATATTCTATTGAGCGGGGTATAATCAATCTCTCTGGGAATGGTGGAGAAGATGTAATAGTTTGATCATGGCTTTTCTATTTAACCGTATTCTCCACTTGAGGTGTTTGTTCTATAGGTAACAAATCTTACAATTGTATATTTTTATCCTTCTCTAATTCAATTATCCATCCAGATATTAATTTGAGTTCATTACACTCCCTCAACTCAGTTTCTGGCTCCGGTCCTTCCATAATTTGTACATATTGGACTGGTCTATTGTTGGGATTCGGGTTGGGTTGGGTTGGGAGTTGTGGTCGTAGATTGGATAACGGGTTATGCTGCAATGTGTAAGGTGCTGGTAAAGTTGGTTGAGGTAGAGGGACTGTTCCCATAGGCTGGTTTGTAGCTCTTTGCTAATTTGATTGCCAGTTCTGATTTTGTGAAGCAGAAGGGGACCATTGGGAAGAATAAGGGTTGTTTTGCCAAAATAGTGGTGGGTAAGGGAAATTTGGCCAACTATTGTTATTTGAATTTGACCGATTGGGCGATGGTGGCATAAAAAATTCTTGATGTGGAAAAAAATATGGTTGATTTTGCCATGCTGCCCCTGAATATTACTGATAATTATATTGTGAGGAAGGAAAAAATGAATATGGATCGGTGGGCATACCTGTCTGACGTGCTTGCCATTGGTGATGCTGGCTCAACAGATACGCTGGTTCTACTTCTTCTTCTGCTTCCTTGAAGACTGCTTTTAATCCCGAGAGTGATGGGCAGCTTTCCGTGGCATGCTCTTTAGTGCATATGGTGCATGTTCATATCACATATAGAGGGAATTCTTTATGACTGTGCTTTTGTCTGCAACGGGGGAAGAAAATAGCTAAGTTTTTCTCTTCTATAGCCTGATTTTGCTTAGCTTGCATGACATCCATTTGTGTTGTCAGGGTCCCTAGGATATCAGTCTTGAAATCCTCTAACAAATTGTCAATTTCACTTCGTGTAATGCTTTCTCCTAAAGCTTTGCAATCTCTGAGGTTTGCATCATGTCCGATTTGTTTCAGCCTTGAACTTCCCTTGGAAAAATTGATGCACAAATTTACAATATCGTTATAATTTTATTGATAAATATCACCTTTACCCATTATATTTAATGTCTCTACTCATTGGTCTTTCATACCTCAAATCAGCATGGTTTTTAGAACGTTATCAGGCAGATTTGTGTAAGGATATCTTTGCAAATTATATTGGAAAAGTTCTACATATTCCTTGAAAGTCTCGCTAGGTTTGGCTACCATTTGAAAGATTTCATCTTTTAGTACTCTAGTTCGGCAATAATCTTGGTATTTTTTAAGGAAAGATGTTTTCATTTGGTCCCAATCATTGATGGTGCCTCCACCAAGTCCTATGAACCAACATAGAGATGCCCCCTTCAAAGTAGAGGGGAATAGCTTCAGTTTTTGGGGATCGGTAGTGTAATCATAACCCCTACATAAGATATCAAATTCAAAAAGAAATGTATCGGGATCTTCTAAACTTAGCCCATGAAAGGTAGGAATGTTCTGTAATGGGATAGCCTTCATGGGATCATTGAAAATTGTGTCAACGATAGGGTATTGAAATGTAGAAGTTTGAGTTTGCTGTTTATGAGACATTTGGTCAAAAATATGCCAATATCCTTCAGGGATCTCTGGAGATGGAGAGTTTTTCCTAGGACGCCTACCGAACACTGGAATAGTTTTAACAGAACTACCTTGATTTGGAAGACTGGGTATCTTTTGCCCAGTCACTATTTTAGGAGATCTAGGTTCTGGTAATTCGATTTCAGGCTTACCTATTTCTCCTTCTCCTTCACGGAGGTTGCAAGAATTTCCTTCTTGTGGAGGGCAGGCTTGTACGTTCTCAGTATCTTGAAAACTCTTCTCAGCCCTTTCGGCTTGACTATGAATCCTAGCATTAGCTACAAATGGTGATTTTTCAGTTTGAAGGAAGTCAATAGAACATTTGGTAACAATAATTCAGGGTCCTACTGATGACTAAGACTCATCTTTTCTTAAGATTTCGTCAATAAAAGTTTATCGTCCAAGGGTCACCGGTCCCTTAGATTTTTTAGGTTTAGGAGGAAGAATTTTGCCCTTGTCAGGTTTCTTAGTCATTCATGCAAAAAAAAAAATTCAAATGTTTATTTCTACCTTAAGCTCCTAACAATTCTGCTGGAAAGCGGGAGAAGGAACATGCATTTTATTTTCTCCGTTTGCAGGTTCTTACCTTCTGTTTTTAATATCCAGTTCTCTCTCAACAGACAATTATTAGATATACCTCACTCTTTGTAAATGTATACACTCTCCTCGGAAACAACGCCAAAATGTTGGCTGATAAAAGGTACCTTTTAAAACTCCTAATTATCCCACATTAATCATCAATCCAGGAAAGTCCTCTTATTTCAAGAGTGTACATAGTATGTGGCTGCTATTAATTCAGAGATTAATGTTTCCTAAATTGTAGCACAGATCTTGACACAAGAATAAATGGAAGCATATAATAAACTCCAATTGCAATTATTAAAATGAATATCAAAGCTCAATATTCTATTGAAATCAAACCTTACAACAATTCAAGCAATAGCATCATCAACTAAGAGCACAGTAATAATAACTCACCTCTACTTAGCTGATTCAATCGAAACTATACTAAATCTATATAAAGCAATCAAGATAGGAATGATATCACTTCTGAGAGTCTAATAGCAATAATCAAACTCTTGAAGATGATTAAATCAATACAATGCACTGTCTAGATGATTTGCGCTATAATGAACAAAACTTAGATCGAATGATAACGATGTAAATCATAACAGAACATATATTATTTCGATATAAGAAACTAATGAAAAACTAATTAAATAACCTCATGGAAACAAGGAATTATCAACCAAACCAAACTCTAACATAATCAGAAATATAACACAAGGAAGCAGTTAACTTCACCAGAGGTCAGGCCCTTAGCCGCCAGCGAGCACTACTAAATTACTTTAGATAATGCGAGAGAACATAAAATTCAATTATATATTAATCATCAAACTTGAGTAACATTATAGTATAATCACATTCTCCAACGATGCAGTCTGTAATTAAACTTACAACTTGAAAAATAACAGAGGTTCCTCCTTTTTCTTCCTACAATCGCTTTCTTTTATAATCAGAAAGGGGTAAAAAGTAAATAGTAAATGTGATCCCTGAGGATCTCCTGATCCTGAGGGATTCGCAACTGATTTCTAACTTAAGACATCTTTTCTATTCCACGCTAATCCCTCTGATTTGTTCTCAGCCTTGTCTGCAACCAATGCGTTCCTTCCTTTTCTTGTCAGATTCTGTTGTCCCAACGTCAGGGAACAACAATCGTTCCTTTTGTCACTTTCCTATATAGAAAAAGGTAAGAGTTAGTTAAATTGCAACTGCAAACAATTCCTTCATTTCTTACCATAATTCCTCAATATATTAACGCATTAATATATGAAAAAGATAAGAACCAAGGAAAACGATGGTGAACTTAGTATTAAATACATACCCATTTTGTAACTCAACACTTTATATCTAGATTTGAAATCCTAAGGAGTTCACCTTTGAAACTACATCACATCCGGGCTCTTCTCGCTCTTTGCATTTCGATGTTTCAATGTGGTTCTATTCCTCTTGAGCTTTGCGATTGAGATATCTGATCGGGTCCCACACTAGACTTTAAATCCTTTAGTCTTTGGCTTTGTAACTCCATCACATTTGCTCCTCGTATCACATCTCGCACTTCAACATTTTAACATGATTCTTGAGCACTTATCCTCCTGAGCTTGCGATGTGTGATATGCAAGCCAGGTCCACGTCATCTCCACGTCATCATGCCACATCACCTTGCCACATCGTCATAGATTAACTGCGATCTGTGGGGTTGGAGCCATGTCATCTGCCACGTCACTGCCTACGTCAGCTGCGACGTCATCATAAATTAACTGCGATCTGTGGGGTCGGGGCAATGTCATCATAAATTAACTGCGATCTGTGGGGTCAGTGCCACGTCATCTGCCACATCAACTTTCCACATCACTACCACATCATTGTCATGTCACTTCCATTTCATCTTTCCACGCCATCTCCAGCACTTCGGATTTTGCAATTTTTGTGTCTCTGATGCTTTTGCTATCATCATTATGCATGCGATTGCAATATGCAATTAAGCCGCCGAACATTGTTCTGTAAGCATTTCTTCTAGAAATTACCCGACTCAACTCGCTGAACTACACATGCCTTAAAATTACCCATTTCTTATGGCCCATACAATTACCCACTACACATGGTAGATCACTATATTTAGCACCAAGGAAAATCATAACTTCGCATATCGGGTATCATTACTTACAACATGTAACTTTTGATAACTTAATAAACATATAAATCGCTGAGAGCGATATTCAATCACATTGCATCGCAAACCCCACTTCTTATCGCATCGCAACCTCTGCACATTATTGCATCTTTGCAAGTTTAACCATATCGCAATAATACCGATTTTTCGATTTCACAAATCGCTATGAATACCTTATCACATGTCGCCAAACCTTTTCCATCGCACTATGGTTCTTCACTAATTTACCTCATCTACACCTCGCAAATTTACATCTTCGCCATTAACTGTTATACCATATTGCATGAGCTATGCGATATGCACAAGGACCTCCGCCTGACACATGTCAACTTCGACACTTTCACAATTTAATTTGCGATGAGATCTAAACCATCAATCTTCAAGCTAATATTTGAAATTTAATCAAAACCATCCATTCTCTCCTTTAGAAATTTTCTTAGGGGTTTTATGCCTTAATAATTTCGGCTGTTTGTTCAACAATCGCTACTCTGCAACTTTGTCTCCTCCACGCTACTCCTTCCCGGGTCTTCTCTTCTCTTATTTTCTTGGATCTATGATTATACATTGCTGCCACTTTACATACAAATTCAATGCCGAATACAGGAACACCATTCTATATTAGATCTCTAAATCTAGAATACAGATTTGTTCCTTATTCAACCTGCACACACGTCCACTTGCTCCAGACTGGAATCACACCAAAATGAACTTCATTTTTCTACCTCTTTGCTCCAAATTGCTACTCCTTGCCTCTTTTCTACATAATTCTACTCCTCTCCACTCCTTTGCCTTAGATAATTATTATGGTGTTGATCCATACCTCTTTTCTCCACCTCTTCCTTACTCCTTTGCCTCTAATTCTGCTCCTTTTTCACTTTGTTGCTCCTCTTCCTATTTTCTTCTCCTCCACTGTACTTTTTCCTTCTTTTCCTTATAGCTCCTTTATGCTCCTGATGATCCTAATCTGATCCTTTATCCTTAATGAGAATTTTGGTGTTGCTCCTTTCTTCTCCTTTACCATCAATGACAATATTTCCAACAGTCTCCCCCTTTGGCATTGATGGCAACACTTCCTCCAACACTTCCTCCCCCTTTCATTCTAAGAAGTGTCTATCTTCCTGTACTTGCTTTTCCTCCCCCTTTGACATCAATGGAAAAGGGTTACACCTTTTTCCAGTGTATTTTCCATCATTTCCTTATTATATTTCTGCATAATAATTCTTCATTATGTCCACATACATGGCTGGGACTCCTGCTCCATTTGGTGTATAATCATTGTTGGGAAAACACTTTGGGAATCATTGAACTCTTATGTATATACATAGTAAGTTGATACCATGCCAAATCACAGACTCCTTGCACTTGTATAATTCTAAAAGTGATGATAAGGACACTTCATAGAACAAACTATACCAGACTTATATAATCAGAAATGCACCATTGGAATAATACTAAAATACTGAGAATGCTCCATGTGATATATAAAGTCTGCTCCAAATATAATTCAGTCTACATTATGATTTGAATCTGAGATACATATTTGTTGAAGAATATTGTAGATGGAATATGTCTCTTCTGCAATACACATCTTTTTCAAATATGATGATGCCAATATATCTTTTGCAGCCATGGTTCACCTTTGCGGCCATATTACACAGTGATTTCGTTGCAGATTCAAGGATTTATTTGTACAGAAATTGGTTCACAGGCTAGCTACTCATAATTTATTTATAAGGGATTCTCAAATTCAACCACATACCACTGTTTCATAACTTTTAGGTGTAACACATGCTTAAGGATTACTAATGGTTAGAGCTTGATATATCCAATCTCTGCGGTATACACTTATGCCAAAGTTGTCTATGCATCCAAGGCCACGTGATAATATGATACCCATTGATAATCCATGCGGTAATTTCACTTCAGCTCCCACAGACAGCCATAGTTGAGACAACCTTCATAATCTCTACTATTTTTATTGTGTTCTCCTATGTTCTCAACAACAATCAACAATATACAAACTCTGAGTCTGGAATCAATAACCTTGTTCATTTTTTCATTCTGTTATTAAATGAAAGTCATTATGTATGCCTTTCTAGGGCTGCTCCAAAATAACTGTTGCTCCACATGCACTTCAATTTTTCCAACATAATGTGCTTCAGGAAGACTTCTTCAGTTTATTTAATTGGAATCTCAAAAGGCAGACTACACACAGCTTTATGGATGACCTTAATAAAGAAGCCTTGAAATTCTATCAACACTGACTTGAAGAGGAGTGTAATTATATCCAATAATAAGTACTACTTCAATGCTCAATGTAATATATTAATGAAAACAAGATAATGATCCTTTGGCATATTAAACCTTTTTATGATTTGATAATACAGCTCAAAATTCTCCTGCATTTGCAGCTAGAAGATACTTTGCACTAATCAGAGCAACCAGAACTTAATCTACACATATTGTAATGCAGATAACACTGAGACTACTTCCTTGATGTATTTCTGCCATACCACCACTATGATGCATACCATGATATTCCATTTCCGAGGACCAATATCATACCACTTCTCCAATAATAACACTTTTCTTATTCATCCTTCTTAAAAGAATTTAGTTTCATTATCAACACTTTCAATGAGACACACAGTGTAATTATCCTCTTAGTTTCCAAGTTCATGAATGATGTTCCCTTTACCACCATGGCTGCTTACTACTTTCTCTTCTTCCATCAACCTGTTGGCTATTGAGTGCTTCAGGTGTCCTTCTTCCTCTATAGTTCTCTGCCAAAGGAATTGTCCTTTCCCTTCCTGAACTTTTAGGTGTTCTTATTCTAAGCAACTCTTCTTTGACAACTCTTATGGGGACCTTTTATGAACTGCTCTCCCCCTGGGATGTTGCTTCTTGTCTATCATTGACTGGATATCTGCATTTCTTCGTGGAGCAGCTTCCCCTGAGACTATGATGGATTCATAATGTCATTAAAGTAATAGGCTTCCCCTTTTTCTTTTTCTTCCATACTTTGTTGGGGTTCCTCATAATGTATACATTTCTTTTTTATTCACAGTTTGGTCTGATTTGATTTGGTTCCATCATCTGTCTAGAGTCCTTTAATGTATATGGCAGCATGCATTCATTTTCTTTGTGTCCAAGCTTGAGGCACACATAACATATTATTTCACCTAGGTACGTTTGAGCTGATGTATAAAATTTTATGCTCCTTTTTTAACATAGTTTACATACAACAAGTTTATGTCCAAATTAATTGCATGCATAATAGTAGCCATGGAAATGATTTGTGTACCTGGTGATAGATAGTTCTTTACATTTTCTTGCTTGAGGGGGTCTTCTCATTTTCTGCATCTTTTGTTGGTTAAAATTGATTTGGTTTGTCTTACAATGTGTTGCTATATGTCCAGGTCTATGGCAGTTAAAACATGTAATACTTCTCACAGGAGGAAAGAACCTCCTTTGAGATCTTCCAAACTTGTTCAGTTCATCTTCCGGAACAATTGATATTTTTGCAACTGCTTACTTCTTCCTCCCATTCTTTGTCTCTTAATGTTGGTGCTTGTTTTCGTTTGTTTCTTTACACATTAAGTTCTTGCTGGATTGTGATTCTGTGGATCCTTTTTGAGATGCTTCATCATTCCTTTCAATTTATGCCTTCTTTGAGTTCTCCATGGAGGCAATCTCATCTTCGAGCTGCTTACACAACCTAGTCCTTTCTTCTATTAGTCTTCTAGCTAAAATAATCGCAGATTGATGAGAGTTATCATTTTCCTTTATTACAACTTTCACAAAAGTAATGAGCTTTCTTATCGTCTGCCTTTGACTTGCTAGATTCTCCTTCATATCCTATCCCATCCTTTACAAGAGGAGATCTTTGTGCATTCAATATCATGTCCAATTTGTCAACACCTTTTAACTGTTGAATGTTCATTATTGCATCAGCTTGAGCCATTTCCAATTTCTTCCTCAGACTCACCACCTCTTCTTCCAATCTTCTACATTCCTGACTTTTCTCTCTTATTTTTTGTAGCAAAATGTCTTCTACTTTCCTTGCTTCTTCTATTTCAATATTCAGCTTAATAAAATCTTCAAAGTTTGTCTCTTCCTTAACATATTTTAGAAGGATTTCCTTCTGTTTTCTAGTCTTGAGCTTGAGTCTATCAATTTATTTTAGGGCACTCACCAAATCCCCCTCAAGGTCTACCTCACCTTCTCCTTCATATTCCAGGAGATCATATTCAATATCATCCATACCCATTAGTGAGAATTCTGAGATTCCATATTCATCTGGGGATTCATCTAAGCTTTCAAAGGCACTACTGTCTTGCTGGGCAAAAAAGGTTTTTCTCTTAAATTTCTTCCCTTTCTACATATTATAGGAGCTTCTTCTTTATTTCCCTTTAGACTAATTCTCTGGTATCTTATTGGGACATTTTGAAGCATAGTGCCCCACTCTTCCACAATTAAAACAGTTAAATGGAAATTTATCTTTATACTTACATGTGCCTCTATCCAATCTTCTGACAAAATTGGCTTCTTCTTCATCATAGCATGAACATGTACCTTCCTTTTCTTCTATGCATTTTTCTTCCTTAAAGGAAGCCTCCATCATGTTTAAATTCCCTTTGGGAAGTATCATCTCATATGTTGCTAGGTTCCCAAGTAATTGGTTTCTGGTTATGGTTTCCCAATCGATTGTTCCTTCTATGGCAGAAACCTTGGGATTAAACATGGTGGTAGAGATCTCAATATTTTCTGGACTACAACACTTTATTTAATTTCTTCCCCTAGGCCTATCATGATACTCAAAAATTATTCAACTCTTAAGAAGAATGCAACTATACCTTCATCTTCATTCATTTTTACAATTTCAAACTGAGTTCTATGTGCTTGCAGTTTGTCCATATTCACCTTTGTATCTCCCTCGTGAATATTTTCTAATGCATCATGGATTTCTTTGGCAGTCTTACTATGCATTACTTTGATAAATTTTGACTCACTCAGACCACTCAAGGGTGCATTCATTGATTTTTCATTAGCTATGAAATTTTGTTCGGCTTCTTTCTCATTGTCAATTTCCTTTGGTGTATATTTTTCTTCCACAGCAACCCAAACTTCTATTCCTAGAGACATTAAGTATGTCATCATTCTTGTTTTTTAGAAAGCATAGTTTGTGCCAGTAAACAATGGGGCTTTATTTGTTGAGCATCCTTCTAGGCTAGCCATTTCGGGGACCTAGGACCTCCTTCCAGTTGTTAAACTCTTACTAAAGGAACCGGCTCTGATACCAATTGATGAACCCTTAGCTAAATTGAGAGGGGGGGGGGTGAATCAGTTTATTACATTCTTGGTCATTAATACCATTTTCATTCAACTCATTAACTACTTCATTTTATAAGCATATTAATACATAACGAATCAGCAAACTAAATGTGTGGACAGTAAATAATTAAGCAGAACAATACATCACATCAACACATAATAATCAAGCACATAGATAGCAGATATAAGTGGAAACTCATAAGGGAGAAAACCACATCTTATTATTTTTATGAAGCAAAGGAAAGCTCCAACTCCCTCTCACCATTTATTCTCTATAGGATCCAACCTACATGAGGCTACTACCTCAAATTCTGCAAGCTACAACTTGCAAGGAATCTCCAACCCACATCTATTTTCTGTAGGATAAAACCCACAGGAGGCTCCTACCTCAACTAGCTCCAACTGGAAATTTATCAAGCTACAACTTAAAATGGAAGCACCAACTCCCATGTATTTTATGCAGGCTACAACCCACATGAGGCTCCTACCTCACCCAACTCCAACTGGAAATTTATCAAGCTACAAATTGAAAAGGGAATACAATCCCCTCACTCAACATGAAACTGAAATGCTTATTTACCTGGATATCAGCTCTATTATACTCCTTCTCCATTGTTTCCTCTTCACCCTTCATATCTACTTCAGATCAGCTCCTGATATGCTCAACATCTTTATCAACTCTCTCTTATTCTTCCACTCTCCAACCTTCTGCAGCACTCTTACATTCTTCTGCTCTCTTCCATTTTGCAGCTTTCTAACCTCGTTCTGCACACTGATATTACATCTCTTATACAAATAAATCCTAACTGTTTGCATTCAGCAGGGAATATGAAGTGAATAGGCCTGTCTCTTTGCCTTCCACCCATTTGATTCTTTATACTTCAGTTCAGGTTATTACATCAAAAATAATCATTACAACACTCATGGAGTTTTCCTATGCCTATGGAGACTTGCCTTTGCATCACAAACAATATAAAACAACCAATGAATTTACATTACAGTTAAAATAAGTATATTTCACTCATCCCTTTAATCTCTTGGCTTGATGTGTGTTTTTCCTTTCTATTGTTGTCACTATCTTTTATGTTTCTACAATTATATCATAACAGTTCTACACAAACGCTTTTTTTCCAAAATTTACCCAGCTAGCATGTTTCCATCAGTGCCTCCATATCTCCTTTTTCTTGACTCTGCCTCTTCTACTTGTGCACGCAGCGTTCAACCTTCACCTTCTCCTTTGCTCTGTGTGGGGTCACTTACCTGAGTCTCCTTCTACTGCGTTCAAACTTTTGTTATTAAACAGCCGCACTAACCTTGCATGAGTATCGAGTCACTTCCCCAAGTCTTTCCTCTTGCGTTCAACCTTTCCTTTAAACTCACTATCACAACCACATAACATCATTCTGCACTTAGATTTAGGTCTTACCCGAGTCAACTCTCGTTCAGATTTTTCTTTATACACCCGAGTCCTTTGCCTGCATTCAATCTTTTCTTCATAAAACAAGTGTATCCACAGATAACCCTGGATCTGAAATATATTAATATTTACCGCTGAATGATATCACATTCAGTCATATCTATCACATTTCTACGTTCTGTAGGTTTTACGTTATAATCCTCCCTTTCCTCCTCTGATGCGATTTAACACAGGAAATGCTTTACATCCATATTTCAAATCCTTGGGAGTTCACATTCGAAACTACATCACATCCGGGATCTTGTCACTCTTCGCATTTTGGCGTTTCAACGTGGTTCTATTCCTCTTGAGCTTTGCGATTGCGATATCTGATTGGCTCCCACACCGTACTTTAAATCCTTTAGTCTTTGGCTTTGTAACTCCATCGGGTCTACTCCTCATATCGCATATTGCACTTTGGAATTTTAACATGATTCTTGAGTGCTTATCCTCCTAAGCTTGCGATGTGGAATATTTGGTTTAGGTCCACATTATCTCCACGTCATCATGCCATGTCACCTTGCCACATCATCCTAAATTAACTACGAACTGTGAGGTCTGGGCCAGGTCATCTACCACGTCAGCTTGCCATATCACTGCCTATGTCAGTTGCCATATAATCATAAAATAACTGTGATTTGTAGGGTCGAGGCCATGTCATATGCCACGTCATCTTGCCACATCATTACCACGCCATCGCCATGTCACTGACACGTCATCTTGCCATGCCATCTTTAGCACTTCGTATTTCGCAATTTATGTGTCTCTGTTGTTTTTGTGATCATCCTTCCACTTGCGATTGTAATATGCGATTAAGCCATGGAACATTGTTCTGCACACATTTCTTCTAGAAATTACCGAACTCGACCCACTGAACTGCATGCACGGCGGATCATTATATTCAACACCAAGGAAAATCATAACTTCACATATTGAGTATCGTTACTTACAACATGTAACTTGTGATAACTTAATAAAAATATAAATCGCTAATAGAAATATGCGATCACATTGCATCGAAAACCCCACTTCTTATTGCATCGCAACCTCTACACATTATCACAACTTCGCAAGTTTAACCATATCGTAATAATACAGATTTTGTGATTTCACAAATCGCTGTGAATACCTTATCGCATGTTGCAAAACCTTGCCCATCACAATTCGGCTCTTCACTGATTTACCTCATCGGCACTTCAAAAATTTACATCTCCATCATTAACTGTTATACCATATCGCATGCGTTATGCGATATGCGCAAGGACCTCCGCCCGACGCATGTCCACTGCGGAACTTTCACAATTTAATCTGTGATGAGATCTAAACCATCTATCTTCAAGCTAATCTTTGTGATTTAATTAGAACTGTCCATTCTCTCCTTTGGAAATTTTTTTAGGGGTTTTACGCCTTAATAATTTCGTCTGTTTCTTCAACTGTCGTTGCTCTGCAACTCCGTCTCCTCCACACTACTCCTTCCTGGGTCTCCTCTTCTCTTATTTGCTTGGATCTATGATTATACATTGCTACCACTTTACATACTATTTCAATGTTGAATGAAAAACACCCGTTCTGTATTAGATCTCCGAATCCATAATACAGATTTGTTTCTTATTCAACCTACACACACATCCACTTGCTCCAGATTGGAATCACACCGAACTGAACTGCATTGTTCTGCCTCTTTTCTACACATTACTACTCCTTGCCTCTTTTCTACATAATGCTACTCCTCTCTTCTCCTTTGCCTTAGATAATGATTTTGGTGTTGATCCATGCCTCTTTGCTATTCCTCCTCCTTACTCTTTTGCCTCTAATGCTGCTCCTTGGCACTTTGCTACTCCTCTTCCTCTTTTCTTCTCATCCACTGTAATTTTTCCTTCTTTTCCTTATAGCTCCTTTATGCTCCTGTTGATCATGATCTTCTCCTTTGTCATTATTAATAATTCTGGTGTTGCTCTCTTCTGCTCCTTTGCCATCAATGACAATATTTCCAACAATTGTCTCCCAACATCAGGCTATCGGGGGTAGTCCCTTCGAATGAAGTGGAGGAAAGAAAGTTGAGAATAAATTTACTTGGGAGACATGGATGAGTGTCCCAGCCACATGGTTGAAATTAAGCAAGATTATGTTTTAATTAGATTTTCTATTTATGATACCAGTTCCTTAATGGAGACACAAATTCTTATCTTTTACAAATTGGAACCAAATTACCAGATGGACACCCGCTACTTGAATGATTGGCTAACCAATATGATATGAAAATCTTAGGATCTATGTGAGATGTCACGATCTTGGTAAATTTTGGTTAGATTCCAAGTCTAATGTACCCTTCTTCAAACTATTTTGAAATTGGGCTCCAAGGTAGGTTGTGGGAAGGAAGCAAACAAGAACGATACCTTATGTTGCGCTTATATCACCCGATGCCTCTAGCGCTGAAAATACTATGGCTATAATGACTGCAAGGTCATCCTGTTAACCACCAAAGAGTTGTCAAGGCCCTTCACGCTAGATAAGAAGGGTTGCCCTATTATCTCTATCAACCTAGCTTATGCTAGGAGGTAAATTATTATTGCAAGTCTATATTTTATAATTCTAGTGCAAGAGATTATGAGTGACATTACTATCTTGAATCAATATTGGCTAAGTTTCTTAAGTACTTGTGTGAGATTTATCTTAAGAGTAATTAAAAATGTTGTGATGCAATATTAAACAAGATAAGCTTCAACAGATGCGTGTGTAAACTTCAAGTAACTAATTCCACATGATGTTATGCCAAACCAAGCGATCAAAATTTTTTTGCTAATTTCAGATTTATGACAATTTATATCAGTAACAAATATTCAAAAAATTTAGACATGATCAATGCTAAACCAATAATGCTTATATTATCCCAAGATCATAAAGATATGTCAATTTTTCCAAAACAACTTAATTTACTTGAAACATGTATCTTAGCCCTCTTGAGATGTATTATGCGGCGACATTTCAGATATGAAATAACAATTGCAAAATTAATTTAACCCACAAATCAGCAAACAGTGATATCGGCACCAATGCCCAAATTTTCCTAAAAATAGTAAGAATTGCCAAACTTGAGAAAATATCAATTTTCAGGGTTTTTATGGCTTAATTAAGAAATTTTCATATTGGATATGTTAACTTCAGTAGTGAAACAATGAAATATCAGCAAGATAAAAATTTCCAGAAATAGATAACCAACATTTCCAAAAGTGGAAAAATTACACTAGAATCTGAAAATTCCAATTTTAGGGTTTTAGGAGAGTTTACTTCAGCAATTTTCAAAACTAATAAGTTTATGACAGAAGTAAATAAATGACATATCGACAAGCTAAAAATAGTCAAGATGGCACCCATAATGTCTAAAATAGTAAGTTTTGGTGAAAAACTAAAAATTTACATTTATTTAGACTTTAGTTAGGATGTGATTCGGAAATGCTCAGATCTGATTTTTATAGTTAGACATAAATTTCCAGCAAGGTAAAATATCATATCTAGGCAAATATAGAAATTCCCAAGTGGCCAAAAATTGTGAAGATGAAACTTTTTCAATTTTGAAAAGTTTTGACCATATATAATTTGATTTTAGGGCCTAATTATTTGTGTTTTCTTGATGTAAGAAAATTGTAGAAATAAGAGCTTAGAGATCAAACCCTAGGCTAAAGGCCATGAAGATACCACCATTCAAATACATTAAAACTTTGGGATGATGTTTCCGCTTGCTAGATATGAATTTTGAGACCTTATTGTTGCAAATCCGCCAAGTATTCATCCCTAAAACTTGAGATTTGGTTTTTAGGTCAAGTATGGGGAAAAAGAGGCCAAGAAATGGAGATCAAGGTCACAAGAGTGGATTTTTTGGGGATAAAAGGGCTAGAATGGTATATCGGGCCACAAGGAGGAGGGATATGGCCTCAAAAGGCCAATGGTTTTCCTATTGAGGCTAGCGTTAGGAAAAATTGGGTTCTAGGGGCTCAGAAAAGGCGTAGGGACAATAAGCTCCATGAGGGAGCAGCAAGCCCTTAGAGGGATGTGGCCACGAAAGAGGAGGAGGGAGAGCTGAGGGTGGAGGCTGAGAGGAGAGGGGAGGCCGAGGAGAGGATGAGGAGGGATTCTAAGGCCTCTAAACCCTACGAAAACTCCTAAAGAGGCCCTAAATCAAGACGCAAAGGACAAGGAGGGCTGACACAAGCCAAGAGAGGGAGATGTTGGGCCTGGAGGAGGTAAATATGGGGCTAGAAAAACTTAAGCTTTGAAACCCTTGCTCCAAAAAAAAATTATGCTTCAGCTTCTTTGATTTTCCAAAATTTTGTCGTGGGAAATCTGAAAAAAAATTCAAGATACAAAAATAGATCTAAAAGCCCAACCCAAGTTAGAAAAAAATATTACAATTTAGACTTCCAAATATAAATGGTTTTTTTTTAATGGATTTTTAGAAAATAATTTTATAATATTTTTTAACTTGAAATAATGGCTTAAACATCTCAGAAAAATTAGTGATCACTATATCCCAAGCAAAGATTAAATCCACCACATAAAAACTAGAGATCCAAGCAAAGTAACTCTTGCCCAAAGTTTGTGAACTTGTAGACCAAGGATTAAGTACCTGCAAACACTATGTATTATCTCAAAATAATAAGCATAAAGCACCACATAGGAAGTCTGTAGTCAATACATACCACACATCAACAAAACAAGAACACCTCGAGTTGCACCCTAAAGTCTTTTATTATGCTAGAAAAAATAGTTCCTTGCGGGACAATAGTTTACACAATGCTTCAGCAGCAATTCTAGCCAGAGATCATGTTTTTCTTATTTTTATCCTTTTCATCATGACTAGAGACTCAAATGACTCTCTAATTTATAGATAAATCCTTCAAGTGACTAGTTTCCTTGATCCTTGTCAAAATAATCTTGGTCGTTGATAAACACTTCAAGATATTTTAATCTTGGCCCTTGATTTTCTATTTTTGAGGAAATTCCGAAATTATCATTTAAATCCAAATTAGTTAGCTCAAAATTAATTATTTTGAGCTAATTTCCTCAAAATTTTGACTTTGACTTAACCACCAAGGCCCAAGGGTCCATTGTTTCTTGAAATATACAATATTCCCTTGGTGGAGGACCTTTAAAAATTGATTCCTTCAAGACCCACGAATTTTTCCACTTGGAGAATTAATTTTCCTAAGGCACACTAACTTGAGACCAACTAATTAATTTTCTGGCTTAGGATTTTATTTTATTTTTCTATAGAAATTAATTAATTTACATATGAGGGGATTTAATTATTTTTCCAACCCTCATTTACATAATATTTTACATTTTACACCCATGAAGGGGAAACACACATTTGTATAGACCCTAAATATAACCCATCTGCGACACATTATGATCTAGCAGACCAAGTGATTTGTAAAAAAATTGTTACACCATTTTTTGGTCATCTAACCAGTTACTTACCATGTAAGACCAATTTTACCTTAAGTAAAATTGTTTTCACTATGAAAAATAACTTAGTAAAACACCTTTATTAAGTTGTTTATGGTCTAAACAGAAAACCCCACGAGGAAGTATTAAACAAATCCACATTTGTTTGATTTTCCTCAAGGAATAATTAGTTAAACAACAATTTAATTAATATTCCTGGTCATATTTAACCCAAAACAGGAAAATCAATTAGATAAATTACTATTTTTCTTATTATTTTCTAGGAACAATTATTCAAACCTCATTTAAATCATATTCATTGTTAAATTTGACTAAATCACTCATAAATGGTTAAATAAATCATTATTTATTTAATTATTACTCAACCACATCCTTAAAATGATAAATAAACCATTTATTTATTTATTATTTACAAATAAAGGGATTTGACCCAAGTCAAATTCCTTTTCCCTCCAACAAAAATAATAAAATATTCCATAAAAGTTGGATCTTGATTTGGTTAATAATATTTTAACTATGCACCAATATCTAGAATAACTCAATATTTTGTTATAAATAGAAGCGTTTTTCCATTCATTCACTACCTTTTGTTGCCTAAAGATCACTCTGGATCTATACTTTTGGTCTGACTTTGATCCACCATCATTGTCATATTTTTCTATCTTTTTTCTTGTGAACTCCCTTTGAGTTCCATTTTTGTCTGGGTTTTCTACACCATCAAGAGAGAGGAATTTTAGATCTGAAGTGCTGAGGACTTACAAGAACCCATCCCATTGAGGAGAACTGGTAACATCCTTCTATGTTTTCCTCCTAGGTGCCATTAATATAAAATTCATTCAAATTTCTCATATTCTTTGGTTTTCATATCGTTATTGATGGCTTGAGGAAATCTGTTTATTTGTCGCCTTAATGTCTTTTTTCATGCCATGATCTAGATCTTTGGCAAGATTTATCTTGATCAGTCCAACTCGTAGATCCTAAGATATTGTGCCAATTTAGGGATATTTAGCAGTACAACTTAAAGTGGTATTTTTATACACTTGGAAATAAGATTCATACTAACAACTAGCAAATCTACATGGCTTACAATTAAGACCGTTGTCATTTTCTCAATCTCGGTATATCCGTGTTTCAAACCCTAGATTTCTTCATCATCTTGTTTTTACTTTCTTGATGTTTTTTAACTTATAAACCCCAAAACAATAAAATCACTGTGGGTGTTTCGCACTCATTTCCCATGTATATCATTCAGTCAGACGACACTTTTTACTAAATCATGTCATAGTGTTGAAGTGAGGGTTTGCACTTTTTGGCCCTAATTCTATGATCTGGAGCTTTAGGGTGCACTTTTCAACCCAAAAACTACGACTTATCGAAACAAGGCCAAAAAATTCCAGATGCATTTTTTGCGGGAGTTTTTTAGAAAGTTTTCTGGGTTTGTCTGAGCCTTTGTTCAGGGTTGCCTAACCTTCGTCTCCACCCGTTTTGGACCTGTACTTGTTTTTTTTTACTCAACTAAGTTGGAACCTAGCCCCCTAGTGCTTCAGTACCCTCCACCTTTGGTGGAAGAGTTTTAGCCTGGCCACAGTTGTCCCGAAATTCTTAGAGGTTCAGCATCTTCAGATCCATACCTCATCTTCGCATCCGTCACAATTCACTTATTAGTTCATCCAATTACCCCATTTAGCTTTGTTTCTAAGTTTTCTCAGGTTCACCCATTTTCTTCCAGTGATAAGGTTTTTGTCACCTCATCTACAACAATCTTTCCTCTGATTTGTTGCTATTTTCTGCACCACTTTCCAACAAATTTTTACGTTTAGATCCCTGTCCCTCCCAAACTTAGATCTATTGGCTATTTTGGTGTGTTTTGACTAGTTTTTCGCCTACCCACAAACTACTTGTTGAAAGGCCCGCCTCCTTGGGTTTAGATTATTGTATTATTAGTTTTCG
>JAXQQM020067351.1:0-69577 GCA_034641835.2 Pinus albicaulis
CCTTCACTCTTCCATTACCATGAAAAACTTCTAATTAAACTTCTAATTTTCCTAAGTATTTTCCAACCACAACAATCTTGCAAAGATGCCATCTAAATATATCTCCATTTACCATGGAAAGGTATGCTATTTAGAAATTGATATCTGTTTAAAATATTGAATGTAATAATATTGGTATCATTATGAATATGATTATGTATTATTTTGATTTGAAATTAAATGTACGGAGCAAAAGGTTTGGAACCCATTCCTTTTTCAATGCAAGGAACTTGGAGTATAAATATAATATATTGTATTAAATTGTGTTAATTTTTTCCTTACTTTGTCAAATTTATAAATATAATCTATTGTATTAAGTTGTGTTATTTGTTTTTTTCTTTGTCAAATTTATGTGTGAATGTAATATAAATATCATTATAAATATAATAATTTATTATATAAATGAAAAATAAATTTTGTTAACTAATAAAATTATAAAAACATTTTTAATAAAAAAGAAATTTTACTAATTGAAAATAAGATTCTCAATAACATGATATTTTAGATAAATGTCTTTCGAATTAATCACATCATTAGGGTTAGGTACACTTTTTGAACCATCTAATAAACTTAGCCCTAATGATGTGATTAACCCAAAAGGAATTTATTTAAATTATGGATCACAAAAATCTTAAATCCAACATAACATGATATTAATAAAAAATATAATTATATCAATTGAAAATCCATTCCATTATTGTTACTATTATTTAAAATGCATCACATGACCATTTAAAAAATAATAATAAATTAATTAGAAATAAACAATTTAAAAACTATATAATCATCTCTTACTTTAACATTTTTGAAATCATCTATAATTATTTATTAAATCATTTAAAATCTGCTACTTCAATATTTATAAGATCAATCATAATTATTTATGAAATCATTTAAGATCAGCTAAAAATATCCAAATTGATCCATATAACTCTCGAGATATCCCAAATAGCAAAATTATTATGAAAATAATTATCACTTTAACGGCCACTGGCTTTTACAGCATAGAACTTCCTTCCTCTTTATAGCATATAACTTCTTGCAACCAGGCACGCAATCATATTCTGATTATAAATATGATACTACAATGATCATTGTAATATTCTTATTATAAATATGATTCTACATGGAAGTCGGTTTATTAGCCATGGAATTTATATAAGGAACACTGGAGAATTCAATATGATAAGCAGCGATGGATTTTTTTTTTTTATGTTCTCATCAAGGGCAGAACACAATGTTGTAATTAGCACCAGAAGGGCAAGCGTGGGTTTTAGTGTCATCAGTGGGATATAGGTAGGCATCTGGGCACTGGTCCATTTTGCAAGTCAGTGCTTGGCAGCTAGCGTCCGATGGAGTTAGGGAGAGAGGCACATTGTAACCATCAATTACAGAGATGTCATAGAAATCTTGATTGTTGCCCCCATTCAGAGTATATTCAACCAGCGTTGTAGGAGGCTGTCCCGAGAGTGTACAGCTGAGCACGCCGCCGCAGTCACCAGTGCTGCAGCTTCCTTTACCAGAGGCATCGAAGGAGCATCCAGTACGTCCCCAAAATCTGCCTGAGCTTGTTCCTGCGGGCACGTCAACGCTCCATGATTGACCCTGCCCAAGCGCTTGACCGCCACCTACGGGAATTCCTGCGGCCCATACCGTGTATGAACACTGGTTCTGGATCGCAAACGTCGCACCCATAACCCCTGCACTTACCAAAGAAAACAAACAAATATATTTTTATGATATGTTAACTCACTCATTTACGTACATGATGATAAAATACAATGAAGATTACTGTAACGGTAACCTTACCTTGAAGATAAAGTACGTTAAACATTAACGCTACTATTGCTGTAACATAAATCGTTGTTGGCCCCATTGCAACGGCCACCAGCAAGTAATTAAACACAACTACAAAACAGCTCAATACAACTAAGGAATTGCAGTTCAACGAAGGAATTGCAATACAACGAAGGAAACTTGGTGGGGCAAACTTGGATGACACTCTATATATAGGTGGGGCAAACTTGGTGTTAGCGTATACCGAAGGATGACACTCTATATATAGGTGGGGCAAACTTGGTGTTAGCGTATACCGAAAGAAATCCATAGGATGCTTGACCTCCGGCTGGTTGGCGGTGTGGAAAATTTGGGAGTCTGAAGGCGCGCTAATCGCTCCTGGACATCCGGGTCACGTTTACATGTTCCGGGCCGTCTTAAACTAGCAAAATGCTTATCCAGACTGACGGACGGCGTTGGAAAATTTACTAAGAAAAATAATTTGAGTGTGTGATGCAGGAGAATGCGCGCTCCTGGTCACGTCCCTCACCTTGTAATGTTGTAGATGTTCCGGGTCGTGTTAAACTAGCACTCTTGTTCTAGATTATCCCGTGTGCCAAAATATACAAATCGAGTGTATGACTGGCTATGAAAATTGACTGAAGTAGCACTAGTGCCCTAAATTTTCATTTAATGATTCACTAAGAGAGTAATGTTGTAAGATTGACTCAGGACTTGAATTTAATGATTCAAATACAATATACAACTAGTCCTAAATTTTCATTTAATGATTCGCCAAGAAAGTATGGCACAGGTCCGCTGGACTTGTTAGAACAGAGGGAGGTTGATTGTCGAAACTAAGATTCGATTATATTTAAATATTTCATAGAATAATTTTAACTCTCATCTGACTTAATTGTTTTTATATTTATAAATAAAAAGATAAGCATTCCAATAATTAAGTGGATTATAGCGTCCAAATCAATGGGCCGAGTTGTTATTATTATTTTCGTGTCCTTCAAATCTACAGGACAGCTAGTAAATCGCTCGTTTGTCTGTCCTCGAAGCTGTTAAAATCTACGTGATAGAAAATTATTCCACTAGTCATTTCTCATTTGGCAACTTTATAAATATCTTTATTCACTCCTTTTTCAGTTGGTAATTTTATAAAGCAGATAACAAAAATAGTTATAAAGAGCATATGCATTTTAATGGTAAAAAAATAAAATGAAAAGATAATATGTTTTTTTACATGAACATTATTGTTTTTATTAAAAAGTATTATTAAATATTATATTGAATAACTAAGATATGATTATCTAAATTTTAAATATTTTTATTACTTGGTGGGGATCTTTTTACGTTTAAGAAATAACATTTACTTGGTTGGGATTTTTTAATGTTTAAGAAATAACATACTAAATGTAATTTGATACACTAAGAAATTTCCATAAGCTCAAAATAGTTGTTCAAAGTCTAACTTCAGAACTGGTGGTAGGAGAAAAAAGTTTAAAGTTGCATTTCTTGTAAAAACATATTCACACAAAGTAGCAATAAGTTATGGGAACATAATTTCATGGCATCATTTCCTTTTTTCCCTCCATCCCATTAAAAAAACATATCTCTTATGAATTAAATATAAATAAATTACTAAATATAATTTAATTATAATATTGAAGTAATGGTGCATTAGTGTTGTATGGGATAGCTTTAAAAAAAATTATTAAATCTCCGAGTCTTTAAATATTTCCTAATTGAACTAAAATATTAGAAGGATCAACCCTCATAATGTTACGATAAACCAAAACCCCGATAAGCCTTTTATTATATAAATATTATTATATTATCGGAATATTTCCTATATCAGACTCACAATATATCGTAACTTTCCTTTGAACAAAGTTATGATAAAATCATTCCCGATGATTGTTTTGACGAAAGGATTTTCTTTATAAAATAATATTATAATAAACTGCGGGCTCTACAACTGCCAAATGTCATATCAAAACCTCAAATATTGTAACATCCTAAGTGTGCCCCTAAAGAAACCTCTGATACCTATAAGCTTAGATAATGCTTTCCCCTAATACCTTTATCAAGGATACTTCATGCCATCCACCTCTGCTAATTCTATGTAATGTCCCCAGTTTCTATGCTTTTATTAGACAGTTGAACAGTCCTAAAGGGTAAAGGGGACCCAAAGGAAAACATTTATTGTGGACATATTTTATTATCTTAAATTAATAAAATTGAAATGGAATTAATTGTGCAAATACTAGAGTATAATTAGAGATCAGGAATCGAAATCCATGAGGATGGATAAGGTTCCCAAGAATTTCCTAGTTCTCCAAAAATCCTTGGAGAAAAATAAATTAAATATTGAAATTATATTGGAGATAAAAATCTAAAAATATATCCCTGTAAAGAGGAAAGTTACTAGGAAGACGTGGAATAAAAATAGAAAGAGGAAAAAGCTAGTTTTAAAGTACTTTTGTGGAAGAAACAAAAGGAAAGCCTAGGAAAAAAGGGAAACAACATCTTGATTAACTCGACGCATTTATGGACACAAGTTGATGGGAAAGCATGCTTAAATAAACAAATTCAGGGTAGACAAGTGGTTGTCTACTGCTGGAAGCTTTGATCTCTGGCAGGAGGGATTTGTGGAGAAAGAGCTCATAGATAGATGGTTTAATTTGAGGGAAGGTTATTTCTCGGTCCATGATTTCTCTGATCGAGAAAAAATTACCTTTTCACTCCTCAAAGTCACCCCCCATTTCAATGACTAGTTTTAATCATATGCATGCTCTGATTCTGAGTCAGAACCACACAACGAGAATGACAAAGGGAAGAAAATCGTTTGTGCAAAACCCATTTCCACCATTACCACCACTAAGATCTAGAAAGAGGAACTCGAAAATCCAGAGGAGGGGGAGCGCCTCTTCCATTCTGAAATGTGGGTGAATGGTTCTCCACTGGAATTCCTTGTTGATAGCAGAAGAAAAAAGAATCTCATTTCAATATAGGTCATGAAGTTGATCATTGTATCAAACACAACACACTTGCAGACATATACCATTGGGTGGGTTCAACAAAGAAGAGATCTTTGCATCCGCTGACAGTGTCACCTTCCGTACAACATCAAGCCCTTTACAGATGAGCTATTGTCTGATGTTCCTCCACTTACATGTCTCATTTATTATTAGGCCAACAATACCTGTGGAGGTGACATGTTGTGTATGAGTCTATGCCTCGTTATGTTATTACTACTGGGAAATAATTTATACAGGATACCATAGGTAGTACTGACTTTCGCCATCTCTTTGGGTATTACAAAGCAATGCAATAAGATTATTTCCCAAAATAGGAATTTGTTTTCATTACGATTCGCCCATAGGGCGAGAAGAAGATTGTTGATACAACGTCCAAACAGGTCTCCCCTATGCCATAGCCACAGATGGACAAAGACATGGAGGAATATAAGCACCCATAGCCACAGATGGACAAAGACATGGAGGAATATAAGCACATTTTCTCCTCACCCACATGGGTTCCTCTACATTTTCAGGTCAAGCACTCCATTGTTTATGTGCCAAACAATGCGGTCTCCCCGAATAAAAATATTCCCACAAAAAACACAGTAAACTTGGTCAAGCACCCCATGGTCAATGATGGTAAAATGATGCAACAAATATGAAATTCAGCCTCTGAAATTCGTCGTGAAATTCATCCCTCTTTTCTGGCACATGTGTGAGGAAAATATATGCCTAATAAGGTGCATGTACCAATTAAATGAGGAGAGAGAAGAATATGTTCCATTGATGAAGTTTCAAATGAGGATGGAGGTCCCTCTTATTTATAAAAGTCGTTGAGGGTGAAGAGACATTCCCATTGCACTTCATGAACCTACATGATGACGTGATCAATGTAACACCTCCAGTAACGAAAACTTTTTTTTTTTTTTTTCCGATATACAGGGGTTTTCTCTCTATTCACCTAGTTATGTAAATAAGGGCTTCAACATGTTAACTTTAGTTCTCTCATGATAAAGTTTCCTTTAACCATTTAGCATCTCTGTCTCCATAAGAACGGTGAACATTCTGCATGTATTCTTTTCAACCAAATATATATATATGAAACTGCCATACCACTTTACATTATCATGGGATGTGTTTTTTTTTTTCCTCTAGATTTAATAAAGTCATAGTCTATATGAACACACATATTTTTCAATAACCTCTCCTAACATACATATATATATTTTCAACACATATATTTTTGAATTCCCTATAGATTACCTGCGTATATCTATGGATCCACATATACATAGAGATAACACCCTATGGCTAATTCTTAAATCCACATATATATGTATGAATATATAGATGTCATTATATATATACATATACCACGTATACTACTGGCATATGTAGCCTTTGGCCCTATTAATTTAATGAGCGCATATATACCTATATAACATCTATATTTATATACATAACATATATAGGTCCAACCTTTAGTCTAATAAATTTGAAAGCGCAAACATATGCATCTATCCTAAATTCGAATTAACCCTTTTAATGTTTTCATGGGATCATCACGCATATACAAACATGCAATATAAAACACACGGAAATCTCAATGATACAAAGTACAACCCTTACCTTTTTCTTAATTCATATACTTATCCCTGGAGCTATAATTATATTCGTGCAACCCTACCTTAAGTCACGACTTGCGCGCTTGAACACTGGTTATAATTCCATTTCCTTCTGCGAACTATGATTTTTTGGTTTCTGTATGGTTTATGTGCAAGTATTGACCGGATTTCTTCACGGCGTAACTCATTATTGCTCGTTCATATTTATGCAGGTAGCATCGAATGTAATAATATTTCGGTGTGCAGATCTCGACATTGAACTCCTATACCATACGGTGCCCCTTTCGGCGGTTTACCATGATTACGATTATGAGCCAGGGCCGACACGTTGCAACCTTATGCGTACTGGTCCTGGAACGTGTTATACACGTTACACAGTGTTTAACGTATGAAATTTGTTCTATAGACAGAGCTGGCATCTCACTCCTGAAAAGAGAGTACCAATTGCCGGCGTATCTCGTCTCATACTTAGCAAAGTTTGACGGTTGGTTCTGCTACTTGACATGTCGGCTCATTCATGTACTGTGAGCGCCGAGTCCTGCCTCGGATACCTAAAATTCTAGGGTTAGAACTCTACATAACCTCACTGCGCGCTTTAATGTCGCCTAGTACAAGCTCGTCGACGTGGCCGACTTTCCGCACTCAACCTGGGGATTCTCTGATCTTTATGGGGTAATGGAATTAGGGTTACAGGAATTTCTTTTAAGTCAAAGCTCCTGCATGGCTTTGTTCATCTGATCTTTCACGATTAATTCTGGGTGTAGCGTAGTTGTAATTCCCCACTCTCTTCGCCGGTGGTCGTGGGTGTGATCGGATTCGGTTGCGGCTAGGGTTCATTGTTTCGGGTTTTTTATTATTTTTCATGCAGGATTTCTGTTATATCTCTGCTTCTTATTTCTGTTATATCCCTTACGCCCTTCGACTAGTTTTCTTCGTGGTTTAGTAGAGCATACAATATCTCATTCTTTTCAGATTGTGTTTTTCCAGAGAGGACAACGCGTCGCATCTCAGGCTAGCCGGTTCTCTGGCGTTTAATAAGTTTCGACTTAATCTCATGAAACGCTATGGTAATTTACACATTCACTGGGTTTTGTTTTATCCAAATTTTTTTCTAAACTGTTATGCAGTAAACCCTAGCTGGTTAGCTGGGTTCTTTGTGTCGATACTGAATACATAGGCGCTCTCATTCCTTACACTACGTATGCCTTTCTCTATTTCCCGGTTGTAAGCGTCGATACGACTCCCAAATCGGAAGCGCCATCTATGCACAGGTATACCTTAATTTCTTCACTACGACTGAAGTAGTGATGCAACAGAATCGTGGTTTTGTGCATCCCTTCAATCTGCTATATCTTGCGACAACCGCTAGCTACTGTAACATGGCAATGTTTTTTTTTTTTCTATGTTTAATTAACCGGTCGTACTTGCGGCTGTGGTCAAAGGTGTCAAAGACCAGTCCGCCTCGCTGTATTGCACTTGATTTTGTTTCGTTTTACTGACAAAATGGCCAATGATTCGAACTCGTCCATTAGTGGTCTCGGTGCACTAATACGATTTAATTTTGTGATCAGGTAGGTTCAGAAATGGCATTGTTCTTCGATCCGAAGGTAAGAATTGCGTTTTCTGTGGTATTTTAACGCCATATACTACTGCATGTCAAGGAATTCCAATGACTTCTCGTCAAATTTAATACACCATGCAAATCATACAGTCTGCTCTTTATATGTTTCACGCGGTCTCAAAATATTAACTTTTCTCTGTTTTTTGTTTTGTAAAACTGTGAGAATCTACCCGCTGGCTCTTATTGATTTAGGTTAAGAGATTATTTACCCGTCGTATGGTCGTATACTATTCATCTCTATTCGTTCATTCATATTACAGACTCCCCACGAGCTGTGGTTTACAATGTCGTTTCCGTCGTAGGATTTGATGACAGCGGCCAATGGCATAGCGTATTTATTTCTCACCACCCATTATGCAGGTTGACCATACTTTCATTCTATATGCATTACCTTTTTACACTATTGACTCGTATTTATATTTCTCGTGCAGCATATATTGTTCAAATATATAACATTTGTATTTATGGTTTATACTTTTATCATATATGGTTGGTATATGTATTAGTATTCCTATCTCCTTCGGAATATATGTTTCATTGTGTATATATCTTATTTGTAGTCGAGCCTAAGAGGACCTAATTGCTCTAGGCCTCGACACTTGTTAACATATATATATAATCTAACTATATATATATATATGTATATTTTTTTTTAAAATGCCTATGCATATATTCGATAGTTTAATTGATAATGTTCATTTCGCATAGATTTAATCCATAACCATAACATTTCTTCTAAGGGTTAGAGGTGAATTTAAATTACAATACACTCTATAATGGCTATGAATGAGGTAACCCTCCTATAGTGCAGATTTATTCTTTGGTTTAGTAAGAGTACATATTCTCAAGTCCTCGCTCTTAATTTCTATTTTTTTTCTTTGATGTATACCTATATGTATACAAGAGTGTTTGACAAGAGGAACTTCCTTATAAAGTAAGTTTTTTTGCTATAGTGCTTGTCTTCAAGGATTAAGGATGGATTTAGAAATGCAATATAACCATTTATAACTGTCATAATGATCAGATAGAGTAGAAATTCTCCTTTTCGGTCACAAGTTCAAATGTCATATTCTACTATCTTACTTTCTACTTTCTTTCTTTTTATTGTATCATGTAAATGCAATTCTGCCTACAATATTTTTCTAGCATGCATATGAGAAAAATTATCACATTTATATCTACAAGGAATAGGATGGTATTTATTCATCTGTGGAGACTAAGTAACTTCAGATTTAAACCAACCTTGGTTTAGAGTTTCTGGGGTTTCTACTCCATGGATTTCTGGTCTACAACTAAGCAGTATCTGGAAGGTGAATGCCTTATGATAGACTCTGTTAAATGTAGTACCAAAATCAATCATACAACTTTCCTTAAATTTTTATATGTAGCCAATTCATACCATAATACATCAGAATGAACAGAAATTACAGGAGCATACCACTATTGCAATTGACCAACCTCCCAACCTTAGAGTCCTCTTTGTCTCCCAGGACTCACCCCCGAGCAGAGATCACCTCCTAGCACAGATCAACCTCTGATCTACCTAGGAGCATCTTATTTAAGCTCATATTTCCCCAAAGCATGTTTCTAATTCTGCGTCCAGAATAGCAGGATGCTTTCTTTCCTGTTTAGCCTAGGCTTCCCATTTTGGGATTCTTTAAAGCTTTTTTATGCTTTTATCCTTTTCCGACTTTTCTTTCTTCCCAACTACTCCTCTTCATTGGAGAAATTTAGATTCCTCCTCAAATCTAAATTAATTTCTTTCAAGGATTTTTAAAAGATTTTGGGGATTTGTTGCCTTATCCATCCTCATGGATTTGGCAAGTGATCTCTAATTCTCATCTTGGTCAAAATGCACAATCATTTTATTTATTTCCTCAAATAAAATATGCAAATAAATTCACACCATACTTATCCCTTAGGGTCCACCCCCTTTAGGATTAAAGTTCAATGTCTAACTTTAAAAATTCAACACACAAATTGGGGGTGCTACATATTCCCCCTCTGAAAATAAACACCTTCCTCGGTGTTATTATTTAACTACTAGAGTTCACTTAAACAAAAATGGATATTTCTCCATCATTTCAACTTCCCTTTCCCAGGTAGATTCTTCAGCAGTAAAGTGCTTCCACTGCACTTTTACTCTGGCCACTGTTCTGTTTCTCAACTCAATTTCTTCCCGCTCCAATATTTGAAGCGGTTCTGGCAAGCTCATACAGTTCCACTGCTTCAGCATTCCAATCAACTATGTGAGAAGCATCATGTACATATCTTTTCAATAATGAAATATGAAACACATCATGCACTCTAACATGGGGTGGTAAGGCCAGCTTGTAAGCCACTGGTCCCACCCTTTCTAATACTTCAAATGGCCCACAATATCTCGGTGCAAGTTTTGCACAACTTCCAGCATAAAGTGTGCTCGTTTTGGGTTTGATGCGTAAATACACATGATCCCCCACTTTGAATTCTCGGTGCACTCTTTTCTTATCAACATAGCTTTTCTGGCGATCTTGTGCTGTCTTGATATTTCTTTGAATTTGCTTGACAATTTTTTCCATCTCTTTTAGTGCATCTGGTCCCAATACCAGTTTATCCTCGGGTTGACTCCAGCTCAAGGGAGTACGACACTTTCTCCCATAGAGTGCCTCAAATGGACTCATCTTAATAGAGGATTGGTAACTATTATTATAGGCAAACTCAGCCAAATGCAGATACTCTTCCCATTTTGATGGCCTATCCATCACATACATTCTCAACATATCTTCTAAAATTTGATTTGTCCTTTCTGTTTGCCCATCAGTTTGAGGGGTGATGGCGGTACTAAAATTCAACTTCGTACCCATTCCTGCAAACAACCCTTTCAGCAGGCTAACATCGCTTAGCATCCCTATCTGAAACAATTACCTTGGGAACTCCATGAAGCCTTACTATCTCCTTCAGGAAAACATTTGCTACTTGAGCTGTTCCAAAAGTAGATTTCATTGGTATAAAGTGGGCAACTTTTGTTAGAGTGTCTACTACTACCATTATTGAATCATGCTGATATTTGTTTTTGGGTAATCCTATTATGAAATCCATGGAAACTGTGTCCCATTTCCATTCTGCAATTGGCAGGGGATTTAAAATCCCTGCTGGGTGTTGATGCTCAACTTTGACTAGTTGACACTCCATACATCTACTTAAATATTCTGCCACATCTCTCTTCATTCCTGGCCAGAACAACTTCTTCTTCAATGCTGTTAACATCTTTTGGTATCCTGGATGTCCTGCATAGGGTTGTTTGTGATATTCATCTAGAATTTCTCTTTTTAATGACTCTATATTTGGAATATACAACCTGTTTTTGTAATAGAGCAGCCCTTTTTGGTTTTTAGTGAAATCAGTTTTATCCCTTGTCTGTAGTTTCACCAAGAGTGCTTCATAGTTGGGATCTTGAGTTGCTGCTTTTCCCACCAATTCCTCTACCTCCATATGGGCACTACTCCCCATGCTGCTTAAATTTTGACAAGCATTTCTACTTAATGCATCAGCCACTTTATTCTCCTTCCCCTTGATATGCTTTATGTCCATATCAAATTCACTTAGAAAGGACAGCCATGTGGCTTGTCTTGCATTCAGGTCAGTTTGGGAGAAAAAATATTTGAGGCTAATATGATCAGTCATCAATGTAAAATTCTTCCCCAGCAAATAATGCCTCCACATTTTCAGAGCATGGATAACAACTGCAAATTCTAAATCATATGCACTATAATTCTGTTCATGTATTTTCAATTTCCTAGATTCATATGCAATAACTGAATTTTCCTGCAACAGGACTCCACCCAGCCCTTCTCTGCAAGCATCTGTACGTACAACAAACTCTTTATTAGGATCCGCAATTTTTAATATAGGGGCTGAAATAAGTTTTTGTTTTAACTGCTCGAAACTATGTTGACATTTTTCAGTCCACACAAACTTGACACCCTTCCTTTGTAATGAGGTTATGGGATTTGCTATAGCAGAAAATCTCTCCACAAATCTGCGATAATAGCCTGCAATTCCCATAAATGATCTTACTGCTGAGACATCAGTGGGGATTGGCCATTCTTTAATGGATTTTATCTTTTCAGGGTCAACTGCCAACCCTTTTTCAGAAATAATATGACCCAGATATTGAATTTTATCCTTATAAAATTCACATTTGCTGAACTTGGCATATAGCTGGTTTTCTTTTAAAGTCTGCAACACTATTCTCAGATGTTCCTTATGTTCATCTTCATTTTTAGAGTAGACTAAGATATCATCTATGAACACAAGAACAAATTTGTCCAAAAACTTGTTTAACACACTGTTCATCAAGCACATAAACGTGGCAGGGGCATTCGTCAAACCAAAAGGTAGGACTACAAATTCGTAATGCCCATACCTGGTTCGAAATGTGGTTTTACTGATGTCTTCTTCTTTAATTCTAAGCTGGTGATAACCAGTCCTTAGGTCAATCTTGGAGAAGACTGAAGCTCCTTTCACTTGATCAAAAAGATCATCAATTCTAGGCAAAGGGTATCTGTTCTTAATGGTTAACTTGTTCAATTGCCGATAATCAATGCACATTCTAAAAGTTCCATCCTTCTTTTTCACGAATAGAACCGGGGCTCCCCAAGGAGACACACTGGGTCTGATATACCCTTTATCTAACAACTCCTGTAATTGCATTTTGAGTTCCATGAGTTCTGGAAGACTCATCCGATAGGGGGCTCGGGAAACAGGTGTGGCTCCCGGCACCAGATCTGTGGAAAAATCAATTTCTCTTTTGGGGGGAAGATGAGGGATTTCCTTGGGAAAAACCTCTTTAAATTCTCTAATGACTGGTATAGCATCCGGTAACTCTTCCTCGGTTTGCTGTTCTATTTCTTCTATATGCACTGCATAGACTTGGTATCCTTTCCTAGCTGTTCTTTTTAATTGTAAGGCTGATATTTGTCTTATCGAAATGGATCTCGGTTTCCCTTTTAGTGTAAAAGGTTTTCCTTCCTCATCCACACAATGCAGGGTTTTATCCCAGCAGTTCATCAGAGCTTTCTTCTTTTCCATCCAATCCATTCCTATCAGCAAGTCATAGGATCCTAATGGCAATATGTTCCAATTTACTTCTGTTGTAATGCCATTTAATTGTATTGCTGTTTTGGGCAACTTATGTGTGACTTTTCTCTTAGTTCCAGTGGCCAGCTGTACCAACCATGACTGCTGAAATTTTTCAGGTTTAATTTTACATTTTTCTACAATTCCAGGACTAATGTAACTCAAGGAAGCACCTGGATCAATCAAAATAGTATAAAAATGCGTAAATCTTACCTCTCCATTTCCACCATGGCTTGATGTTCCCATTGTCGATTTTCTAACGCTCGGTGACCGATAGTTTTCAGATATCTGGCTATGTCATTGACTGTTGTTGCCTCTCGCTCTCTGCTGATCATGTGTATATTGCGATGGGGGAAGTCCCTCATCATATGGGGTTCTCCACAGCCCCAACATTTCAGAGGTTCCTTCATTCTGATTGTCCCTTCTTTTCTATTGTTCCCTTCTACTGGTTTTGAAGCCACTTGAGACTGAGCAGTTTGACTCTCTTTTGGTTTGCTGAACTTTTTCCTTTGATGATCTCTACCAAAATTTCTTAAATATGTTGGTTTTGGTCTCCTTCCTTTGAACTCAGCCTTATTCACCCAGCTCTTCCCTTGTTCAACTTTTCCTTTAAACTGTTGGTAGCATAATCTTGCTTTTCTAACAGCTTCATCCATTGTTTTTGGGTTTTCAAACTCAATTTTCTCCTTGTACACAGTAGGCAAACAATTTAAAAACCTTTGCACTTTTTCCTTTTCTTCGCTAATGTAAGGGACATACCTCAATAAATTAGTAAACTTAGTGACAAACTCATCAATAGTGAGTGGTCCTAGTCTAAGTTCATGGAATTTTTTTTCTTTATCATCATAATAACGTTCATTCAAATAACGACTTTTGAACTTAGTCTGAAAATCTTCCCAAGTAACTGTCTTTTCATCAATGGCATGCACCATTTTTGTCTCTTCCCACCACAGTGTAGCTTTTCCTTGTAGTCGGTTAAATACGCCTAATCTAGCTCGCATTGCTCTTATATTCATAAACTTGGAAATACTTGATCATGTTCAGCAACTGGCCGCATCCTCCCCTTCTCCCCACTGCTAGAGGGAGGGTTTGATTTTTATAAATTTTCCCTTCAATTCTTCGTTTACCTGTTTATGTTGTCGTCTAGCAGCAATATCATCGACTCATCCATCTTTCTTTTTCCAGAACCTTCGCCTTCCTGGCTGTTCCGGGAAGTTAGCTCTCTAATGAGCTTTTCCTGCTCCTTACTGGCTGATGAAAACATGTCATTCTGGCTTCTTAGTTCAGCCAATTCTCGTTGCATCCTGTGCAACATAGCCATTACCGGGGCATTGGGATCTAGAGTAGCAAACTCATCACGCAGATCCACATAAATTCCTTCACCTTCAGCCATTTCAACTGTACACACTCACAACACAGATTAGCAAGATTTTATAAAAATTTCAAAAAAACAAAATATGTAATAATCAGTGAGCACAAAATTGACAGCCCAAATTGTTGTAACTGGGGCTCCGATACCATTTGTAACACTAACAAGAACGAAAACTTTTTTTTGCTTTTTCGATATACAAGGGTTTTCTCTATTCACTAGTTATGTAAATAAGGGCTTCAACATGTTAATTTTGGGGTTTCATGATAAAGTTTCTTCTAACCATTTAGCATCTCTGTCTCCATAAGAAGGTGAACATTCCGCCTGTATTCTTTTCAACCAATTATATATATATGAACTGCCATACCACTTTACATTATCATGGGATGTGGTTTTTTTTTTTTCTCTAGATTTAATAAAGTCATCGTCTATATGAACCCACATATTTTTCAATAACCTCTCCTAACATATATATATTTTCAACACATAAAATTTTGAATTCCCTATAGATTATCTGCGTATATCTATGGATCCACATATACATAGTGATAACACCCTATGGCTAATTCCTAAATCCACCTATGTATGAATATATAGATGTCATTATATATATACATATACCACATATACTACTGGCATAGGTAGCCTTTGGCCCTATTAATTTAATGAGCGCTTATATACCTATATATAACATCTATATGTCTATACATAACATAAATAGAGGTCCAAACTTTAGTCTAAATCAATTGGAGTGCAACCATATGCATCTATCCTAAATTCGAATTAACCCTTTAAATGTTTTCATGGGATCATTACGCATATACAAACATGCAATATAAAACACACGGAAATATAATTGATACACAGTACAACCCTTACCTTTTTCTTAATTCGTATACTTATCCTTGAAGCTATAATCATAATTGTGAAACCCTACCTTAGGTCACGACTTGCGCGCTCGAACGCTGGTTATAATTCCATTTCCTTCAGCGAACGATGATTTTTGGTTTCTGTATGGTTTATGTGAAAGTATTGACCGGATTTCTTCACGTCGTAACTCATTATTGCTCGTTCATATTTATGCAGGTAGCATCAAATGTAATAATATTTTGGTGTGCAGATCTCGACATTGAACTCCTATGCCATACGGTGCCCCTTTCGGCGGTTTACCATGATTACGATTATGAGCGAGGATCGACACGTTGCAAACATATGCGTACTAGTCCTGGAACGTGTTATACACGTTACACAGTGTTTAACGTATGAAATTGGTTCTATAGACAGAGCTGGCATCTCACTCCTGAAAAGAGAGTACCAATTGCCGGCGTATCTCGTCTCATACTTAGCAAAGTTGGTTCTGCATTTGACATGTCTATCCCATTCATGTACCGTGAGCGCCGAGTCCTCGGGATACCTAAAATTCAGTGGTTAGAACTCTTACATAACCTCCGCGCTTTAATGTCGCCTAGTACAAGTTCGCCGATGTGGCCGACTCTTCGCACTCAACCCGGGATTCTCTCGATCTTTCAAATTTCAATTAGGTTGTGAATTTATTTTAAGTCAAAGCTCCTGCATGGCTTTGTTCATCCGATATTTCACGATTAATTCTGGGTGTAGCGTAGTTGTAATTCCCCACTCTCTTCGCCGGTGGTCGTGGGTGTGATCCGATTCGGTTGCGGCTAGGGTTCATTGTTTCGGGTTTGTTATTATTTTTCATGCAGGATTTCTGTTATATCTCTGCTTCTTATTTCTGTTATATCCCTTACGCCCTTCGACTAGTTTTCTTCGTGGTTTAGTAGAGCATACAATATCTCATTCTTTTCAGATTGTGTTTTTCCAGAGAGGACAACGCATCGCATCTCAGGCTAGCCGGTTCTCTGGCGTTTAATAAGTTTCGACTTAATCTCATGAAACGCTATGGTAATTTACACATTCACTGGGGTTTGTTTTATCCAAATTTTTTTCTAAACTGTTATGCAGTAAACCCTAGCTGGTTAGCTGGGTTCTTTGTGTCGATACTGAATACATAAGCGCTCTCATTCCTTACACCGCGTATGCCTTTCTCTATTTCCCGGTTGTAAGCGTCGATACGACTCCCAAATCGGAAGCGCCATCTATGCACAGGTATACCTTAATTTCTTCACTACGATTGAAGTAGTGATGCAACAGAATCGTGGTTTTGTGCGTCCCTTCAATTTGCTATATCTTGCGACAACCGCTAGCTACTGTAACATGGCAATGTTTTTTTTTTCTATGTTTAATTAATCGGTCGTACTTGCGGCTGTGGTCAAAGGTGTCAAAGACCAGTCCGCCTCGCTGTATTGCACTTGATTTTGTTTTGTTTTACTGACAAAATGGCCAATGATTCGAACTCGTCCATTAGTGGTCTCGGTGCACTAATACGATTTAATTTTGTGATCAGGTAGGTTCAGAAATGGCATTGTTCTTCGATCCGAAGGTAAGCATTGTGTTTTCTGTGGTATTTTAACGCCATATACTACTGCATGTCAAGGAATTCCAATGACTTCTCGTCAAATTTAATACACCATGCGAATCATATAGTCTGCTCTTTATATATTTCACGCGGTCTCATAATAATAACTTTTCTCTGTTTTTTTTGTAAAACTGTGTGAATCTACATGCTGTCTCTTAATGATTAAGGTTAAAACTATTATTTACCCGTCGTATTGTCGTATACCGTTCACCTCTATTCGTTTCATTTAACATTACAGACTCCCAACGAGCCGTGGTTTACAATGTCGTTGCCGTCGGAGGACTTGATGACAGCGGCCAATGGCATAGTGTATTAATTTCTCACCACCCATTATGCAATTTGACCATACGTTCAATCTTATATGCATTACCTTTTCACACTATTTATTCGTATTTATATTTCTCGTGCGACATATACTGTTCATATATATAAAATTCCTATTTATGGTTTATTCTTTTAACATATATGGTTTGTATATGTATTCGTATTCCTATCTCCTTTGGAAATATATGTTTCATTGTGTATATAGCTTATTTGTAGTCGAGCCTAGGAGGACCTAATTGCTCTAGACCTTGACACTTGTTAACATATATATAATATATATATAATTTTTTTTTAAAATGCCTATGCATATATTCGATAGTTTAATTGATAATGTTCATTACGCATAGATTTAATCCATAACCATAACATTTCTTCCAAGGGTTAGAGGTGAAATTTAAATTACAATACACTCTATAATGGCTATGAATGATGTAACACTCCTATAGTGCAGATTTACTCTTTGGTTTAATAAGAATACATATTCTAAAGTCCTCGCTCTTAATTTCTATTTCTTTTTTTTTTTTGATGTATACCTATATGTACACAAGAGTGTTTAACCGGAGGAACTTACTTATAAAGTAAGTCTTTTGCTATAGTACTTGTCTTCAAGGATTAAGGATGGATTTAGAAATGCAATATAAACATTTATAACTGTCATAATGATCAGATAGAGTAGAATTACTCTTTTTCGGTCACAAGTTCAAATGTCATATTCTACTATCTTACTTTCTTCCCTTTTTGTTTTTGTACCATGTAACTGCAATTCTGCCTACAATATTTTTCTAGCATGCATATGAGCATAATTATCACATTTATATCTACAGGAAATAGGATGGTATTTATTTATTCGTCAAGACGGTACCTCTGATGCAAACCATGGTTTATAGTTTCTGGGGTTTCTACTCCATGGATTTCTGGTCTATAACTAAACAGTATCTGGAAGGTGAATGCCTTAGGATGGACTCTGTTAAATTTAGTACCAAAATCAATCATACAAATTTTCTTAAATTTTTATATGTAGCTAATTCATACCATAATACATCAGAATGAACAGAAATTACAGAAACATACCACTATTGCAATTGACCAACCTCCCAACCTTAGAATCCTCTTTGTCTCCCAGGACTCACCCCCGAGCTGAGATCACCTCCTAACACAGATCAACCTCTGATCTGCCTAGGAGCAGCTTATTTAAGCTCATATTTCCCCAAAGCATGTTTCTAATTCTGCGTCCAGAATAGCAGGATGCTTTCTTTCCTGTTTAGCCTAGGCTTCCCATTTTGGGATTCTTTAAAACTGTTTTATGCTTTTCCTCAGCTTTTCCAACTTTTCTTTACCTCTTCCCAACTACTCCTCTTCATTGGGGAAATTTAGATTCCTCCTCAAATCTAAATTAATTTCTTTCAAGGATTTTTAAAAGATTTTGGGGATTTGTTGCCTTATCCATCCTCATGGATTTGCCAAGTGATCTCTAATTCTCATCTTGGTCAAAATGCACAGTCATTTTATTTATTTCCTCAAATAAAATATGCAAATACATTCACACCATACTTATCCCTTGGGGTCCACCCCCTTAGATTGGGGCAGTTCAATGTCTAGTTTTGTGTGGCTGTCAAATAACCGGGGGGTATTACAATCAACCTTGACAATTTGCACATTTGTGGGCTTGACCTTAAAAAAATATTGTTTCTTATCCAAATTTGATTATATTTAGGTCAATTTTGGTCCTCTCGAAAAGAGGAATTCAATTAAATAATTATATCCATCAAAATATATGTCCAAACTGCAAATTTTCCCTAGTTTCCAATTTTAACAAAGGAACTAACAATGTTACTAGATTTTATAGCTAGAGAAAAAGTTTGGGAGATCTTCTTGAGAGGGTTCTCATTAAGCTTCATGTAGCTTCCATTGTTACAAAGGTTATGGAGCATTTTTCTCCCGTAATACTCCTTATATAATATAAACACACTACCACCCTTGTCATGTTTGAGAACAACTATATCCTAGTTATTGTTAAAAGACTTTGAGAGCATCTAACTCAAGTTTGCTAATGTTGTTCTTTGGGTGATTTACCTTTATAAGGAAAATAACACATTCATGTCCAATGATATCCTTAGTGACATTAGATAAGTCTCTATTTTCATCTTTAGTGTTGCAAATAATCTCATCAACTGATATTTTTCTAGAAGTAATGGAAAAATTTAATCCTTTCTCAAGGAGGTCTACTAATATGAATAGATATGATGGCTAGAAAATTAGTAGTTGTTGGGTCCCTGCTGTGTATTCTTATTAATTTTTTTTCTTTTGTTGTTTTTATTATTATTATTATTATTATTATTATTGTTATTGTTATTGTTATTGTTATTGTTATTGTTATTAGTATTATTATTATTTATTTTATTTCACATATGTATTATAATTGCAATGGTTTAATAATAATAATGTTCTTCACATTGACTCTTTTCTTTTAAGTTAGACCAAAAGTTAATAATTAATTTAGTTTTATTTTGTTTTAAATAATTGTATGGTTAGTTTTTGACTTAATATTGTATTAAAATATTAGTTCTTTAATTCAAAAAATTTCTTTATTGTAACATTCAGATTTAATATTCTAAAATACTTTTATCAATAAATAATATTTCTTTATTTAAAGCTAGTTGTTATATTCTAACCACATAAATTTATTGTCTCTGGGATACTCTCTCTATTTAATCCTATGCCAAGAGTTCATTCTCTATCTTATCTTAATGATGAACCACATTATATGGTTCAAAAGACCTCCACAAAACATTTCTTATGTGATTATTACCGAAATTTTTCTCATTAATCCAGGTAATTATATTTTAACATTATGAATATGATTATATATTATTTTGATTTGAAATTACATGCAGCGAGCAAAAGGATTGGAACCCTTTCTTTTTTCAAAGCTAATAGCTTTGAGTATAAATAAAATATGTGATATTAAATTATTCTTATAAATATAAAAGTGTATTATATAAATGCGAAATAAAAATTTTTAACTAGCAAATCTATAAAGACATTTTTAATAATAATATTTAATAATAAAAAATAAGTTAATAATAATTAATTGAAAATAAGATTCATAATGAATTATTACTATTTAAAATTTAATAGAAAGCATACTAATAATAACAATTTAAAAAATATAACATAATATTAATTAAAAATATAATTATACCAGTTTAAAATAATTCAACCATCATTATTATTATTTAAAATTCATCACATGGTAATTAAAGAAATTAAAAAATCAATAAATTATTTATGAATAAACAACATATAATCTATATAATCATTTCCCTTACTTTGAGATAAAATATTTAAAAAATCATGCATAACTATAAGATCAATTGATCCATATGCACGCAAATCTATCCAAATTAATCTATATACACCTAAATACCTTAATAAGGTTATAGGTCATTACAAATGATCCTTTCATTGTATCCCTCGTAATGAGATAACCAATTTTATGAGTTTTTAAATCTTATGTAGAGGTCTCTCAGGCGTGGATACGGTTGGGGAACAAACCAAAGAATTTTTCCTTAAAAGAAGCTTATAGGCTTCTCTAACTAAGAATTATATCTTAAACCACCAAAAATGACATTTCAATGGAATCATTTCTTCTAACTAAAATCACAAGATCTTTCTAGAAATATACTAACTTTATGGAAGGCAAAAGTGACTCAAAATATGGAATGGTCTCAAATAGTTAGAATAGAATAATCAAAATATTCGTAGTCATTATCATATAATTCGATGTGTATGATCATAGGAAGTTGAATGTGCATGAATAATAAATTTTTATCCTTCTCAAAATCCAATATGTATGTGTAGAGTCATTATGGCTTTAAGTAAGTGACTATGTTTCTTATTTTGCAATAAGTGGGAAGTAGAATGACCATGTCAAGTAATGAGCATGTCATTTATGAATTAGAGCCATCTTGGTATAGCTACTCGTTACCCATGATATTAAAGTCAAATTCTATATGATGGGAAAACATTAGGAATTTTAATGGTGAAACAATAATGGTTGCAAGGAGTAAATCACCAAGTAAGAACCATTCCTATATACATGTGGATAAATCATGATGAAAAAAAAATGATAATGTCCTAGTATCCAATCTCCAAGGTATACCGGATTTTGAAATAACTTAAGCTACTACGAGGAGTGATTTTAACAATTTAATGGTTCAAAAAATATACAGAGTAAAGAAAAGAGATATCGAGTTACTAGAAGATACAGTTAATAATACCATGATAAACATGAAAATTTAATTATGATATTGATGATTTAAAGCATGATATAAATTTTATTAATAGCATTGTTGAAATTCATTATGAGGATAAGAACATTTTCCTAAATTATTACAACTTTAGATGAATAGAATGAACTTAAAATTTTTAAATATACACTTAGATGAAGAAAAATCGTAACATCTAACTAATGTAGTGACTATACATACCTCATGCAATATTTTTAATGTAACATTTCATGCTGAATATATTACATAGCATCCATAACATAAAGCATATTAATATATACTTTATAAAATTGTATATAAATGAAAATATAATGAGTAGATAATTATGTGTTAATTACTCAATTATAAATGGACAATAATTATTAATTATATTAATTTATTATTTAAAAGTATATTTTAATATAATTAATTATATACAAAGTTATATAATAAATAATGTGATTTTTTATCATTTTTAACCATTAAGACTTTGTGCTTACTTTTTTGTAAAAGGTCATAGGTTCAAATCCAATCTCGAACGGTATAGGATGAAAATTCATTTTTATAAAAGATAAAGAAACAAATTACACAAAGAAATTTTTGAATACTACTTATTTTTTCTACATTGTTGGGGGGACACTGAATCCCAAAGGGGCATATTTTTTTTATCTTATGAAAAAAGTATAATATACACATTATGTTTAAGCATGGGAACAAATTATCCCCTATCGAGGTGTCAAAATCTGTGCCATTGGACGAGGAGGGGGGAGCCCGCCACCCCATGGCCTCCCATCAAATTTAAGAGGGGGACATGGGGTGGTTATCCTTCCCCATATAACCACATATTTTAGCCATCATACATCCTTCAAATTAATATGGCATCTCTCATTCCATTTGTCAGCTCTTAACTAGACTTTTGTGGCTCCTTCTTCAGCAAATTTTGTGACATTCATGCCGTGAGTGTGGGATATTTATCCCATAGTGTTGGCCTTATAGAAACTTGGTTTCTCTATTGAAAATCTATGTTTTTTTTGGAGTCCCAATAATACACTCATGCTATAGGTGGGATATATCCCCTGCAACATTTGCTCTATGGGGGCTCTGTTGCATGGAGGTTGAACTCCATTGGGACCAACATTAAGTACATGGACTTAGTGATAATACTTGAATGATGGAGTAGGGTGATAATGAAAAAGTAAGTGACTTCTAAGACGTTAGAAGTGGTTGAAGTAAGGGATAAAGACCAAATGGGTAGAGGTTGTAAAGGATTTGAGCTCCTCCCACAACATCTCCATGCCTAGTGGGCAGGAAATTGTAAGGTAAATTTTTCTTTGTCCAATATGTACAACGTTTTTGAATTGCTTTCCTTTTGCATGGTGGAATATATTTTATGTTCTAAAGGGTGTCTGAGTGGTGTGTAATTTCGTTGGTGTGTTGGATATTTTATGGTTGTTGGACCCTTCTCGAAGAGTCTCTTTGTTTGTTCATCCGTTGTCGGAATCTTATAATCTAATTTCTAGAACTTTCTAGTTGTTGAGTGCTACATATTTTCTAGTTTCTCCCATACTCTTTCAAATTGTTTCACTATCTCTCCCTTATACTAGGGTATGTCCTTAACTGGTAATTTCTTATACCTGAGTACCATGCTCCACTAGAAAATGGGATCTCAGCCAAGGTCTAGAGTCCCACGCCCTCAGGTTCAACCTCAGGATCAATCTTCAGCTTTTAACATTGGGATCATATTCCATTCGTCCACCCATCCTAAAATCTAGGAGGGAAAGTTTGAGTTAGCAACCTTGAATACAAAATAATTCCAAGCCTACTCTCATTCCAAAATCCAAGAGAAAGTAGCGAACTCGGCTCTCAACCCTGGTAACACCAATGGATGATAGAGTGAATATCTCAATTCCATTACCCTCCATTGGTAGATGAACATGGAATTTGTCTACAATGGATTAATTCCATTACAACATGGCATTTATCCACAGCACATCAATAAGAATCATCCAACACAATCTTAGGAGTCTCATCAAGCTCTCACACAAACAATTGTGCCATCATTCCATATCAATAGGTTAATGTTATATCCAAAGTGCATTTATACATAACAAACAACATCACAAGGATGTCATTGTCATGGCATTTGGGTTTCTCAACTAATATATAACAAGATTATTGACATGTTCTAAAGTTTACTATGAATTGGGTTACATGAAACACTGTAATATCAATATTTATTGTTAATCAAAGTTTATTACTGTCACTGTCATAATAATTTTGTATTTTCATAAAAAATTAGTTACTTTTACTTACACCCATTCATTGATATATCATGGTTTGTTTCCATAAGAGCCTTGCCATCACTGCCACAAAGAATATATTGTTATGAGGTCATCACCATAAGGTTATGTCAAAATTACATATAAGAAAGTCTCACTAATACATCCATGTAGTGCATTATGTAAATTCAAGGGTTACTATAATATCACTTTTCTTTACAAAGGTCACTATCCTAAAGAATCCTGTAGAAGTTCACCATCAACAAGTTCATTGTAAGGTTATGTTATCACTTCCATAAAGAATTTATCATACATCTCTCTGCCATACACGATAAATTCATTGTAATTTGATTATATCGCAACATTTGGTAATACAACACAATCTATCAATGTTTTCTACAAGACAAATTATCAACCTATATAACTTATTGTACACACAAGCTACTCCGTACACTCCCTTTGTGAAAAACACATTTCTATTACTCTCATGGTTAAGAAGATATGTGTTTTGTCCAATATTTATTGTTAATCAAAGTTTATTACAGTCATTGTGATAATGCCTTTGTATTTTCATAAAGAATTAGTCACTTTTACTTACACCCATTCATTGAGATATCATGGTTTGTTTCCATAAGAGCCTTGCCATCACTATCATAAAGAATATATTTTTATGAGGTCATCACCTTAAGGTTATGTCAAAAATTACATATAGGAAAGTCTCACTCATACACCCATGTAATGCATTATGTAAATTCAAGGGTTACTATAATATCAATTCTATTTGCAAAGATCACTATCCTAAGGAATTATGTAGAATTTCTTCATCAACGAGTTCACTGTAAGGTTACATTATCACTTCCATAAAGAATTTATCATACATCTCTATTCCACACACAATAAATTGAATTTAATTTGACTATAACGCAACATTTGGGAATGCAACACAATCTATCAATGTTTGCTACAAGACAAATCATCGACCTATATAACTCATTGTACACACAAGCTACTCCATCCACTCCCTTTGTGCGAAACACATTTCTATTACTCTCGTGGTTAAGAAGATATGTGTTCTTTTCAATGCACAGGCACGACACTAAGACCATTATTACAGTCATCTGATTTTCTTCCAAGCTTCCATCTTAGTCCACGCTCTGCTCAGATCGCACTATATAGGTTACACGATGATGCTCAGACTCTCTTGTCGACAAATTGGTATCAAATGTATTTTAACGAATTCACTCTAGATATTCTATGTTCTTTATCGTTTGTATTGACATCTATCCACACAAATATTTTTTCTAGTATCCTCGAAAGAATTCAAACAAGGAAATTGGTTTATAGACTTACGGCTTGATCAATCGACTTCAAAACAGATCATTTATGATTACATACATGATTGATGATATCATACTATATTGATGATATCTTTCCCTGAATTGCATTCAAAACAAAGGTAGCTAGAGATGTATTTGCTAGAAGATTGCCACACATGTCCAATCATCCATAATTATTTTCTAGCACTACTAATCAAAATACCATTTGATGTGCATATAGCACTATCACCTCTAAGTTTGTACGAACCTAGGGTTGATAAGTAAAGTTGAGTAGCCCTTGGGAGTTGCAACACTCTTGGTGCAACACTAGGGCTCACGAACCATCATGGACCAACATTTCTATAAATCTATGGAATCTTGTTTTGAAAGAACTAGAGTTTCCTTCAAGTAGGATAGTTGGCGGATACTACACATAGCTAGTCTAGACATGTAGGGAAGGTAATTGGAAAGCTACACCAATAAAGAAAAATTATATGTCATCTTGAATTTGAATATTCCTCATTCCATTATACCCAACATATTTTAGGTTTAGAAACTGAAAGAAATCCATAAATGCGAAGGAGAAAATATTAAAATAATAACAAGCAATATTCAAACATTGTCGCATTTTTTATATTCTTCCACAATTGTAGCATCACCATTTCTAAAAATAAGATAAGTTTAAAATGTTACATCCTTGTTATTTCCATATATACATGTGATCTCATCAACCTACATACACAATAGTTCAAGTTACTATCCAAATGAGTAAATATGGATAAATACCCTTCACTCTTCCATTACCATGAAAAACTTCTAATTAAACTTTTAATTTTCCTAAGTATTTTCCAACCACAACAATCTTGCGAAGATGCCATCTAAATATATCTCCATTTACCATGAAAAGGTATGCTATTTAGAAATTGACATATGTTTACCATATTGAATGTAATAATATTGGTATCATTATGAATATGATTATGTATTATTTTGATTTGAAATTAAATGTATGGAGAAAAAGGTTTGGAACCCATTCCTTTTTCAATACAAAGAACTTGGAGTATAAATATAATATATTGTATTAAATTGTGTTATTTTTTCCTTACTTTGTCAAATTTATAAATATAATCTATTGTATTAAGTTGTGTTATTTGTTTTTTACTTTGTCAAATTTATGTGTGAATGTAATATAAATATCATTATAAATATAATCACTTGTTATATAAATAAAAAATAAATTTTGTTAACTAATAAAATTATAAAAACATTTTTAATAAAAAATAAACTTTACTAATTGAAAATAAGATTCTCAATAACAATTTAACAAATATAACATGATATTTTAGATAAATGTCTTTCGGATTAATCACATCATTAGGGTTAGGTACAATTTTTGAACCATCTAATAAACCTAGCCCTAATAATGTGATTAACCCAAAAGACATTTATCTAAATTATGGATCACAAAAGTCTTAAATTTAACATAACATGATATTAATAAAAAATATAATTATATCAATTGAAAATCCATTCCATTATTGTTACTATTATTTAAAATACATTACATGACCATTTAAAAAATAATAATAAATTAATTAGAAATAAACAATTTAAAATCTATATAATCATCTCTCTTACTTTAACATTTTTGAAATCATCCATAATTATTTATTAAATCATTTAAAATCTGCTACTTCAAGATTTATAAAATCAATCATAATTATTTATGAAATCATTTAAGATCAGCTAAAAGTATCCAAATTGATCCATATAACTCTTGAGATATCCCAAATAGCAAAAGTATTATTTATGCAATAATTATCACTTTCAACTGCCATTGGCTTTTACAGCATAGAACTTCCTTCCTCTTTATAGGATATAACTTCTTGCAACCAGGCACGCAATCATATTCTTATTATAAATATTATACTACAATGATCATTGTAATATTCTTATTATAAATATGATTCTACATAGAATTTGGTTTATTAGCCATGGAATTTATATAAGGAACACTAGAGAATTCAATATGATAAGCAGCGATGGATTTTTTTTTATGTTCTCATCAAGGGCAGAACACAATGTTGTAATTAGCACCAGAAGGGCAAGCGTGGGTTTTAGTGTCATCAGTGGGATATAGGTAGGCATCTGGGCACTGGTCCATTTTGCAAGTGAGTGCTTGGCAGCTAGCGTCCGATGGAGTTAGGGAGAGAGGCACATTGTAACCATCAATTACAGAGATGTCATAGAAATCTTGATTGTTGCCCCCATTCAGAGTATATTCAACCAGCGTTGTAGGAGGCTGTCCCGAGAGTGTACAGCTGAGCACGCCGCCGCAGTCACCAGTGCTGCAGCTTCCTTTACCAGAGGCATCGAAGGAGCATCCCGTACGTCCCCAAAATCTGCCTGAGCTTGTTCCTGCGGGCACGTCAACCTCCATGATTGACCCTGCCCAAGCGCTTGACCGCCACCTACGGGAATTCCTGCGGCCCATACCGTGTATGAACACTGGTTCTGGATCGCAAACGTCGCACCCATAACCCCTGCACTTACCAAAGAAAACAAACAAATATATTTTTATGATATGTTAACTCACTCATTTACGTACATGATGATAAAATACAACGAAGATTACTGTAACGGTAACCTTACCTTGAAGATAAAGTACGTTAATTATTAACGCTACTATTGCTGTAACATAAATCGTTGTTGGCCCCATTGCAACGGCCACCAGCAAGTAATTAAACACAACTACAAAACAGCGCAATACAACTAAGGAATTGCAGTTCAACGAAGGAATTGCAATACAACGAAGGAATTGCTTATTTAACTGATGACACTCTATATATAGGTGGGGCAAACTTGGTGTTAGCGTATACCGAATGAAATCCATAGGATGCTTGACCTCCGGCTGGTTGGCGGTGTGGACATCCGGGTCACGTTTAGATGTTCCGGGCCGTCTTAAACTAGCAAAATGCTTATCCAGACTGACGGACGGCGTTGAAAATTTTACTAAGAAAAATAATTTGAGTGTGTGATGCAGGAGAAGGCGCGCTACTGGTCACGTCCCTCACCTTGTAATGTTGTAGATGTTTCGGGTCGTGTTAAACTAGCCCTCTTGTTCGAGATTATCCCGTGGATGACTGACTATGAAAATTGACTGAGGACTTGAGGGTATGATTCACGAAGTAGCTCTAGTCCCCTAAATTTTCATTTAATGATTCACCAAGAAAGTAATGTTGTATGACTGACTATCAAGATTGACTCAGGACTTGAATTTAATGATTCAAATACAAGAAAGTATGGCACAGGTCCGCTGGACTTGTTAGAACAGATGGAGGTTGATTGTCTAAACTAAGATTCGATTAGATTTAAATATTTCATAGAATAATTTTGACATCTGACTTAATTGTTTTTATATTTATAAATAAAAAGATAAGCATTCCAATAATTAAGTGGTTTATAGCGTTCAAATCAATGCGCCGTGTTGTTATTATTATTTTCGTGTCCTTTAAATCCAAGGACAGATAGTAAATCGCTCGTTTGTCCCTCCTCGAAGCTGTTAAAATCTACGTGATAGAAAATTAGTGCACTAGTCATTTCTCATTTGGCAACTTTAAAAATATCTTTATTCACTCCTTTTTCAGTTGGTAATTTTATAAACCAGATAAAAAAAAAAGTTATAAAGAGCATATGCATTTTAATGGTAAATAAATAAAATGAAAAGGTAATATGTTTTTTTTTTACATGAACATTATTGTTTTTATTAAAAAGTATTATTAAATATTGTATTGAATAACTAAGATATGATTATCTAAATTTTAAATATTTTTATTACTTGGTGGGGATCTTTTTACGCTTAAGAAATAACATTTACTTGGTTGGGATTTTTTTACGTTTAAGAAATAACATACTAAATGTAATTTGATACACTAAGAAAACGACATAAGAATAAGTTTTTTATAAGAATATATAAAATGGAAATATTAGACCAATACAAATCAAATCATTTTAGAAAACTACATAAGAATAAGTTTTTTATAAGAATATATAAAATGGAAATATTAGACCAATACAAATCAAATCATTTTAGAGGCTTTTTATTTTCTTATATTCAATCATGATAAAATGATAAAACAAGATTTATATGGATTTATTTCAAAAGAAAGAGAAATGGTGTGTTTGAATATTTCAAAGATTTGAAAGTATGATTTAAAAGCAGGTCAGTTCAAGTGAAGGAATACACATTAGCCAATTTCATTATACATTACAAGGATAACAAGATTAAAAAGAATGCTTCATTTAAAAGTACCAGTGATCCAATTCTTTTCATGGAAAAAAAAAGATGAAAATGGAAATGTTACTTTGATTTTATTGGATATTGATGATTTAAAATTATAACAAAAATCTCTATAAAATTGGTTAATGCACTACAACATAGGGCTTAACACAATATTTAAGATATTTTTTGGTTGAATTGTCTTAAGTTGAAACCACAAAAAACCTTTGTATTGTCTTAAATATTGTCTTTAAACGAGTGTCTCCAATTATTGTCTTAAAAAAATAACTTTATAAAGACAATGTATAAAAACAATGTATAACACAAAGGTGTGATGCTTGTGTTCAAATCATGTCCATTCAAACATTAGCAAAGATTAACCACCTAACATGTATTCCTAGCTTATGGAATTATATCCATTCAAACAAATTTTCATTTATAAAATTTATGCACTCCAATTTCAATATAAACCATCTATCGATGTAAATATGTTTATTTTATATTTTATTCAATGAATAAAAATAAAATAAACTAATTTTACTGAATCAGCTCATAAACCAAATATTATTCTAGATAATATTGGATACCCTTTAAATATGATTGACATATCAATTATTAAATTTATTTGTTTTCTCTCTTAATTTCTTATATACATTAAACTTAATATTAATATACAAATTATTTTATTTAATATATTAAATTAAATTTAAATTTAAATTTATTTGTTTTATTAATTTTGGTAAAAAAAATTGATTTTTTAAAATTTAAAAATCTTTCAAAGTTTTCATAATGCTTTCAAATATTCATATTAAAATCAATTTCTAAAAATTAAAAATTATTTTCTAACATTTTTTAGAAATCAAATATTTTTTTAATTAGAGGTTGAGAAAATTTATGTGATTTTAGAGTCATAAATTAATTTAAAAATAATAAAATTTAAAAATAATTTAATGATGGCACCCATTACCTTTGAGGTTTTTACTAAAAGAAAAAAACACAATTTTGTTTGGGATAGTTTTTATTTTATCTTAATAAAACTTAATTTTATGATAAATTAATAAAAAATCAATAAAAAATAAAACATCTCAAAATTTAGAGATTAGAATCTGATTGTTTGAAGATTTAAGTGGAGTTATCTTGAAATTTTAGTGTTTGGAGAAGCGATAAATAGCCATTTTATAATTCGCGTTTCGAGTTTATAGTAGAATCTTTCTTTTTTATTTAGATGACATTTAGAAAATTTAAAGGACACTACACTTCCCCATTTAATTGACACAGATCTTATTGATCAAATATTCCTAACCAAACCTATCATACACTTCTAAAGGTGCAAAATTACAACTGGTTGAATATAATATTTGGGAGAGACGTTATAAAGGGGAATACAAATCTCTAAAGAGGACTCCACCTATTAGATTTTAAGGATTCTTGAGCAAAATTAGGATGCTATGAAGATTAAGGAAGGAATTTTCGGTATTCGAAAGAACGCCATGGTCAATGCCTTCGGTACAGTCCAGTGTCATGGAAAGAGGAATGGGAATGAAAATAGAGGAGGTGTAACTAGAGTAGAGTGATGCTCTTTTTGAAGTGGAAAGAGAGGCACTCTTCCAAGAAAAACATGTTGAAGTCCAACAAGAAATTGCAACACCTACACTAGTGTGGGACCAGGAGGTCTCAACAACACCTAAGATGCCAGGGAGAAGCTCGAACCAACAGCTCATATTGGGATTTTTGTGGGGTACACCGATACTCCCCAAGACTATCAGGTGTATTTTCCAAACAACAGAATGAATATTGTGCGACGAGATATAAAATTTCATGAGGAGAAATGCATGTGATTGTCCCTTGGGAGGGAGCTGGATTTTCATGCAAAGGAGGAACTCTTGGTTCCAAAGGATGAGCCTCAATATGTGGAGTAGCCACATGCGAAGGATCATGGAGTAGCAGAAAACACTCATGCAGATCCATCCATCAGAATTGCGAGAAGGTGCACCACGGAAGCTGATAGATTGAGACTTGATGCAACAGAGAATGTAGGAACCCCTACTTCACTGCGAGACAGAGACAGTGTCCAGACAGGTTTACTAGATACATGGATCTTATGAGCAAGTGTATTGTGACTAAACCATCTTCCTTTCAGGACGCAGTGCAACAACCAATTTGGGTTGATGCAATGGTGGAGGAGTATGACTCCATTGTCAAGAATAGTGCATGGGATAATCTCCCAAGACCGGTAGGTAAATTAGTGGTTGGATCTAGATCGATGTATAAGGTAAAGCAAGCTGCTCAAGGGAGTGTGGAGAAGTACAAGGCCAAATTTGTGGCCTTGGGATTCTCACAGATTAAGGGGATCGAATATGATGACACTTTTGCACCAGTTGCAAGGTACTCTTCCATTAGATATATCCTTGCACTCTCAACGCAAATGGGTGGCACATTCATTAGATGGATGTGAAAAATCGCGTTTCTCAATGGAGTTATTGAGGAAAAAGTGTTCATAGAGTAGCCAGAAGGTTTCAAGATCTTTGACAGTGAGTCGCATGTGTGTCAATTCAAGAGAGCAATGTATGGGCTGAAGCAAGCACCTCATGCTTGGTACACTTGGATTGACAGCTATTTCACCGAGTTGGGTTTCAAAAAATGTGAAGCAGATGCAAACTCATACCAAATTGTGCTTGATGGTAAGCTCTTGATTATCGTATGTTATGTTGATGATCTAATTTTGACAGGCGATGAGCAAGGGAGTTCGAAATGAAGGACATGGGGCTCCTTCATTATTTTCTTTGGTTTGGAAATATGGTAGCGGGATGGTGAAATTTTTTTTTCTCAAGGCAAGTATGCCAAAGAGATACTTTGTAAGTTTCACATGGAGAGCTATAAACCCATGGACACTCCTCTTCCAGGAAATTGGAGGAAAGAGGATGGTACTTCTGGAGAAGTAGTGGATGCTTCTATCTATAGGTAGTTAGTTGGTTCACCAATGTACTTAGTGAACACCAAACTAGACATTTTCTAGATAGTTAACCAGCTAATTCAAGCTATGGTTAAGCCTACCAAGATCTTTTGGAAGGCGGGGAAGCATGTATTGAGATATCTTTGGGGCACTACAAAGTATGGAGTATGGTACAGACGGATAGACGGAGTGAAGATTCAAGGCTTCATAGATGCAGATTGGGCAGGAAATCCATCAGACAGAAAGAGCACGTTAGGAGCGAAATTCAACATAAGATCGACAACAGTTTCTTGGTATAGCATGAAGTAATGATCTATGGTATTCAGTTCAGTGGAGGTAGAGTAGATGGCAGCAATTCAGTCTGCATGTGAGGCCATGTGGATGATAAAGATCCTTATTGGTTTGTTTGGTTCTCATATGGATCCGATAGTGATACATTGTGATAACCAAAGTTGCATTAAACTCTCGGTTAATCCCGTGTTTCATGATAGGTCCAACCATATAGATATCTGGTACCACCATCTAAGAGATTGTGTGCAAAGGTGAATAATGTTCCTTCAGTACATTCCCACAGAATATCAGGATAAAGATATTCTGATGAAGGCGTTGATCCAAAATCTTTTGATTTGAGATGGATTAAAAAATTACATGTAAAATTGCATCTTAACCATGAAACTTAAAAGGAATGAACATTATAAGAGAGAAGCACATAAAATCATGGAAATAATATAAGATATTGATATCAAAGTTCATCCGGGAGGGACTACGTCTTTGGGCCCTGCTTAATCAGCGGGGAGGCCCTCTTTCATTAAGTAGCAAAAATAAAAAGTAGAAGCATCAATGCAAAATTACACCCTTATACCTCCACAGCTGAAAGTGCTCGAAAATTGGAGACATTTGATGAAGAAATGGACAACACCATTGGATTCATTTCGCCGAGAGGTGCAGAATCCATATAAAATTTTCCTGATTCTGTTGCCGGACAAATCTGGGTCTTCTGGAAATGAGTTGAGTTCATGGTTCCGCCCCCTCCTACAAGGCACTCATGGTTCCACTCTATCTTGATATGCATGCCGCTCTAGGTCTGCCTGGGTGCACTTCTGAAAAGTAAGGTTATATACCAAAAGGCAGGCGGACTTCACCAAGTTCGTCGTTGTCCGAGTTGGTTGAGATCCTAAGGATGAGGGAGGGGGTCAAGAGGACAAATCTGCCTCCTCCATAAAAAAGAGTATTGTTTAAAAAACCCAAAGAACAATTTTTTAAATAGTCTCCATATTGTTTTAATGAGGTATGGGGGGGAGGGGCGACAGTGAGTGGACGCCCATCGGGCGGGCCGCCCTCGAATACTGTTGGTAGTTGCACTTAAACGTGGAGAGTGGGTTGGGGTCGCGGGGTCACAACCATTGGCCCCACCCGTTTATGGTAACAAGTGGTTGGGTGGCGAGGTCATGACTGTTGCCCACCCCCATTTTAATATGTTTGTTATCTGGATCTGTTAGGGTGGGCCGGGGGTCATGGCCTGCCATACCATGTTGATATATATATATATATTATTAAAAAAACCCATATTTTTTTAAATTTCTGGAATTTGACCAAACAAATCAAACTAACTGTCCCACAAATTGGCCCGGAATTCGGTTGGAGTTGGCCGGAATCTGGTGGCCGAATTTCTGCAAATTTTTTGCCTCCTTAAGCTGCCACATCACCAAGTCAACCCATAAACTTTGAATGCTTCTAATTCCTCCATACGAACTTAGAATTAAGTGTCGTCTGTGCCGTTGGAATTAGAAAGACGAGATCTTCAACTTGACACTCAGTTTGCCACATTTTCGACACTTTGATTTTTGAGCCTTTGTGCTTAAGCCACTTATACATGGACCTGTATGATCCTCCTCGATCATTCCTACCCACTGAGGAGATTTTGGATCACCAAAAGCATTAACACATTCAACACATTGCTTATCTGTTCAAAACCACACTTTCAATATCCTACACACAAATCTGGTACATCATTTGCAACCCTGAACACACCACACATGACTCAACAACCCCTCACTTGCCAAGAGTTTATAGCACACACTCATTGGCCAAGCACTACATAAAAGCAGCCAATACCTCAACTACTCATAAGAAAAAGCTAAAACATCATCATTGCTTTTCGAAGTGATGGGAAACATACCATCAAGTTTACATTTACTTGCAATGTATGATTTACAATTGTGGCTATAAGATGCTACTACCTCTAAAAAACCCAGCTCAATAAAGCAGGCCACCATGAATGTGGTGGATTCATTTGTTGAACATGTTCACCTTTCGACTCCTCTATCGATGCTTCCAGGGCATGGATTATTGGACACGTGGCTTGTTGGTGTCCCAATTCATTGCAGCAACTACAACAATTATTTTTCCTCCCAACTTTCCGGATTGTCTAGGAGCACTTTTCCCTGGTATCCGTTCAATAAGTGTTCATGGAACCCTCACTATCGCTGGAATGTGAGGAAGCGATTTCATCATCTATCGCTAGTTGGTCACTAGCTGTGTCAGAGCTTTCTCTGGGTTCCTTCCTAGTGTATTTGAGTCCTGCATGACGTGGAAATTCCTCAACTTTGATGGGGTTTACGATGCCTTGGCCATTAATTTCGAGGCCCTTTCCCTGATACCCCATCTTGTTCAATAGTTTGGATCCAATCCCTGTAGTATTTTTTTCAAAAGCATTGAATTCATCATCATGAAAACTACATTAAATTGAAGGGTTTATTTTTACCTTGGGTTGGTTATGTCGCAACTTTTCCAGGGCCTCATCCTTAGCTTGCAGCTGGCATAGTAATGATCCAGGTGGATATTGGTGGCCACCCGCCTATTCCACTTGGGCCCCCACCATTGTCTCTTTCAGTTTTGCAGTTTCAACATAACTTACTATTTTTAGCAGTTTTTCAGGTCCTGAACTTGTGGAGCCGTTTTGAGGCCCTAAACGATGTCTGCTTTTTCTCTGTTTTTCTTTTCATATCCCCAACGGCGGAAGGATAGAAAGACGAGGGAGCAGGAGATCCTGTCAAAATATTTCTCGAGGATGCCCTCGAGAAACAGAGGAATGCGATGATGGAATTTTTTTTTTTTTTTTCAGATCCTTCAATGGCTACCCACCGGTGGAACATCTACATCTAGCACGTCTGCCAACAGGTCCGCGACATCCTGGACAAATCCAACACCAAGTTCAGCAAAATTCCCCCGCCCCCCCCCCCCATGGAGGAACTTAACGCAATGGAGACCATTGCTTCCTAAGGAGGGAGGAATGATCCAGGTGGATATCGGTGGCCTCCAACCTATTCCATTTGGACCCACAGTAGCAATTCTTTCAGTTTTTCAGATTCAGCACAATTTACTATTTATAGCAGGTTTTCGGGTCCTGCACACTCGGAGCCGTTTTGGGGCATTAATAATCCAGGTGGATATTGGTGGCCACTCATCGAGTCCATTTGAACCCCCACCATCTGTTCTTTCAATTTGTAAGTTTCGGCACAACTTACTATTTTTAGCAGTTTTTCGGGTCTTAAACTTCCGAAGCCGTTTTGAGGCCCTAAATGACGTTTTTTGGGAAAATCCAGAGCAGCTGGAGTCCATGGACCGATGTTGCCTGCTCAAAAGTTGTACTCCTCGGACAGATCTTTCTAACGAGCTATTGAGCGCGTCAAACGAAGATCGGATGCCAAAGTTACGTCCTCGGGAAGTTGAACCACCAATTTACCCAAACAGGGCCCACAGTTTTGGCGCTTCATCTCCTACGGTTAGGGTTTTGGACGTTTCGGATTCTATATTGTTTCTCAACAATAAATAGGCCCTCGCACCTCATTGTAAGACAGTTCAGGGGGCTGGGAGCCGATACATCTCTTCCTCTCTCTCTCTCTCTCTCTCTTCGAGATACGCTACCAAGGCCCTGGTACCGGGCCACCTCGATCATGCCTATATTGTAATACAGTTCAGGGGGCTGGGAGTCGATACATCTCTTCTCAGAGATAAGCGCTACCAGTGCCCTAGCTCGCCACATCTCCATCATGTCTTCATTGTAACACAGTTCAAGGGCTGGTAGCCGCCACATCTCTTCTCAGGGATACACTGCCAGTACCATAGCTCATCTATTTCTATTATGTCTGTAACAGGCCTGCGAGCCTCAATGTAACACAGTTCAGAGGCCTGCGTACGCTACATCTCTTCTCAGAGATACGCTACCAGCGCCCTAGCTTGTTTCCATTATGTTTGTAAGCTTATTTCAGTCATTCGTTTATTAATAAATTGAAGCATTATTTCCGCTGCATCTCTGTATCTATGGTTATATCTGTATTCTGTTGCGTTCCTGCATAAAATCCGGATCAGTGGTATAGCTACTTTTTACCCATCTTGCATAGCTACTTTTTACCCATGATATTAAAGTCAAATTCTATATGATGGGAAAACAATAGAAATTTAAGGGTGAAATAATAATGGTCAGAATAAATCACTAAGTAAGAATCATTCTATATACATGGATAAATCATGATGAAAATAACAACGTGTAATGTCCTAGCATACAATCTCCAAGGTATACTAGATTTTGAAATAACTTAAGCTACCACGAGAGTGATTTTAAGACTTGAATGATTCAAACAATATACAAAGCAAAGAAAAGATATATTGAGTTACTAGAAGAGACACTAAACAATTTCATGATCAACATGGAAATTTGATTATGATATTGATGATTTAAAGCATGTTAGAAATTTTATTAATAACATATCGTTGAAATTTGTGGCATAGGATAAGAACATTTTCCTAGATTACAACAAGGTTAGATGAATAGAATGAACTTAAAAATTTTAAATATATACACTGATGAAGAAAAAATTATAACATCTAAATAATGTAGTGACTATACATACCTCACGCAATACTTTTAATGTAACATTTCATGCTAAATATATTACATAGCATCCATATCATAAACCATATTAATATATACTTTATAAAATTGTATATAAATGAAAATATAATGAGTAGATAATTATGTGTTAATTACTAAATTATAAATGGACAATAATTATTAATTATATTAATTAATTTATTATTTAAAAGTATATTTTAATATAATTAATTATATAAAAAAGTTATATAATAAATAATGTGTTTTTTTATTATCATTTTTAACCATTAAAACTTTGTGCTTACTTTTTTGTAAAAGGTTATAGGTTCAAATCCAATCTCGAACAGTATAGCATGAAAATGGATTTTTATAAAAGATAAAGAAACAAATTACACATAGCAATTTTTTAATACTACTTATTTTTTCTACATTTTTGGGGGGACACTGAATCCCAAAGGAGCATATTTTTTTTATCTTATGAAAAAAATATAATATGCACATTATTTTTAAGCATGGGAACAAATTATCCCCTATCGAGGTGTCAGAATCTGTGCCATTGGAGGAGGAGGGGGGAGCCCGCCACCCCATGGCCTCCCATCACATTTAATAGGGGGGCATGGGGTGGTTATCCTTCCCCATATAACCACACATTTTAGCCATCATACATCCTTCAAATTAATATGGCATCTCTCATTCCATTTGTGAGCTCTTAACTAGACTTTTGTGGCTCCTTCTTCTGCAACTTTCGTGGCATTCATGCCATGCGTGTGGGATATTTATCCCATAGTGTTGGCCTTATAGAAACTTGGTTTCTCTATTGAAAATCTATGTTTTTTTTTGGAGTCCAAATAATACACTTATGCTATAGGTGGATATATCCCAGTAAATATTTGCTCTATGGGGCTCAAGGTATGGAGGTTGAACTCCATTAACCAAATAAGGAAGCTGTTTATTGGACTTTAATAATACTGAATGATGGAGTAGGGTGATAATGAAAATTAAGTGGGATTTCTAGGACATCAGAAGTGGTAGAATTAAGGGATAAAGACAAAATGGGTAGAGGTTGGCAAGGATTTGAGCTCCTCCCACAACATCTCCATGCCGGGTGGGTAGGAAATTGTAAGGTAATTTTTTTTTTGTCCTATCTGTACAACGTTTTTAACTTGTTTTCCTTTTGCATGGTGGAATATATTTTATTTCCTAAAGGGTGTCTCAGTGGTGTGTAATTTCATTGGTGTGTTGGATATTTTATAAGGTTTGACTTTCTCGAAGATTTTTGCTTGTTCATCCGCTATTTGAATTTATAATCACTGAACTTTCTAGTTGTTGAGAGTGCTATATTTTCTAGCATTCTCTATACTTTCAAATTGTTTCACTAGCTCTCCCTTATACTAGGGTATGTCCTTAACTGGTAATTTATTATACCTGAGTACCATGCTCCACTAGAAAATGCGATCTTAGCCAAGGTCTAGAGTCCTATGCCCTTAGGGTCAACCTCAGGATCAATCGTCAGCTTAGAACATTGCGATCATATTCCATTTGTCCACCCATCCTAAAATCTAGGAGGGAAATTTTTAGTTAGAAACCTTGAATACAAAATAATTCCAAGCCTACTCTCATTCCAAAATCCAAGAGAATGTAGCGAACTCTGCTCTCAACCCTGGTAACACCAATGGATGACAGAGTGAATATCTCAATTCCATTACCCTCCATTGGTAGATGAACATGGAATTTGTCTACAATGGATTAATTCCATTACAACATGGCATTTATCTACAACAAATCAATAAGAATCATCCAACACAATCTTAGGAGTCTCATAAAGCTCTCACACAAAAAATTGTGCCATCATTCCATATCAATAGGTAAATGTTATATCCAAAGTGCATTTATACATAACAAACAATGTCACAAGGATGCCATTCTCATGGCATATGGGTTTCTCAACTATTATATAACAAAATTATTGACATTTTCTGAAGTTTACTATGAATTGGGTTACATGAAACACTACAATATCAATATTTATTGTTAATCAAAGTTTATTACTGTCATTTTCATAATACTTTTGTATTTTCATAAAAAATGAGTCACTTTTACTTACACCCATTCATTGATGTATCATGGTTTGTTTCCATAAGAGCCTTGCCATCACTGCCACAAAGAATATATTGTTATGAGGTCATCACCATAAGATTATGTCAAAATTACATATATGAAAGTCTCACTAATACATCCATGTAGTGCATTATGTAAATTCAAGGGTTACTATAATATCAATTTTCTTTACAAAGGTCACTATCCTAAAGAATCATGTAGAAGTTCATCATCAACAAGTTCATTGTAAGGTTATGTTATCACTTCCATAAAGAATTTATCATACATCTCTCTGCCATACATGATAAATTCATTGTAATTTGATTATATCGCAACATCTGGTAATACAACACAATCTATCAATGTTTGCTACAAAACAAATCATCAACCTATATAACTTATTGTACACACAAGCTACTCCGTACACTCCCTTTGTGAAAAACACATTTCTATTACTCTCATGGTTAAGAAGATATGTGTTTTGTCCAATATTTATTGTTAATCAAAGTTTATTATTGTCATTGTGATAATGCCTTTGTATTTTCATAAAAAATTAGTCACTTTTACTTACACCCATTCATTAAGATATCATGGTTTGTTTCCATAAGAGCCTTGCCATCACTGTCACAAAGAATATATTTTTATGAGGTCATCACCATAAGGTTATGTCAAAAATTACATATAGGAAAGTCTCACTCATACACCCATGTAATGCATTATGTAAATTCAAGGGTTACTATAATATCAATTCTATTTGCAAAGGTCACTATCCTAAAGAATTATGTAGAATTTCTTCATCAACGAGTTCACTGTAAGGTTATGTTATCACTTCCATAAAGAATTTATCGTACATCTCTATTCCATACACAATAAATTGAATTTAATTTGACTATAACGCAACATTTGGTAATGCAACACAATCTATCAATGTTTGCTACAAGACAAATCATCGACCTATATAACTCATTGTAGACACAAGCTACTCCGTACACTCCCTTTGTGCGAAACACATTTCTATTACTCTCGTGGTTAAGAAGATACATGTGTTTTTTCTAATGCATAGGCACGACACTAAGACCATTATTACAATCATCTTATTTTCTTCCAAGCTTCCATCTTAGTCCACGCTCTACTCAGATCACACTATATAGGTTACACGATGATGCTCGGACTCTCTCGTAGCCAAATTGGTATCAAATGTATTTTAACGAATTAACTCTAGATATTCTATGTTGTTTATCATTTGTATTGACATCTATCCACACAAATATTTTTCTAGTATCCTCGAAAGAAATAAAACAAGAAAATTGGTTTATAGACTTACGGCTTGATCAATCGACTTCAAAACAGATCATTTATGATTACATACAGGATTGATGATATCATACTATATTGATGATATCTTTCCGAGAATTGCATTCAAAACAAAGGTAGCTAGAGATGTATTTATTAGCAGATTGCCACACATGTCGAATCATCCATAATTATTTTCTAGCCCTACTGATCAAAATACCATTTGATGTGCATATAGCACTATCACCTCTAAGTCTGTACGAACCCAGGGTTGATTAGTAAAGTTGAGTAGCCCTTGGGAGTTGCAACACTCTTGGTGCAATACTAGGGCTCACGAACCATCATGGACCAAAATTGCTATAAATCTATGGAATCATGTTTTGAAAGAACTAGAGTTTCCTTCAAGTAGGATAGTTGGCGGATACTACACATAGCTAATCTAGACATGTAGGGAAGGTAATCGGAAACCTACACTAATAAAGACAAATTATATGCCAGCTTGAATTTGAATATTCCTCATTCCATTATACCCAACATATTTTAGCTATAGAAACTGAAAGAAATCCATAAATGCCAAGGAGAAAATATTAAAATAATAACAAGCAAGATTCAAACATTGTCGCATTTTTTATATTCTTCCACAATTGTAGCATCACCATTTCTAAAAATAAGATAAGTTTAAAATGTTACATCCTTGTTATTTCCATAAATACATGTGATCTCATCAACCTACATACACAATAGTTCAAGTTACTATCCAAATGAGTAAATATGGATAAACACCCTTCACTCTTCCATTACCATGAAAAACTTCTAATTAAACTTCTAATTTTCCTAAGTATTTTCCAACCACAACAATCTTGCAAAGATGCCATCTAAATATATCTCCATTTACCATGAAAAGGTATGCTATTTAGAAATTGATATCTGTTTAAAATATTGAATGTAATAATATTGGTATCATTATGAATATGATTATGTATTATTTTGATTTGAAATTAAATGTACGGAGCAAAAGGTTTGGAACCTATTCCTTTTTCAATGCAGGGAACTTGGAGTATAAATATAATATATTGTATTAAATTGTGTTAATTTTTTCCTTACTTTGTCAAATTTATAAATGTAATCTATTGTATTAAGTTGTGTTATTTGTTTTTTTCTTTGTCAAATTTATGTGTGAATGTAATATAAATATCATTATAAATATAATAATTTATTATATAAATGAAAAATAATTTTGTTAACTAATAAAATTATAAAAACATTTTTAATAAAAAAGAAATTTTACTAATTGAAAATAAGATTCTCAATAACATGATATTTTAGATAAATGTCTTTCGAATTAATCACATCATTAGGGTTAGGTACACTTTTTGAACCATCTAATAAACTTAGCCCTAATGATGTGATTAACCCAAAAGGAATTTATTTAAATTATGGATCACAAAAATCTTAAATCCAACATAACATGATATTAATAAAAAATATAATTATATCAATTGAAAATCCATTCCATTATTGTTACTATTATTTAAAATGCATCACATGACCGTTTAAAAAATAATAATAAATTAATTAGAAATAAACAATTTAAAAACTATATAATCATCTCTTACTTTAACATTTTTGAAATCATCCATAATTATTTATTAAATCATTTAAAATCTGCTACTTCAAGATTTATAAAATCAATCATAATTATTTATGAAATCATTTAAGATCAGCTAAAAATATCCAAATTGATCCATATAACTCTCGAGATATCCCAAATAGCAAAATTATTATGAAAATAATTATCACTTTAACGGCCACTGGCTTTTACAGCATAGAACTTCCTTCCTCTTTATAGCATATAACTTCTTGCAACCAGGCACGCAATCATATTCTGATTATAAATATGATACTACAATGATCATTGTAATATTCTTATTATAAATATGATTCTACATAGAATTCGGTTTATTAGCCATGGAATTTATATAAGGAACACTGGAGAATTCAATATGATAAGCAGCGGTGGATTTTTTTTTTTATGTTCTCATCAAGGGCAGAACACAATGTTGTAATTAGCACCAGAAGGGCAAGCGTGGGTTTTAGTGTCATCAGTGGGATATAGGTAGGCATCTGGGCACTGGTCCATTTTGCAAGTCAGTGCTTGGCAGCTAGCGTCCGATGGAGTTAGGGAGAGAGGCACATTGTAACCATCAATTACAGAGATGTCATAGAAATCTTGATTGTTGCCCCCATTCAGAGTATATTCAACCAGCGTTGTAGGAGGCTGTCCCGAGAGTGTACAGCTGAGCACGCCGCCGCAGTCACCAGTGCTGCAGCTTCCTTTACCAGAGGCATCGAAGGAGCATCCAGTACGTCCCCAAAATCTGCCTGAGCTTGTTCCTGCGGGCACGTCAACGCTCCATGATTGACCCTGCCCAAGCGCTTGACCGCCACCTACGGGAATTCCTGCGGCCCATACCGTGTATGAACACTGGTTCTGGATCGCAAACGTCGCGCCCATAACCCCTGCACTTACCAAAGAAAACAAACAAATATATTTTTATGATATGTTAACTCACTCATTTACGTACATGATGATAAAATACAATGAAGATTACTGTAACGGTAACCTTACCTTGAAGATAAAGTACGTTAAATATTAACGCTACTATTGCTGTAACATAAATCGTTGTTGGCCCCATTGCAACGGCCACCAGCAAGTAATTAAACACAACTACAAAACAGCGCAATACAACTAAGGAATTGCAGTTCAACGAAGGAATTGCAATACAACGAAGGAATTGCTTATTTAACGGATGACACTCGGGCAAACTTGGTGTTAGCGTATACCGAATGAAATCCATAGGATGCTTGACCTCCGGCTGGTTGGCGGTGTGGAAAATTTGGAAGTCTGAAGGCGCGCTAATCGCTCCTGGACATCCGGGTCACGTTTAGATGTTCCGGGCCGTCTTAAACTAGCAAAATGCTTATCCAGACTGACGGACGGCGTTGAAAGTTTTACTAAGAAAAATAATTTGAGTGTGTGATGCAGGAGAAGGCGCGCTACTGGTCACGTCCCCCTCACCTTGTAATGTTGTAGATGTTTCGGGTCGTGTTAAACTAGCCCTCTTGTTCGAGATTATCCCGTGTAGGACTTGAGGGTATGATTCACGAAGTAGCACTAGTCCCCTAAATTTTCATTTAATGATTCACCAAGAAAGTAATGTTGTATGACTGACTATCAAGATTTACTCCGGACTTGAATTTAATGATTCAAATACAATATAGCCAAGAAAGTAATGATTCGCCAAGAAAGTATGGCACAGGTCCGCTGGACTTGTTAGAACAGATGGAGGTTGATTGTCTAAACTAAGATTCGATTAGATTTAAATATTTCATAGAATAATTTTAACATCTGACTTAATTGTTTTTATATTTATAAATAAAAAGATAAGCATTCCAATAATTAAGTGGTTTATAGCGTTCAAATCAATGCGCCGTGTTGTTATTATTATTTTCGTGTCCTTTAAATCCAAGGACAGATAGTAAATCGCTCGTTTGTCCCTCCTCGAAGCTGTTAAAATCTACGTGATAGAAAATTAGTGCACTAGTCATTTCTCATTTGGCAACTTTATAAATATCTTTATTCCATCCTTTTTCAGTTGGTAATTTTATAAAGCAGATAAAAAAAAATAGTTATAAAGAGCATATGCATTTTAATGGTAAATAAATAAAATGAAAAGATAATATGTTTTTTTTACATGAACATTATTGTTTTTATTAAAAAGTATTATTAAATATTATATTGAATAACTAAGATATGATTATCTAAATTTTAAATATTTTTATTATTTGGTGGGGATCTTTTTACGTTTAAGAAATAACATTTATTTGGTTGGGATTTTTTAACGTTTAAGAAATAACATACTAAATGTGATTTGATACACTAAGAAAACGACATAAGAATAAGCTTTTTATAAGAATATATAAAATGAAATATTAGACCAATACCAATCAAATCATTTTAGAGGCTTTTTATTTTCTTGTATTCAATCATGATAAAACAATAAAACAAGATTTATTGGATTTATTTCAAAAGAAAGAGAAATGGTGTGTTTGAATATTTCAAAGATTTGAAAGTATGATTTAAAAGCAGATCAGTTCAAGTGAGGGAATACACATTAGCTAATTTAATCATACATTACAAGGATAACAAGATTAGAAAGAATGCTTCATTTAAAAGTAAGAGTGATCCAATTATTTTCATGGAAAAAACAAGATGAAAATGGAAATGTTGCTTTGATTTTATTGGATATTGATGATTTAAAATTATAACAAAAATTTCTATAAAATTGGTTGATGCACTACAACATAGGGCTTAACACAATATTTAAGATATTTTTTGGTTGAATTGTCTTAAGTTGAAACCAGAAAAAACCTTTGTATTGTCTTTAAACTAGTGTCTCGAATTATTGTCTTAAAAAAATAACTTTATAAAGACAATATATAAAAACAATATATAACACAACGGTGTGATGCTTGTGTTCAAATCATGTCCATTCAAACATTAGCAAAGATTAACCACCTAACATGTATTCCTAGCTTATGGAATTATATCCATTCAAACAATTTTTCATTTATAAAATTTATGCACTCCAATTTCAATATAAACCATCTATCGATGTAAATATGTTTATTTTATATTTTATTCAATGAATAAAAATAAAATACACTAATTTTACTGAATCAACTGAGAAACCAAATATTATTCTAGATAATACTGGATACCCTTTAAATATGATTGACATATCAATTATTAAATTTATTTGTTTTCTCTTAATTTCTTATATACATTAAACTTAATATTAATATACAAATTATTTTATCTAATATGTTAAATTAAATTTAAATTTAAATTTATTTGTTTTATTAATTTTGGTAAAAAAAATTGACTTTTCTAAAAATAAAAAATTATTTTCTAACATTTTTTAGAAATCAAATATTTTTTTTATTAGAAGTTGAGAAAATTTATGTGATTTTAGAGTCATAAATTAATTTAAAAATAATTTAATAATGGCACCCATTACCTTTGAGGTTTTTAGTAAAAGAAAAAAACACAATTTTTCTGGGGATAGTTTTTATTTTATCTTAATAAAACTTAATTTTATGATAAATTAAATAAAAAGTCAATAAAAAATAAAAACATCTCAAAATTTAAAGATTAGAATCTTTGATTGTTTGAAGATTTCTGTGGTGGTTATCTTGAAATTGTTTAGTGTTTGGAGAAGCGACAATAGCCATTTTATAATTCGACGTTCTGAGTTTATAGAATCTTTCTTTTTTATTTAGGATGACATTTAGAAAAATTTTAAGGACACTACTAGAATCTTTCTTTTTTATTTAGGATGACATTTAGAAAAATTTTAAGGACACTACACTTCCCAGCTAATTGATACAGAACTTATTGATCAAATATTCCTAACCAAACCCATCGTACAATTTCCCCTAAAGGTGCAAAATTACACCGAAGGAATATAATATTTGGGAGAGACGTTATAAAGGGGAATACAAATCTCTAAAGAGGACTCCACCTATGAGATTTTAAGGATTCCTGAGCAAAATTAGGATGCTATGAAGATTAAGGAAGGAATTTTCGGTATTTGAAAGAACGCCATTTTCAATTCCTTTGGTACAGTCCAGTGTCATGGAAAGAGGAATGGGAATGAAAATAGAGGAGGTGTAACTAGAGTAGAGTGATGCTCTTTTTGAAGTGGAAAGAGAGGCACTCTTCCAGGAAAAACATGTTGAAGTCCACCATTAAATTGCAGCACCTACACTAGTGTGGGACCAGCAGGTCTCAACAACACCTAAGACGCCAGGGAGAAGCTCGAACCAACAGCTCAGATCGAGATTTTTGTGGGGTACACCAATACTCCCCAAAACTATCGGGTGTATTTTCCAAACAACATAATGACTGTTGTGTGACAAGATATAAAATTTGATGAGGATAAATCCATGTGATTGTCCCTTGGGAGGGAGCTGGATTTTCACGCAAAGGAGGAACTATTGGTTCCAAAGGATGAGCCTCAATATGTGGAGTAGCCACATGTGGAGGATCATGGAGTGGCAGAAAACACTCATGCATATCCATCCATCAGAAATGCGAGAAGGCGCACGACGGAAGCTGATAGATTGAGACTTGATGCAACAGAGAATGTAGGAGCCCCTACTTCACTGCGAGATAGAGACAATGTCCACACAGGTTTACTTGATACATGGATATTATGAGCAAATTTATTGTGACTAACCCATCTTCCTTTCAGGACGCAGTGCAACAACCAATTTGGGTTGATGCAATGGTGGAGGAGTATGACTCCATCATCAAGAATAGTGCATGCGATATTCTCCCAAGACTGGTTGGTAAATTATTGGTTGGATCTAGATCGATGTACAAGGTAAAGCAAGCTGCTCATGGGAGTGTGGAGAAGTACAAGGCCAAATTTGTGGCCTTGGGATTCTCACAGATTAAGGGGATCGAATATGATGATAATTTTGCACCAGTTGTAATGTACTCTTCCATTAGATATATCCTTGCACTCCCAACGAAAATGGGTGGCACATTCATTAGATGGATGTGAAAAATTGCGTTTCTCAATGGAGTTATTGAGGAAAAAGTGTTCATAGAGTAGCTAGAAGGTTTCAAGATCTTTGACAGTGAGTTGCATGTGTGTCAGCTCAAGAGAGCAGTGTATGGGCTAAAGCAAGCACCTCATGCTTGGTACACTTGGATCGACAGCTATTTCACCAGGTTGGGCTTCACAAAAAGTGAAGCAGATGCAAACTCATACCAGATTGTGGTTGATGGTAAGCTCTTGATTATAGTATGTTATGTTGATGATCTAATTTTGACAAGCGATAAGCAAGGGAGTTCGAAATGAAGGACATGGGACTCCTTCATTATTTCCTTGGTTTGGAAATATGGCAACGTGATGGTGAATTTTTTGTTTCTCAAGGAAAGTATGCCAAAGAGATACTTTGTAAGTTTCACATGGAGAGTTGTAAACCCATGGACACTCCTCTTCCAGGAAATTGGAGGAAAGAGGATGGTACTTCTGGAGAAGTAGTGGATGCTTCTGTCTACAGGTAGTTAGTTGGTTCACCAATGTACTTAGTGAACACCAAACTAGACATTTTCTATGCAGCTAACCAGCTGAGTCAAGCTATGGTTAAGCCTACCAAGATCTTTTGGAAGGTGGGGAAGAATGTATTGATACATCTCTAGGGAACTACAAAGTATGGATTATGGTACAGACGGATAGACGGAGTGAAGATTCAAGGCTTCATAGATGCAGATTGGGCAGGAAATCCATCAGATAGAAAGAGCACATCAGGAGCGAAATTCAACATAAGGTCGACAATGGTTTCTTGGTACAGCATGAAGTAATGATCTATGGCACTCAGTTCAGTGGAGGTAGAGTAGAAGGCAACAAGTCAGTCTGCATGTGAGGCCATGTGGATGATAAAGATCCTGATTGGTTTTTTTGTTCTCATATGGATCCGACAGTGATACATTGTGATAACCAAAGTTGCATTAAACTCTCGGTTAATCCTGTGTTTCGTGATAGGTCCAACCACATAGATATCTAGTACCACCATCTCAGAGATTGTGTGTAAAGGTGAATAACGTTCCTTCAGTACATTCCCACAAAATATCAGGATGAAGATATTCTGATGAAGTCGTTGATCCAAAATCTTTTGATTTGAGATGGATTAAAGAATTACATGTAAAATTGCATCTTAACCATGAAACTTAAAAGGAATGAACATTATAAGAGAGAAGCACAAAAAATCGTGGAAATAATACAAGATATTGATATCAAAGTTCATCCGGGAGGGACTACGTCTTCGGGCCCTTCTCAATTAGCGGGGAGGCCCTCTTTCATTAAGTAGCAAAAATAAAAAATACAAGAATCAATGAAAAATTACACCATTATACCTCCATAGATGAAAGTGCCCGAAAATTGGAGACATTTGATGAATAAATGGACAACACCATTGGATTCATTTCACTGAGAGGTGCATAATCCATATAAAATTTTCCTGATTTTATCACCGGACAAATCTGGGTCTTCTGCAAATGAGTTGAGTTCATGGTTCCGCCCCCTCCTACAAGGCACTCATGGTTCCACTCTATCTTGATATGCGTGCCACTCTAGGTTTGCTTGGGGGCACTTCTGAAAAGTAAGGTTATATACCAAAAGGAGGGCGAACTTCACCAAGTTCATCGTTGTCTGAGTTGGTTGAGATCCTAAGTATGAGGGAGGGGGTTGAGAGGACAAATCCGCCTCCTCCATAAAAAGGAGTATTGTTTTAAAAACCCAAAGAATTTTTTTTTAAATAGTCTCCATATTGTTTTAATGAGGTATCAGGGGGGAGGGGCGACAGTGAGTGGACGCCCATCGGGCGGGCCGCCCTCGAATATCATAGAGTTGCACTTAAACGTGGAGAGTGGGCTGGGGTCATGGGTCAGCTAAACTATCGCCCCACCCGTTTATGGTAACAAGTGGTTGGGTGGCGAGGTCACGACCGTTGCCCACCCCCATGTTGCCCACCCCCATTTTAATATGTTTGTTATCTGATAGCTCTGGTCATGGCCTCCTGCCATACCATGTTGATATATATATATATATATTATTAAAACAACCTGTCTTTTTTAAAATTTCTGGAATTTGACCGAACAAGTCAAACTAACTGTCCCACAAATTGGCCTGGAATCCGGTCAGAGTTGGTCGGAATCCGATGGCCGGATTTCTACAAATTTGTCACCTCCTTAAGCTGCCACATCACCAAGTCAACCCATAAAATTTGACTGCTTCTAATTCCTCCATACGAACTCAGAATTAAGTGTCATCTATGCCGTTGGAATTAGAAAGAGGAGTTCTTCAACTTGACACTTAGTTTGCCACATTTTCGACACTTTGATTTTTGAGCCTTTTTACTTAAGAGACTTGTACTTGGACCTGTATGATCCTCCTCGATCATTCTTGCCCACTGCAGAGATTTTCAATCACCAAAAGCATTAACACATTCAACACATTGCTTATCTATTCAAAACCACACTTTCAATATCCTACAAGAAAAAATGGTACATCATTTGCAACCATCAACACACCACACATGACTCAACAACCCCTCACTTTCCAAGAGTTTATAGCACACACTCATTGGCCAAGGACTACATAAAAGCAACCAATACCTCAACTACTCATAAGAAAAGGCTAAAACATCATCATTGCGTTTCGAAGTGATGGGAAACATACCATCAAGTTTACATTTACATGCAATGTATGATTCACAATTGTGGCCATAAGATGCTACTACCTCTAAAAAAACCAGCTCAATAAAGCAACCCACCAAGAATGTGGTGGATTCATTTGTTGAACATCTTCACCTTTCGACTCCTCTATCAATGCTTCCAGGGCATGGATTGTTGGACACGTGGCTTGCTGGTGTCCCACTTCATTACAGCAACTACAAAAATTATTTTTCCTCCCAACTTTCTGGATTGTCTAGGAGCACTTTTCCCTGGTGTTCCTTCAATAAGTGTTCATGGAACCCTCACTATCGTTGGAATGTGAGGAAGCGATTTCATCATCTATCACTAGTTGGACACTAGCTATGTCAGAGCTTTCTCTGACTTCCATCCTGGTGTATTCGAGTCCTGCATGACGTGGAAATTCCTCGACTTCGATGGGGTTTATGATGCCTTGGCCATTAATGTTGAGGCCCTTTCCCTAATACCCCATATTGTTCAAAAGTTTGGATCCAATCCCTGTAGTATTTTTTTCAAAAGCATTGAATTCATCATTATGAAAAGTACATTAAATTGAAGGGTTTCTTTTTACCTCGGGTTGGTTATGTCACAACTTTTCCAAGGCCTCATCCTTAGCTTGCAGCTGGCATAGTAATGATCCAGGTGGATATTGGTGGCCACCCGCCTATTCCACTTGGGCCCCCACCATTGTCTCTCTCAGTTTTGCAGTTTCAGCATAACTTACTATTTTTAGCAGTTTTTCGGGTCCTGAACTTCTGGAGCCGTTTTGAGGCCCTAAACGATGTCTGCTTTTTCTCTGTTTTTCTTTTCATATCCCCAACGGCGGAAGGATAGAAAGACCAGGGAGCAGGAGATCCTGTCAAAATCTTGCTCGAGGATGCCCTCGAGAAACAGAGGAATGCGATGATGGACAAATTTTTTTTTTCAAATCCTTCAATGGCTACCCACCGGTGGCACATCTACATCCAGCACGTCTGCCAACAGGTCCGCGACATCCTGGACATATCCAACACCAAGTTCAAAAATTCCCCCCCCCCCCCATGGAGGAACTTAACGCAATGGAGACCATTGCTTCCTAAGGAGGGAGGAATGATCCAGGTGGATATCGGTGGCCTCCCACCTATTCCATTTGGACCCGCAGCATCAATTCTTTCAGTTTTTCAGCTTCAGCACAACTTACTATTTATAGCAGGTTTTCGGGTCCTGCACACCCGGAGCCGTTTTGGGGCATTAATAATCCAAGTGGATATTGGTGGCCACCCATCGAGTCCATTTGAACCCCCACCATCAGTTATTTCAGTTTGTAAGTTTCAGCACAACTTACAATTTTTATCAGTTTTTCGGGTCTTAAACTTCCGGAGCCGTTTTGAGGCCCTAAACAACGCTTTTTGGGAAAACGGAGAGCAACATGGGTCTATAGACCGATGTTGCTCGTTCAAAAGTTGTACTCCTTGGACAGATCTTTCTAACGAGCTATTGAGCGCGTCAAACGGAGATCGGATGCCAAAGTTACGTCCCCAGGAAGTTGAACCACCAATTTACCCAAACGGGGCCCACAGTTTTGGCGCTTCATCTCCTACGGTTAGGGTTTTGGACCTTTCGGATTCTACATTGTTTCTCAACAATAAATAGGCCCTCAAGCCTCATTGTAATACAGTTCAGGGGGCTGGGAGCCGATACATCTCTTCTCAGAGATAAGCGCTACCAGTGCCCTAGCTCGCTTGTTCTGATCATGCCTATATTGTAATACAGTTCAGGGGGCTGGGAGCCGATACATCTCTTCTCAGAGATAAGCGCTACCAGTGCCCTAGCTCGCCACATCTCCATCATGTCTTCATTGTAACACAGTTCAAGGGCTGGTAGCTGCCACATCTCTTCTCAGGGATACACTGCCAGTACCATAGCTCATCTATTTCTATTATGTCTATAATAGGCCTGCGAGCCTCAATGTAACACAGTTCAGAGGCCTGCGTACGCTACATCTCTTCTCAGAGATACGCTACCAGCGCTCTAGCTTGTTTCCATTATGTTTGTAAGCTTATTTCAGTCATTCGTTTATTAATAAATTGAAGCATTATTTCCGCTGCATCTCTGTATCTATGGTTATATCTGTATTCTGTTGCGTTCCTGCATAAAATCCGGATCAGTGGTATAGCTACTTTTTACCCATCTTGGTATAGCTACTTTTTACCCATGATATTAAAGTCAAATTCTATATGATGGGAAAACAATAGGAATTCTAAGGGCGAAATAATAATGGTTGCAAGGAATAAATCACTAAGTAAGAATCATTCCTATATACACATGGATAAATCATGATGAAAATAAATAAATGGTAATGTCCTAGCATACAATCTCCAAGGTATACTAGATTTTGAAATAACTTAAGCTACTACGAGGAGTGATTTTAACAATTTAATGGTTCAAAAAATATACAGGGTAAAGAAAAGAGATATCGAGTTACTAGAAGATACAATTAATAATACGATGATAAACACGAAAATTTAATTATGATATTGATGATTTAAAGCATGATATACATTTTATTAATAGCATTGTTGAAATTCATTATGAGGATAAGAACATTTTCCTAAATTATTACAACTTTAGATGAATAGAATGAACTTAAAATTTTTAAATATACACTTAGATGAAGAAAAATTATAACATCTAAATAATGTAGTGACTATACATACCTCACGCAATACTTTTAATGTAACATTTCATGCTAAATATATTACATAGCATCCATATCATAAACCATATTAATATATACTTTATAAAATTGTATATAAATGAAAATATAATGAGTAGATAATTATGTGTTAATTACTAAATTATAAATGGACAATAATTATTAATTATATTAATTAATTTATTATTTAAAAGTATATTTTAATATAATTAATTATATAAAAAAGTTATATAATAAATAATGTGTTTTTTTTTATCATTTTTAACCATTAAAACTTTGTGCTTACTTTTTTGTAAAAGGTTATAGGTTCAAATCCAATCTGGAACAGTATATCATGAAAATGGATTTTTATAAAAGATAAAGAAACAAATTACACATAGCAATTTTTTAATACTACTTATTTTTTCTACATTTTTGGGGGGACACTGAATCCCAAAGGAGCATATTTTTTTTATCTTATGAAAAAAATATAATATACACATTATTTTTAAGCATGGGAACAAATTATCCCCTATCGAGGTGTCAGAATCTGTGCCATTGGAGGAGGAGGGGGGAGCCCGCCACCCCATGGCCTCCCATCACATTTAATAGGGGGGCATGGGGTGGTTATCCTTCCCCATATAACCACACATTTTAGCCATCATACATCCTTCAAATTAATATGGCATCTCTCATTCCATTTGTGAGCTCTTAACTAGACTTTTGTGGCTCCTTCTTCTGCAACTTTCGTGGCATTCATGCCATGCGTGTGGGATATTTATCCCATAGTGTTGGCCTTATAGAAACTTGGTTTCTCTATTGAAAAACTATGTTTTTTTTTTGGAGTCCAAATAATACACTTATGCTATAGGTGGGATATATCCCCCGCAACATTTGCTCTATGGGGGCTCTGTTGCATGGAGGTTGAACTCCATTGGGACCAACATGAAGTACATGGACTTTGTAATAATACTTGAATGATGGAGTAGGGTGATAATGAAAAATTAAGTGATTTCTAAGACGTTAGAAGTGGTTGAAGTAAGGGATAAAGACCAAATGGGTAGAGGTTGTAAAGGATTTGAGCTCCTCCCACAACATCTCCATGCCTAGTGGGCAGGAAATTGTAAGGTAAATTTTTCTTTGTCCAATATGTATAACGTTTTTGACGTGTTTTCCTTTTGCATGGTGGAATATATTTTATGTTCTAAAGGGTGTCTCAATGGTGTGTAATTTCATTGGCGTGTTGGATATTTTATGGTTGTCGGACCCTTCTCGAAGATTCTCTTTGTTTGTTCATCCGTTGTCGGAATTTTATAATCTAATTTCTGGAACTTTCTAGTTGTTGAGTGCTACATATTTTCTAGTATTCTCCTATACTCTTTCAAAATTTTTCACTATCTCTCCCTTATACTAGGGTATGTCCTTAACTGGTAATTTATTATACCTGAGTACCATGCTCCACTAGAAAATGCGATCTTAGCCAAGGTCTAGAGTCCTACGCCCTTAGGGTCAACCTCAGGATCAATCGTCAGCTTAGAACATTGCGATCATATTCCATTCGTCCACCCATCCTAAAATCTAGGAGGGAAATTTTTAGTTAGCAACCTTGAATACAAAATAATTCCAAGCCTACTCTCATTCCAAAATCCAAGAGAATGTAGCGAACTCGGCTCTCAACCCTGGTAACACCAATGGATGACAGAGTGAATATCTCAATTCCATTACCCTCCATTGGTAGATGAACATGGAATTTGTCTACAATGGATTAATTCCATTACAACATGGCATTTATCTACAACAAATCAATAAGAATCATCCAACACAATCTTAGGAGTCTCATAAAGCTCTCACACAAAAAATTGTGCCATCATTCCATATCAATAGGTAAATGTTATATCCAAAGTGGCATTTATACATAACAAACAATGTCACAAGGATGCCATTCTCATGGCATATGGGTTTCTCAACTATTATATAACAAAATTATTGACATTTTACTGAAGTTTACTATGAATTGGGTTACATGAAACACTACAATATCAATATTTATTGTTAATCAAAGTTTATTCTTTGTCATTTTCATAATACTTTTGTATTTTCATAAAAAAATGAGTCACTTTTACTTACACCCATTCATTGATGTATCATGGTTTGTTTCCATAAGAGCCTTGCCATCACTGCCACAAAGAATATATTGTTATGAGGTCATCACCATAAGATTATGTCAAAATTACATATATGAAAGTCTCACTAATACATCCATGTAGTGCATTATGTAAATTCAAGGGTTACTATAATATCAATTTTCTTTACAAAGGTCACTATCCTAAAGAATCATGTAGAAGTTCATCATCAACAAGTTCATTGTAAGGTTATGTTATCACTTCCATAAAGAATTTATCATACATCTCTCTGCCATACATGATAAATTCATTGTAATTTGATTATATCGCAACATCTGGTAATACAACACAATCTATCAATGTTTGCTACAAAACAAATCATCAACCTATATAACTTATTGTACACACAAAGCTACTCAGTACACTCCCTTTGTGAAAAACACATTTCTATTACTCTCATGGTTAAGAAGATATGTGTTTTGTCCAATATTTATTGTTAATCAAAGTTTATTATTGTCATTGTGATAATTCCTTTGTATTTTCATAAAAAAATTAGTCACTTTTACTTACACCCATTCATTAAGATATCATGGTTTGTTTCCATAAGAGCCTTGCCATCACTGTCACAAAGAATATATTTTTATGAGGTCATCACCATAAGGTTATGTAAAAAATTACATATAGGAAAGTCTCACTCATACACCCATGTAATGCATTATGTAAATTCAAGGGTTACTATAATATCAATTCTATTTGCAAAGGTCACTATCCTAAAGAATTATGTAGAATTTCTTCATCAACGAGTTCACTTTGTAAGGTTATGTTATCACTTCCATAAAGAATTTATCGTACATCTCTATTCCATACACAATAAATTGAATTTAATTTGACTATAACGCAACATTTGGTAATGCAACACAATCTATCAATGTTTGCTACAAGACAAATCATCGACCTATATAACTCATTGTAGACACAAGCTACTCTGTACACTCCCTTTGTGCAGAAACACATTTCTATTACTCTCGTGGTTAAGAAGATACATGTGTTTTTTCTAATGCATAGGCACGACACTAAGACCATTATTACAATCATCTTATTTTCTTCCAAGCTTCCATCTTAGTCCACGCTCTACTCAGATCACACTATATAGGTTACACGATGATGCTCCGACCCTCTCGTAGCCAAATTGGTATCAAATGTATTTTAACGAATTAACTCTAGATATTCTATGTTGTTTATCATTTGTATTGACATCTATCCACACAAATATTTTTTCTAGTATCCTCGAAAGAAATAAAACAAGAAAATTGGTTTATAGACTTACGGCTTGATCAATCGACTTCAAAACAGATCATTTATGATTACATACAGGATTGATGATATCATACTATATTGATGATATCTTTCCAGAAATTGCATTCAAAACAAAGGTAGCTAGAGATGTATTTATTAGCGATTGCCACACATGTCGAATCATCCATAATTATTTTCTAGCACTCTATGATCAAAATACCATTTGATGTGCATATAGCACTATCACCTCTAAGTTTGTACGAACCCGGGGGTTGATTAGTAAAGTTGAGTAGCCCTTGGGAGTTGCAACACTCTTGGTGCAATACTAGGGCTCACGAACCATCATGGACCAAAATTGCTATAAATCTATGGAATCATGTTTTGAAAGAACTAGAGTTTCCTTCAAGTAGGATAGTTGGCGGATACTACACATAGCTAATCTAGACATGTAGGGAAGGTAATCGGAAACCTACACTAATAAAGACAAATTATATGCCGACTTGAATTTGAATATTCCTCATTCCATTATACCCAACATATTTTAGCTATAGAAAGCTGAAAGAAATCCATAAATGCCAAGGAGAAAATATTAAAATAATAACAAGCAAGATTCAAACATTGTCGCATTTTTTATATTCTTCCACAATTGTAGCATCACCATTTCTAAAAAATAAGATAAGTTTAAAATGTTACATCCTTGTTATTTCCATAAATACATGTGATCTCATCAACCTACATACACAATAGTTCAAGTTACTATCCAAATGAGTAAATATGGATAAATACCCTTCACTCTTCCATTACCATGAAAAACTTCTAATTAAACTTCTAATTTTCCTAAGTATTTTCCAACCACAACAATCTTGCAAAGATGCCATCTAAATATATCTCCATTTACCATGAAAAGGTATGCTATTTAGAAATTGATATCTGTTTAAAATATTGAATGTAATAATATTGGTATCATTATGAATATGATTATGTATTATTTTGATTTGAAATTAAATGTACGGAGCAAAAGGTTTGGAACCCATTCCTTTTTCAATGCAAGGAACTTGGAGTATAAATATAATATATTGTATTAAATTGTGTTAATTTTTTTCCTTACTTTGTCAAATTTATAAATATAATCTATTGTATTAAGTTGTGTTATTTGTTTTTTTCTTTGTCAAATTTATGTGTGAATGTAATATAAATATCATTATAAATATAATAATTTATTATATAAATGAAAAAATAAATTTTGTTAACTAATAAAATTATAAAAAACATTTTTAATAAAAAAGAAATTTTACTAATTGAAAATAAGATTCTCAATAACATGATATTTTAGATAAATGTCTTTCGAATTAATCACATCATTAGGGTTAGGTACACTTTTTTGAACCATCTAATAAACTTAGCCCTAATGATGTGATTAACCCAAAAGGAATTTATTTAAATTATGGATCACAAAAATCTTAAATCCAATATAACATGATATTAATAAAAAAATATAATTATATCAATTGAAAATCCATTCAATTATTATTATTATTACTTAAAGTACATCACATAACCATTTAGACCATAATAATAAATTAATTAAAAATAATCAACTTAAAATTTATATAATCATCTCCCTTACTTTAACATTTTTAAAATCATCCCTAATTATTTATTAAATCATTTAAAATATACTACTTCAACATTTATAAAATCATTCATAATTATTTATGAAATCATTTAGGATCAGATAAATATATCCAAATTGATCAATATACCCCTTGAGATATCCCAAATAACAAACATATTATGAAAATAATTATCACTGTCAACGGCCTTTGGGTTTTACAGCACAGAACTTCCTTTTTATAGGATATAACTTCTTGCAACCAGGCACGCGATGGTATTCTTATTATAAATATGATACTACAATGATCATTGTAATATTCTTATTATAAATATGATTCTATATAGAATTCGGTTTATTATGTAAGGAACACTGGAGAATTCAATATGATAAGCAGCGATGGATTTTTTTATTTATGTTCTCATCAAGGGCAGAACACAATGTTGTAATTAGCACCAGAAGGGCAAGCGTGGGTTTTAGTGTCATCAGTGGGATATAGGTAGGCATCTGGGCACTGGTCCATTTTGCAAGTCAGTGCTTGGCAGCTAGCGTCCGATGGAGTTAGGGAGAGAGGCACATTGTAACCATCAATTACAGAGATGTCATAGAAATCTTGATTGTTGCCCCCATTCAGAGTATATTCAACCAGCGTTGTAGGAGGCTGTCCCGAGAGTGTACAGCTGAGCACGCCGCCGCAGTCACCAGTGCTGCAGCTTCCTTTACCAGAGGCATCGAAGGAGCATCCAGTACGTCCCCAAAATCTGCCTGAGCTTGTTCCTGCGGGCACGTCAACGCTCCATGATTGACCCTGCCCAAGCGCTTGACCGCCACCTACGGGAATTCCTGCGGCCCATACCGTGTATGAACACTGGTTCTGGATCGCAAACGTCGCACCCATAACCCCTGCACTTACCAAAGAAAACAAACAAATATATTTTTATGATATGTTAACTCACTCATTTACGTACGTACATGATGATAAAATACAATGAAGATTACTGTAACGGTAACCTTACCTTGAAGATAAAGTACGTTAAATATTAACGCTACTATTGCTGTAACATAAATCGTTGTTGGCCCCATTGCAACGGCCACCAGCAAGTAATTAAACACAACTACAAAACAGCGCAATACAACTAAGGAATTGCAGTTCAACGAAGGAATTGCAATACAACGAAGGAATTGCTTATTTAACGGATGACACTCGGGCAAACTTGGTGTTAGCGTATACCGAATGAAATCCATAGGATGCTTGACCTCCGGCTGGTTGGCGGTGTGGAAAATTTGGAAGTCTGAAGGCGCGCTAATCGCTCCTGGACATCCGGGTCACGTTTAGATGTTCCGGGCCGTCTTAAACTAGCAAAATGCTTATCCAGACTGACGGACGGCGTTGAAAATTTTACTAAGAAAAATAATTTGAGTGTGTGATGCAGGAGAAGGCGCGCTACTGGTCACGTCCCTCACCTTGTAATGTTGTAGATGTTTCGGGTCGTGTTAAACTAGCCCTCTTGTTCGAGATTATCCCGTGGATGACTGACTATGAAAATTGACTGAGGACTTGAGGGTATGATTCACGAAGTAGCTCTAGTTTCCTAAATTTTCATTTAATGATTCACCAAGAAAGTAATGTTGTATGACTGACTATCAAGATTGACTCAGGACTTGAATTTAATGATTCAAATACAATATAGCCAAGAAAGTAATGATTCGCCAAGAAAGTATGGCACAGGTCCGCTGGACTTGTTAGAACAGATGGAGGTTGATTGTCTAAACTAAGATTCGATTAGATTTAAATATTTCATAGAATAATTTTGACATCTGACTTAATTGTTTTTATATTTATAAATAAAAAGATAAGCATTCCAATAATTAAGTGGTTTATAGCGTTCAAATCAATGCGCCGTGTTGTTATTATTATTTTCGTGTCCTTTAAATCCAAGGACAGATAGTAAATCGCTCGTTTGTCCCTCCTCGAAGCTGTTAAAATCTACGTGATAGAAAATTAGTGCACTAGTCATTTCTCATTTGGCAACTTTATAAATATCTTTATTCACTCCTTTTTCAGTTGGTAATTTTATAAAGCAGATAAAAAAAAATAGTTATAAAGAGCATATGCATTTTAATGGTAAATAAATAAAATGAAAAGATAATATGTTTTTTTTTTACATGAACATTATTGTTTTTATTAAAAAGTATTATTAAATATTGTATTGAATAACTAAGATATGATTATCTAAATTTTAAATATTTTTATTACTTGGTGGGGATCTTTTTACGCTTAAGAAATAACATTTACTTGGTTGGGATTTTTTTACGTTTAAGAAATAACATACTAAATGTAATTTGATACACTAAGAAAACGACATAAAAATAAGTTTTTTATAAGAATATATAAAATGGAAATATTAGACCAATACAAATCAAATCATTTTAGAGGCTTTTTATTTTCTTATATTCAACCATGATAAAATGATAAAACAAGATTTATATGGATTTATTTCAAAAGAAAGAGAAATGGTGTGTTTGAATATTTCAAAGATTTGAAAGTATGATTTAAAAGCAGGTCAGTTCAAGTGAAGGAATACACATTAGCCAATTTCATTATACATTACAAGGATAACAAGATTAAAAAGAATGCTTCATTTAAAAGTACCAGTGATCCAATTCTTTTCATGGAAAAAAAAAGATGAAAATGGAAATGTTACTTTGATTTTATTGGATATTGATGATTTAAAATTATAACAAAAATCTCTATAAAATTGGTTAATGCACTACAACATAGGGCTTAACACAATATTTAAGATATTTTTTGGTTGAATTGTCTTAAGTTGAAACCACAAAAAACCTTTGTATTGTCTTAAATATTGTCTTTAAACGAGTGTCTCGAATTATTGTCTTAAAAAAATAACTTTATAAAGACAATGTATAACACAAAGGTGTGATGCTTGTGTTCAAATCATGTCCATTCAAACATTAGCAAAGATTAACCACCTAACATGTATTCCTAGCTTATGGAATTATATCCATTCAAACAAATTTTCATTTATAAAATTTATGCACTCCAATTTCAATATAAACCATCTATCGATGTAAATATGTTTATTTTATATTTTATTCAATGAATAAAAATAAAATACACTAATTTTACTGAATCGGCTCATAAACCAAATATTATTCTAGATAATATTGGATACCCTTTAAATATGATTGACATATCAATTATTAAATTTATTTGTTTTCTCTCTTAATTTCTTATATACATTAAACTTAATATTAATATACAAATTATTTTATTTAATATATTAAATTAAATTTAAATTTAAATTTATTTGTTTTATTAATTTTGGTAAAAAAAATTGATTTTTTAAAATTTAAAAATCTTTCAAAGTTTTCATAATGCTTTCAAATATTCATATTAAAATCAATTTCTAAAAATTAAAAATTATTTTCTAACATTTTTTAGAAATCAAATATTTTTTTTATTAGAGGTTGAGAAAATTTATGTGATTTTAGAGTCATAAATTAATTTAAAAATAATAAAATTTAAAAATAATTTAATAATGGCACCCATTACCTTTGAGGTTTTTACTAAAAGAAAAAAACACAATTTTGTTTGGGATAGTTTTTATTTTATCTTAATAAAACTTAATTTTATGATAAATTAACTAAAAATCAATAAAAAATAAAAACATCTCAAAATTTAGAGACTAGAATATTTGATTGTTTGAAGATTTCTGTGGTGCTTATCTTGAAATTGTTTAGTGTTTGCAGAAGCGACAATAGCCATTTTATAATTCGGCGTTTCGAGTTTATAGAATCTTTCTTTTTTATATAGGATGACATTTAGAAAAATTTAAAGGACACGACACTTCCCAGCTAATTGACACAGATCTTATTGATCAAATATTCCTAACCAAACCCATCATACAATTTCCCCTAAAGGTGCAAAATTACACCGAAGGAATATAATATTTGGGAGAGACGTTATAAAGGGGAATACAAATCTCTAAAGAGGACTCCACCTATGAGATTTTAAGGATTCCTGAGCAAAATTAGGATGCTATGAAGATTAAGGAAGGAATTTTCGGTATTTGAAAGAACGCCATTTTCAATTCCTTTGGTACAGTCCAGTGTCATGGAAAGAGGAATGGGAATGAAAATAGAGGAGGTGTAACTAGAGTAGAGTGATGCTCTTTTTGAAGTGGAAAGAGAGGCACTCTTCCAGGAAAAACATGTTGAAGTCCACCATTAAATTGCAGCACCTACACTAGTGTGGGACCAGCAGGTCTCAACAACACCTAAGACGCCAGGGAGAAGCTCGAACCAACAGCTCAGATCGAGATTTTTGTGGGGTACACCAATACTCCCCAAAACTATCGGGTGTATTTTCCAAACAACATAATGACTGTTGTGTGACAAGATATAAAATTTGATGAGGATAAATCCATGTGATTGTCCCTTGGGAGGGAGCTGGATTTTCACGCAAAGGAGGAACTATTGGTTCCAAAGGATGAGCCTCAATATGTGGAGTAGCCACATGTGGAGGATCATGGAGTGGCAGAAAACACTCATGCATATCCATCCATCAGAAATGCGAGAAGGCGCACGACGGAAGCTGATAGATTGAGACTTGATGCAACAGAGAATGTAGGAGCCCCTACTTCACTGCGAGATAGAGACAATGTCCACACAGGTTTACTTGATACATGGATATTATGAGCAAATTTATTGTGACTAACCCATCTTCCTTTCAGGACGCAGTGCAACAACCAATTTGGGTTGATGCAATGGTGGAGGAGTATGACTCCATCATCAAGAATAGTGCATGCGATATTCTCCCAAGACTGGTTGGTAAATTATTGGTTGGATCTAGATCGATGTACAAGGTAAAGCAAGCTGCTCATGGGAGTGTGGAGAAGTACAAGGCCAAATTTGTGGCCTTGGGATTCTCACAGATTAAGGGGATCGAATATGATGATAATTTTGCACCAGTTGTAATGTACTCTTCCATTAGATATATCCTTGCACTCTCAACGCAAATGGGTGGCACATTCATTAGATGGATGTGAAAAATTGCGTTTCTCAATGGATTTATTGAGGAAAAAGTGTTCATAGAGTAGCTAGAAGGTTTCAAGATCTTTGACAGTGAGTTGCATGTGTGTCAACTCAAGAGAGAAGTGTATGGGCTAAAGCAAGCACCTCATGCTTGGTACACTTGGATTGCCAGCTATTTCACCGGGTTGGGCTTCACAAAAAGTGAAGCGGATGCAAACTCGTACCAGATCGTGGTTGATGGTAAGCTCTTGATTATAGTATGTTATGTTGATGATCTAATTTTGACAAGCGATAAGCAAGGGAGTTCGAAATGAAGGACATGGGACTCCTTCATTATTTCCTTGGTTTGGAAATATGGTAGCGGGATGGTGAACATTTTGTTTCTCAAGGAAAGTATGCCAAAGAGATACTGGTTAAGTTTCACATGGATAGTTGTAAACCCATGGACGCTCCTCTTCCAGGAAATTGGAGGAAAGAGGATGCTACTTCTGGAGAAGTAGTGGATGTTATTGTCTACAAGCAACTAGAAGGTTCATTGATGTACTTGGTGAACACCAGACCAGACATTTTCTATGTAGTTAACTAGCTGAGGCAAGATATGGTTAAGCCGACCAAGATATTTTGGAAGGTGGGGAAGCATGTCTTGAGATATCTCTGGGGCACTATAGAGTATGGATTATGAGTACGGTCCTTATCGAGGTTGAAGATTCAAGGCTTCATAGATACGATTGACGGAAATCTCGACGAGAAAAGAGCACGGTCAGGAGCGAAATTCAACATAAGATCGACAACGGTTCTTGGTATAGCATGAAGTAATGGTCTATGGTATTCAGTTCAGTGGAGGTAGAGTAGATGGCAGCAAGTCAGTCTGCATGTGAGGCCATGTGGATGATAAAGATCCTTATTGGTTTGTTTGGTTCTCATATGGATCCGATAGTGATACATTGTGATAACCAAAGTTGCATTAAACTCTCGGTTAATCCCGTGTTTCATGATAGGTCCAACCACATAGATATCTAGTACCACCATCTCAGAGATTGTGTGTAAAGGTGAATAACGTTCCTTCAGTACATTCCCACAAAATATCAGGATGAAGATATTCTGATGAAGTCGTTGATCCAAAATCTTTTGATTTGAGATGGATTAAAGAATTACATGTAAAATTGCATCTTAACCATGAAACTTAAAAGGAATGAACATTATAAGAGAGAAGCACAAAAAATCGTGGAAATAATACAAGATATTGATATCAAAGTTCATCCGGGAGGGACTACGTCTTCGGGCCCTTCTCAATTAGCGGGGAGGCCCTCTTTCATTAAGTAGCAAAAATAAAAAATACAAGAATCAATGAAAAATTACACCATTATACCTCCATAGATGAAAGTGCCCGAAAATTGGAGACATTTGATGAATAAATGGACAACACCATTGGATTCATTTCACTGAGAGGTGCATAATCCATATAAAATTTTCCTGATTTTATCACCGGACAAATCTGGGTCTTCTGCAAATGAGTTGAGTTCATGGTTCCGCCCCCTCCTACAAGGCACTCATGGTTCCACTCTATCTTGATATGCGTGCCACTCTAGGTTTGCTTGGGGGCACTTCTGAAAAGTAAGGTTATATACCAAAAGGAGGGCGAACTTCACCAAGTTCATCGTTGTCTGAGTTGGTTGAGATCCTAAGTATGAGGAGGTCAAGAGGACAAATCTGCCTCCTCCATAAAAAAGAGTATTGTTTAAAAAACCCAAAGAACAATTTTTTAAATAGTCTCCATATTGTTTTAATGAGGTATGGGGGGGAGGGGCGACAGTGAGTGGACGCCCATCGGGCGGGCCGCCCTCGAATACTGTTGGTAGTTGCACTTAAACGTGGAGAGTGGGTTGGGGTCGTGGGGTCACAACCATTGGCCCCACCCGTTTATGGTAACAAGTGGTTGGGTGGCGAGGTCATGACTGTTGCCCACCCCCATTTTAATATGTTTGTTATCTGGATCTGTTAGGGTGGGCCGGGGGTCATGGCCTGCCATACCATGTTGATATATATATATATATATTATTAAAAAAACCCATCTTTTTTTAAATTTCTGGAATTTGACCAAACGAATCAAACTAACTGTCCCACAAATTGGCCCGGAATTCGGTTGGAGTTGGCCGGAATCTGGTGGCCGAATTTCTGCAAATTTTTTGCCTCCTTAAGCTGCCACATCACCAAGTCAACCCATAAACTTTGAATGCTTCTAATTCCTCCATACGAACTTAGAATTAAGTGTCGTCTGTGCCGTTGGAATTAGAAAGACGAGATCTTCAACTTGACACTCAGTTTGCCACATTTTCGACACTTTTATTTTTTAGCCTTTGTACTTAAGCCACTTATACATGGACCTGTATGATCCTCCTCGATCATTCCTACCCACTGAGGAGATTTTGGATCACCAAAAGCATTAACACATTCAACACATTGCTTATCTGTTCAAAACCACACTTTCAATATCCTACACGCAAACTGCACATCATTTGCAAACCCCCCGAACACACCACACATGACTCAACAACCCTCACTTGCCAAGAGTTTATAGGGCACACACTCATTGGCCAAGCACTACATAAAAGCAGCCAATACCTCAACTACTCATAAGAAAAAGCTAAAACATCATCATTGCTTTTCGAAGTGATGGGAAACATACCATCAAGTTTACATTTACTTGCAATGTATGATTTACAATTGTGGCTATAAGATGCTACTACCTCTAAAAAACCCAGCTCAATAAAGCAGGCCACCATGAATGTGGTGGATTCATTTGTTGAACATGTTCACCTTTCGACTCCTCTATCGATGCTTCCAGGGCATGGATTATTGGACACGTGGCTTGTTGGTGTCCCACTTCGTTGCAGCAACTACAACAATTATTTTTCCTCCCAACTTTCCGGATTGTCTAGGAGCACTTTTCCCTGGTGTCCGTTCAATAAGTGTTCATGGAACCCTCACTATCGCTGGAATGTGAGGAAGCGATTTCATCATCTATCGCTAGTTGGTCACTAGCTGTGTCAGAGCTTTCTCTGGGTTCCTTCCTAGTGTATTTGAGTCCTGCATGACGTGGAAATTCCTCAACTTTGATGGGGTTTACGATGCCTTGGCCATTAATTTCTAGGCCCTTTCCCTGATACCCCATCTTGTTCAATAGTTTGGATCCAATCCCTGTAGTATTTTTTTCAAAAGCATTGAATTCATCATCATGAAAACTACATTAAATTGAAGGGTTTATTTTTACCTTGGGTTGGTTATGTCGCAACTTTTCCAGGGCCTCATCCTTAGCTTGCAGCTGGCATAGTAATGATCCAGGTGGATATTGGTGGCCACCCGCCTATTCCACTTGGGCCCCCACCATTGTCTCTTTCAGTTTTGCAGTTTCAGCATAACTTACTATTTTTAGCAGTTTTTCGGGTCCTGAACTTCTGGAGTCGTTTTGAGGCCCTAAACGATGTCTGCTTTTTCTCTGTTTTTCTTTTCATATCCCCAACGGCGGAAGGATAGAAAGACGAGGGAGCAGGAGATCCTGTCAAAATCTTGCTCGAGGATGCCCTCGAGAAACAGAGGAATGCGATGATGGACAAATTTTTTTTTTCAGATCCTTCAATGGCTACCCACCGGTGGCACATCTACATCCAGCACGTCTGCCAACAGGTCCGCGACATCCTGGACAAATCCAACACCAAGTTCAGCAAAATTCCCCCGCCCCCCCCCCATGGAGGAACTTAACGCAATGGAGACCATTGCTTCCTAAGGAGGGAGGAATGATCCAGGTGGATATCGGTGGCCTCCAACCTATTCCATTTGGACCCACAGTAGCAATTCTTTCAGTTTTTCAGATTCAGCACAGCTTACTATTTATAGCAGGTTTTCGGGTCCTGCACACTCGGAGCCGTTTTGGGGCATTAATAATCCAGGTGGATATTGGTGGCCACTCATCGAGTCCATTTGAACCCCCACCATCAGTTCTTTCAGTTTGTAAGTTTCGGCACAACTTACTATTTTTAGCAGTTTTTCGAGTCTTAAACTTCCGAAGCCGTTTTGAGGCCCTAAATGACGTTTTTTGGGAAAACGGAGAGCAACATGGGTCCATGGACCGATGTTGCTCGTTCAAAAGTTGTACTCCTCAGACATATCTTTCTAACGAGCTATTGAGCACATCAAACGGAGATCGGATGCCAAAGTTACACCCCCGGGAAGTTGAACCACCAATTTACCCAAACGGGCGCCCACAGTTTTGGCGCTTCACCTCCTACGGTTAGGGTTTTGGACGTTTCGGATTCTACATTGTTTCTCAACAATAAATAGGCCCTTGAGCCTCATTGTAAGACAGTTCAGGGGGCTGGGAGCCAATACATCTCTTCTCAGAGATAAGCGCTACCAGTGCCCTAGCTCGCTTGTTCTGATCATGCCTATATTGTAAGACAGTTCAGGGGGCTGGGAGTCGATACATCTCTTCTCAGAGATAAGCGCTACCAGTGCCCTAGCTCGCCACATCTCCATCATGTCTTCATTGTAACACAGTTCAAGGGCTGGTAGCCGCCACATCTCTTCTCAGGGATACACTGCCAGTACCATAGCTCATCTATTTCTATTATGTCTGTAACAGGCCTGCGAGCCTCAATGTAACACAGTTCAGAGGCCTGCGTACGCTACATCTCTTCTCAGAGATACGCTACCAGCGCCCTAGCTTGTTTCCATTATGTTTGTAAGCTTATTTCAGTCATTCGTTTATTAATAAATTGAAGCATTATTTCCGCTGCATCTCTGTATCTATGGTTATATTTGTATTCTGTTGCGTTCCTGCATAAAATCCGGATCAGTGGTATAGCTACTTTTTACCCATCTTGGTATAGCTACTTTTTACCCATGATATTAAAGTCAAATTCTATATGATGGGAAAACAATAGGAATTCTAAGGGTGAAATAATAATGGTTGCAAGGAATAAATCACTAAGTAAGAATCATTCCTATATACACATGGATAAATCATGATGAAAATAAATAAATGGTAATGTCCTAGCATACAATCTCCAAGGTATACTAGATTTTGAAATAACTTAAGCTACTACGAGGAGTGATTTTAACAATTTAATGGTTCAAAAAATATACAGGGTAAAGAAAAGAGATATCGAGTTACTAGAAGATACAATTAATAATACGATGATAAACACGAAAATTTAATTATGATATTGATGATTTAAAGCATGATATACATTTTATTAATAGCATTGTTGAAATTCATTATACGGATAAGAACATTTTCCTAAATTATTACAACTTTAGATGAATAGAATGAACTTAAAATTTTTAAATATACACTTAGATGAAGAAAAATTATAACATCTAAATAATGTAGTGACTATACATACCTCACGCAATACTTTTAATGTAACATTTCATGCTAAATATATTACATAGCATCCATATCATAAACCATATTAATATATACTTTATAAAATTGTATATAAATGAAAATATAATGAGTAGATAATTATGTGTTAATTACTAAATTATAAATGGACAATAATTATTAATTATATTAATTAATTTATTATTTAAAAGTATATTTTAATATAATTAATTATATAAAAAAGTTATATAATAAATAATGTGTTTTTTTATTATCATTTTTAACCATTAAAACTTTGTGCTTACTTTTTTGTAAAAGGTTATAGGTTCAAATCCAATCTGGAACAGTATAGCATGAAAATGGATTTTTATAAAAGATAAAGAAACAAATTACACATAGCAATTTTTTAATACTACTTATTTTTTCTACATTTTTGGGGGGACACTGAATCCCAAAGGAGCATATTTTTTTTATCTTATGAAAAAAATATAATATACACATTATTTTTAAGCATGGGAACAAATTATCCCCTATCGAGGTGTCAGAATCTGTGCCATTGGAGGAGGAGGGGGGAGCCCGCCACCCCATGGCCTCCCATCACATTTAATAGGGGGGCATGGGGTGGTTATCCTTCCCCATATAACCACACATTTTAGCCATCATACATCCTTCAAATTAATATGGCATCTCTCATTCCATTTGTGAGCTCTTAACTAGACTTTTGTGGCTCCTTCTTCTACAACTTTCGTGGCATTCATGCCATGCGTGTGGGATATTTATCCCATAGTGTTGGCCTTATAGAAACTTGGTTTCTCTATTGAAAATCTATGTTTTTTTTTGGAGTCCAAATAATACACTTATGCTATAGGTGGGATATATCCCCCGCAACATTTGCTCTATGGGGGCTCTGTTGCATGGAGGTTGAACTCCATTGGGACCAACATGAAGTACATGGACTTTGTAATAATACTTGAATGATGGAGTAGGGTGATAATGAAAAATTAAGTGATTTCTAAGACGTTAGAAGTGGTTGAAGTAAGGGATAAAGACCAAATGGGTAGAGGTTGTAAAGGATTTGAGCTCCTCCCACAACATCTCCATGCCTAGTGGGCAGGAAATTGTAAGGTAAATTTTTCTTTGTCCAATATGTATAACGTTTTTGACGTGTTTTCCTTTTGCATGGTGGAATATATTTTATGTTCTAAAGGGTGTCTCAATGGTGTGTAATTTCATTGGCGTGTTGGATATTTTATGGTTGTCGGACCCTTCTCGAAGATTCTCTTTGTTTGTTCATCCGTTGTCGGAATTTTATAATCTAATTTCTGG
>JAXQQM020086909.1:0-31594 GCA_034641835.2 Pinus albicaulis
AACTAACTACAACAGACAATTTTCCATATGCTAAAATGATACATGGCATTACAATGACTAATATTAGGGTTAATTGGAAGGTGTTATGTATTAATATCATATAAACCCAATTGAGAATTTGAAGGTCCAAAATGGTTACCAATTTGGAATAGCATATCCGAAAATGTAAAACCATATTTGACCTTGTTTTTAGGGAGGTGAAATCAGGAATCAATATTTGCATATCACTTCACATTGATACAAGTTGTAAGAAACTTAGCTTAGAGCTTAGGTGCAAGTAGTTTACCCAAAGACATTTCACTTATGTCACCTTTTTTACATGTTACAACTTAGTAATGGTAATCATAGAAATATCTAACCTTTATGAACACAAAGTTTAACTATAGATACTTATGGGCTTAATAATCAGGTCAATCAGTAGTAATGCCATTAATTAGAGTAAGTGATAAACGGTGTTGTTCATTACAACATCTGTATTACTAGTAATCATAGTTTCCATATCTCTTATGTTACCGTGTATGTCAAGTGGTATCTTACAAGCAATGGAAATCAAGAAGCTTATGATACATGGAGACTATGATGAAAGTGGTAGTAATAATTCATATTCAACTTACTGTAATCATTGATATCTATAAGTCGATTCATTCTCTTAGTATTGATTACTAGTTATAGCATGAAGAGTGTAATCATCATTATTTTCATATTAATTCATATTGATACAAGTTGTAAGCAGCTCAACTAAGAGCTTAGGTGTAAGTAGTTTACCCTATACATATCACCTATATCACCTTTTTTACATGTTACAACTTATTAATGGTAATCATAGACATATCTAACCTTTATGAACACAAAGCTGATCTATAGATAATTATGGGCTTAATACTCAGATCAATCAGTAGTAATGCCATTAATTAGAGTAAGTGATAAATGATGTTGCTCATTACCACACCAGTATTACTAGTAATCATAGTTTCCATATATCTTATGCTACCATGCCTGTCAAGTGGTATCAAAGATCTCGTGGTCCTTTCAATTTCTTGATGCATCCATGAAAAAAATGAAAAATTCCTCATTTACTACCTTTCAATTGAAAATATTATGTCAGCAATTCAAATCACACTTTAATCTCTCTACTGATTGTAGTTAATTTCGCTAATAATATAAAAGCCTGCCACAAAGATGATTTTTTTTTTTTTAAATGCAAATGGAAAATCGACTATTTTTAAAGAAACACAATGTGTTTGCTGGGATCATTTCCATTATGTAGGGAGCACCATCAATTGAAAAGTATAGGTCTAGAACCAGTACAAATAAAAACATAAAAATGCACATAACAAAAAAATAAAATTAATTTAAATGATGTATCGTGTGCAAACTTGTTAATTAAGTGGAGAACATGCATGGTTGGAACCCTTCATGGGCTGAAATGACTAGTCAATGGCATACCAAATAGAATACATTAATATGCTCCATGCCTTTCTACAACTTTACAACACATTGCTACAATTACCCTGAGAACGTATTAGTGTGGAAAAGGGGACACTTCCCTGCTATTGAACAATATAAGCTCATACATGTGCATCATTTTTGGAGTTTCCCTGAAATATTTTCTGCTATCTTTGGTACATATTAGTCCTGAAACAACTTTAAATGGCATTTTATTTTTTGTGTAGCCACCATAATTCATTACCAATGTAGTGTTCAACTCTAGCCAAATATTTCTTTGCAAAGGTTTTCTGATCAAGTTTCTTCTAAATATCTTTGAGCTTAATTTATGATTAGCCTTTGTTATGATTTTATCTTTCAAAGGCAAGCTTGAATGGGAATTTTCTAGTAGTTCATTTATTTTTCGAGATTCTGTTTCTAGCTTTACCATCTATGAGGTCTTCCATTTGACATTTATTTAAACAAATTTAAATTCTTTTTGAATTATTGCTAAATATGCTCTACATATAATCCTTCGTTGGTTATTTCTAAATCAATAATTAATGCTTGAGAGGCTAAACTTGCTAACAAATAAAATTTTATCTCTTCATTCAATTTATGAATGAATTGTCCGATTTAGCATTTTTATCCGATACGAAACTTGATTTTTTATCTAAGAATTTTTATTCTTTTATCCTTTTCATTAATAAGAGATGAAATTATAGTTTTATCCTTTGAATATTGAGACATTTAAAAATTAATTTATACTTTGAATCACTAATTAATATTTTATGAGTAATATATGTAGTTCTTTCAGTTTTCAATTGATTTTCTAGTTTGTTAAACTGTATATTCAATTTATTTAGATTTATTGTTTCTTGCACCTGTTAGCACTGGTATTTGAATCCCACCCATCCCACCTTATTTTACTCTGCTTTCACCTCATCTCCGTCATTATCATCAACCTTGCTTTGCTTTTTAAACATTTTTCCCAAGATTCCCATAGTCATCATTCAACTCATTCTTCCATGTTGTGCCATCATTAGGTCATAGGGTCAAAATCATGAAAATTGGTCATTTCACCATCAAATCCATCTTTTGAAAGAGTAGAAATAGTCAAAGGTCTTCAAAAATTTTAGGTTCTAAAACTATCATTTCAAAATAAGTGGCTTTGTGCTTACCATATTTATCTCCCAGTTGTGCTTGGAAAGCTCATTTCCCTCTCCAAGGGTTTTGAGGGAATATTTCTTGGTTTCATGACTTCCATGGTTAAATCATCAACAAGACTTGTATATTGATGCTCTTACACCCTCCCTATCCTTAATATACCTTTCTAAACACTTCCCATCACTCCTATCCCTCAATATCATCATTTTCCACATGACCTAGCCTATTGCTACATTTTCACACTTTTTGAGACTAGGCCTTTGTTTTTCCCTTTTGGACCACTTGCCCTCACTCAATCCTTGAAATTCCACTTTCCCCTACTATATAACATCTATCCCTATCCCCCTAAAATTTCCACAAGAATTTAGACATCCCCTAACCCCTTCATTCCCCTCCCTCTACAAGGTAGTGCTAAATCCCCTATTTTGCCTACACCAACCCCTAATTTCCTCTCCCACTAAGCTAGGGTTTTCTATGGAATTAGAGGAATATGAGCAGAGGAGGTATAAGTGAGGTCATTTCAGCAAGTATGAATCCATTCGAAACTCATAAATACCATGTCTTCTTCATCAAAATAGTAGGTAGATAAAGTTAAGGAACAGATGGTGGAGCCAGTATTTCATGATGAGGAAGACAACCATGAGACAGAGAAAGAATATTAGTTGATTGACCTAGTGGAGGAGGATGAAGGAAAAATTACCAATGAAATTAAAGGTAAAGAGGTTGATATTTATCAGCTCCAAAATAATCTTGAGAGGGCCAAGTATGTGATTGACTTCCTTGAGCAAGAAAATCAGCAGTTAAAGACCAATCAAGCCATCAATGAGGTGAAATGGATAAAAACACAAAGAGAGGCAGAGAAGGCTAAAGCCTTGCTCGAGAAAATATTGGAAAAAATTGGTGAACTTGATGATGATGAGGATCAACCTTAAAGATAGAGACCTAGGACTGGAGGTTTGAAAAGAGCTATAGCCCTAGAGAGACAAAGGGAAGCTAACCTAGCAGACTAGCTTACACTAAATAAATAGCTTGCCCTAGAAATCAACAAGAATAGGGAAACCATAGCTTTATAGAGCTAGTATACATTTGGAAAAGTTTCTAGAGAAAGCCAACAAGGACAATGAATTGTTGAGAACAAGAATCAAAATTCATTCCCAGAAAGAGAGAATTGCATTGGCCAAGGTCAAAAGAGCCAATGCCAAGATTGAAGTTTTTGACCAAGAAAAAAGAGAAAGAGAAGTTAGAAATACTTTTTGAGGTGTCACTCCATGCCTCAAACACTTGATGAGAAATTACCCTCACAATTTTGACAAAATTTTGGCACACAACATTTTGTTCATTTCTGTGTTTTTGAGAATATTTTTCACACAAAAAATTTGCTAAACATGTAGCACCTTATATGCTACGCTCTTATTTGGAGCATAAAAATGAAAAATGACCACCATGTGTAAGTTTGTATTGAAGAGGAAATCAACCGTATAAAGTTTCAGAGTTTTTGGAGGAGAATTGGTCCATCAAAAAGTCAACAAACATCAAAATTTCATGTTTCTGCCTCAAAATCTGCCTGGTCGTAGCACGTTTACTAGTTTAGGGAGAAGAGGTTTTTTACAAGGAAAATGAGCAAGGAAATTGTGTTTTTTTTAGTCTTCAGAAATTTGATGAGTTTCACTCCAGTTTTGAATTTTACCTTGGGAAATTTTGAGTTTACCTATGTAAATGATGAAGATCAATGTAACTATCATGCTATTACTTTTTACTAGGGTAAATACATTAGGTAAAGCAAGCATATAAGGTGTAATGAATCAGTTCAATCATTTTTTTTATCCTATACTCTAGCTATCGGTTAAAGTTTTTGTGTAATATCTCCCTCACCTCATGGATTCTTCCCCTGAGGATTAGTGGAGGTGGTTTTCATGTCTATTTAGCTTATTTATTCACAGGAGTTAAGGGTTGAAATCAATTTTATTTTGTTTACTTGATCAAGGACACTTTGTACTCATTTTTGGGCATTAATACAAGAGGAGTTGCAGCTATATTTATGGGATACCTGTGGTACTAAATGTATTTCATTTTCTCTTATTCATTGACATATGTGTGAATTTATTGTTCATTTCCTTTTCATATCTATGATTATGATATTTTATAAGTGTTAAATTCAAAATACATGCTATCCATGCTCTATTTTGGATAACTAATCATATTTTGTTTCATATCTTCTATCTAGGAGAAATACATCTCTTATGCTTCCCTCAACCTCCTTACATTTTCTAAACCATTCCATAATAATTTCCCTCAAATTATTGACATTATACCTACCTTTCCCCATTCATCCCTGCAGCCCTAAATATATTCCCCTGATTTAGTTCTCCTTGACCTAATTTCAATATCCACTTATCTACCAAACCAAAATGAAATAAAAAAAACCCTTGCATTCATTATGCAGCCTAAAACAATAATTTCTCCATCCCTCCTAGTTGTGACCCTTTTGGAGATAACCCTCTCCGACTTGATAGGGCTAGATATCAAGTCAAAAGATTGGTTTTTGGTTACCTCCGTTGGGATTCCTTCCTAAGCCTAGGGAATCTAGTGGAGTGATAACATATTTGCTCCATTGTCAAGGATTGAAAAGACATGTCTTCCCCGAGAAAGAACGACAAAGTTTACATATGATTCTTGATTTTGAACAAAGATCATGCACAAGAAGGTTGTGAATCATCCACCTGTCGACTCCACACAGTTCATATTGATCCAAAGAATCCACTGGTAGAAGAATCCAAAATCAAGGATGCTATTTTCTTGAACATGAAGTTGATATCACATAGTTCTAGCCAAGGTCTGATTTAAACAACCCATATAGCATCCTCCTCATGAAAAGAAAATTATTTAATTGTTTGATAGTCAACAAATGAAATTTGTTTTATATGATATTGTAGCTGAGTATATGGAAAGATTTTTCATCTTAATTCTCTAGCTTTGTTTCTACTATGAAGTCAAACTGTATGATTAGTTTCCATTACATTCCACAACTTGGGTTTTATGGATAAATGGTCAAGTTGTATCTGTAATATTTTTAATAAATAGTCAAGAAATGGATGTATATAAGAAGTTTCTTAGTTGTCTGCACTATCATTATTGTATCATTTAGAACAACAAGATTATCAATAGATTCATGTAAGACAAGTGTGTAATAATCTTGTTGGAAAAGCATCTCCTTCAACATCTACTTTACAATTTGCAGTATGTGCATTTTTGGTTTGTATAAGTGGTTTGGTTTCAGAGATAAAGATCAATTTGCAACTGCTTGTGACTCCATGCCAAAAATAAGAAGGCACTGATCAACGATTTCCCAGAGGTCTACGGTTCTCGACACCCCCTTCTGATCTATCTTCCCTAGTTGGAGCTGACATTAGCATTGGTATTTGCATCCCACCCATCCCACCTTATTTTGATTTGCTTTCACCTCATCTCCATCATTATCATTGACCTCGCTTCATTTTTAAAAAAAATTTCCCAAGATTCCTATAGTAATAATTCAAATCATTCTTCCGTGTTGTGCCATCATTAGGTCATAGGGTCAAAATCATGAAAACTGGTCATTTCACCATCAAATTCATGTTTCGAAAGAGTAGTAATAGCTAAGGTCTTCAAAAATTTTAGGTTATAAAACTATCATTTCCAAATAATTGGCTTTGTGTTTACCATATATATCTCTCAGTTGTGCTTGGAAAGCTCATTTCCCTTCCCCAGGTTTTTGAGGGCTTTTTTCTTGGTTTCATGACTTCCATGGTTAAATCATCAATAAGACTTGTATCTTGATGCTCTTACACCTTCCCCTCTCCTTATTATACCTTCCTAAACACTTCCCATCACTCTTATTCCTCAAAAGCATCATTTTTCCACAATCCCTAGCCTATTGCTACAATTTGACACTTTTCAAGGCTAGGCCTATGTTTTTCTCTTTTGGATCCCTTTCCCTCACTCAATCCTTGAAATTCCACTTTCCCCTACTCTCTAACATCCATCACTATCCCCCAAAATTTCCATAATAATTTATAAAGGTCGTAACCCCTTCATTCCCCTCCCTCTACAAGGTAGTCCTAAATCCCCTGTTTTGCCTACACCAAAACCTAATTTCCTCTCCCACTAAGCTAGGGTTTGATATGGAATCAGAGACATCTAAGAACAGGAAATATAAGGGAGGTCATTTTAGCAAGTATGAAACCATTCCAAACTCATAAAAACCATGCCTTATTCATCAACACAATAGGTAGATAAAGTTAAGGAACATATGGTAGAGTGAGTCTTTCATGATGAGGAGGACAACCATGAGACATAGCAAGAATTTCAGTTGATTGACCTAGGTGAGGAGGATGAAGGAAAAATTACCAATGAAATAATTAAAGGTAAAGATCATGATATTAATGAGCTCCAAAATAATCTTGAGAGGGCCAAGTATGAAATTGACTTCCTTGAGCAATAAAATCAGCAGCTGAAGTCTAAGCAAGCCATCAATGAGGTGAAATGCATCAAAGCACAAAGAGGGGTAGATAAGGCTAAAGCCTTGCTTGAGGAAACATTGGAAAAAATTGGTGAACTTTATGATGATGAGGATTAGCCTCAAAGACAGAGACCTAGGACTAGAGGGCTGAAAAGAGCTCTAGCCCTAGAGAGTCAAAGGGAAGTTTCCCTAGCAGACCAACTTATGCTAAATGAAGAGCTTGCCCTAGAAATCAATAAGAACAGGGAACCATGGCTTGACAGAGGAAATCTAAACTTGGAAAATTTGTTATAAAAGGCCAGCAAGGACAATGAATTTTTGAGGACAAGAATGAAACTTCATTCCCGGAAAGAGAGAATTGCATTGGCCAAGATCAAAAGAGGGAATGGGAAGATTGAAGTTTTGACCTAGAAAAATGAGAAAAAGAAGTTATACATACTTTTTGAGGTGTCACTCCATGGCTCAAACACTTGATGATCACGTACCCTGACAATTTTGACAAAATTTTGGCACACTTAGCATTTTTTTCATTTCTGTGTTTTTGAGAATATTTTGCACAGAGAAAATTTGCTAAATACATAGTGCCTTGGACACTACACTCTATTTTGGAGCATTAAAATGACAAATGGCCACCACCAGTAGGTTTTTACTGATGAGGACATCAACCCTATGAATTTTCATAGTTTTTGGAGGAGAACTGGTCCATAAAAAGTTAAAAAACCATCAAAATTTCATGTTTCTGCCTCAAAATATGCCTTATCACTACGTGTTTACTGGTTTTGGTAGAAGAGGATTTTGATAGGACAAATGAAAACAATTTTTAAGAATGGATGTAGTTGTAGAAATCCGACTCATAGGGCTTTCCAACAAGCCATCATGGAGTATATTTGAATACCTGGAAGGCACTCAAATGCAACCTTGAATAGAGGTCATTTTTTCTTCCTGGACATTACGTGTTTTACAAGGAAATTGTGTTTGTTGCAGTCTTCAGAAATTTTCTAATTTTCACTCTAGTTTTGACTTTTACCTTGGGAAATGTTGAATTTACCTATGTAGATGATTCATAGGAATGTAATTATCATGTTATTACTATTTACTAGGGTAAATACATTAGGTAAATAAAGCATATGAGGTGTAATGAATCAGTTCACTTGAGATAGGAATGAGTCATTTTTTTCATCCTATACTCTAGCTATCATTTCACATTTTTGTGTAATATCTCCCTCACATCATGGATTCGACCCCTGAGGATGATTGGAGGTGGTTTTCATGTCTATTTAGCTCAGTTCTTCGTAGGATTCAAGGGTTAGAATCAATTTCATTTTTCTTAGTTAATCGAGGAGACTTTGTACTCAATTTTGGCCATTAATACAAGAGGAGTTTGCAACTATATTTATGGGATACCTATGGTATTAAATGTATTTCATTGTTTATTATTCAATGACATATGTGTGAATGTATTTTTCATTTCCTTTTCATATCTATGATTATGATATTTTATAAGTGTGAAATTCAAAATACATGCTAGCCATGCTCTTTTTTGGATAAATGATCATATTTTGTTTAATATCTTCTTTCTGAGAGAAATACATCTCTTATGCTTACCTCAGCCTCTTAGATTTTCTGAAACATTCCATAACCATTTCAATCAAGTGATTGAAATTATTCCTACCTTGCCCCATTCATCCCTGCAACCCTAAATCTATTGCCATGATTTAGTTCTCCTTGACCTAATTTCAATATCCACTTATCTACCCAACCAAAACCAAATCAAAACAACCCCTTGCACTCATTATCTAGCCTAAAACCCTAATTTCTCTAGCCCTCTTGGATGTGACCCTTTTGGAGAGAGCCATATCCGACTTGATAGGGCTACCTATCAAGTCAAAATCTTGGCTTGTGGTTACCTCTGTTGGGATTCCTTCCTCAACCTTGGGAATCTGGTGGAGTGATAACAACACCAAGTCTTTAGATACTATATTTCTAGCTTGTTTGAGAAATTTTCTTTTATCTTCTAGTGGAATTTTATTTTGTCCGGCTAGAATGCATAAATCCATTAGATGTTCTTTCTTTTTATGGTCAATCAGATTTATACAATTATTTGAATCTTCATTTCATTATCCAAGAGCCATTTAATCTTTGTATTCTCATAATTATTTACAAATTTATTTATAGCCTCGACAAAAATATTAAAGGATTATGTCCAACATTAGCCCAATTAATCTAAAGGGGCATTTGTGAGCCCAAGCATCATTCTGAATTTTTCAAATTAAATTTGGAGAAAGCTAGAATAATACCAAGAACATTTGAAGTTTTGTACCCTACCAAGAACATTTGAATTTTGGTAGAGGATAACATCACACAGTATCAACCATTAGATATTTCCATCAGAAGATATTGTTGCTTCGTCTCTCAATATTTAATATCTAGCATTTTGACATCTTCTTTCCAAATTATAGTAACTGGATGTCTCTATACATATAAATTATTTGAAGCTTTGGTCCTGAACATTAGAAGCCTATAAACAAAGAATATCCCATTGTACCCACTACTATGGCAATATAGAAGAAAATATTTCTTGTTTCTTTAAAATCAACATTTTAGCATCTGTTTTCTTAATTATAGTAACTCTATGCATCTGTTTTCTGAATGATAGTAACTATATGTTGGTATATTAATTTGTTATATTATGAAAAAAATTTGATTAAAGGAGAATATCAAATTTATCTAAATAAAAGTAAACTTTATTTAATATCAACATTCTAGCATCTGTTTTCTAAATTATAATAACTCTAGGTTGGTATATTATTTTTTTAAAGTATGAGAAAAAATTGATTAAAGGAGAATATGAAAAGCAAATTTATCTAAGTAAAATTTATTTAATATGAACATTCTAGAATTTTTTTTTTTTCTGAATTATAGTAACTCTATGCTAGTATATTAATTTGTTAGATTATGACAAAAAATTGATTAAAGGAGAATCTGAAAACTGAATTTATCTAACTAAACTTTATTTAATATCAATATTCTAGCATCTGTTTTCTGAATTATAGTAACACTATGTTGGTATACTAATTTGTTAAACTTTATTTAATATCAACATTCTAGCATGTGTTTTCTGAATTATAGTTACTCTATGTTGGTATATTAATTTTTTAGAGTACGAAAAAATATTGATGAAAGGAGAATGTGAAAACCAAATTTACCTAAGTAAAATTTATTTAATATCAACATTATAACATCTTTTTTCCAAATTATATTAAAGTTCTATGCTCGTATATTAATTTGTTAGAGTATGAAAAAAGATTGATTAAACAAGAATCTGAAAACAAAATTTGTTTAAGTAAACATTAGGGTAAAAATGAGAAGGTGGGTTACACCTTTGTGAGAAACGCGGTCATAAATTTCATTTTCCCAACAGTTTGGTCGAAGTTTGGAATTTAGTTCAGTCAAACTAATTTTGTAGTTTACATTGACAACATATTGATGATGTTGGGAAAAATACTGAGAGGGGGGCATGAATCAGTATTTACAGCATATTCAAACTTTTTACTTTTTCATGCTCTAAAACCCATACGCTACTTTGCTGAAGCCAACTAGCGTATACACGCGGATATTCTTCATGAAACTCGCGTATACCCAGAGATCTAATTATGCCATTAGTTCTTCACTTATATCATTCCATCATTCATTCATTAGATGTTCTATAAACAGTAAACATGTGCAGTAAGAACAGAATAAGCCATCACACATGAACACCAGGATTTTTAGGTGGAAACCCAAGTCGGGAGAAAACCACCGCTGCAGTTGCTCAGCCTTCAATATTTTATTATAGAGAAAACATCTAACAACATATGTGCTGGCGCAGACTTGACCAGCACGCAGGCACCCACCTGCGCTCGTTTACCAGCCTCTCCTGGAAGGGAGCTCCAACCCCCTGACTCGTTTACCAGCCTCTCCTGGAAGGGAGCTACGACCCCCGATCTCGTTTACCAGCCTCACCTGGAAGGGAGATACAACCCCCTGACTGAAGGCTACAACCCTCAGCACCACCTTGGACCACGTTTCATCAATTTTCACACTGGATCCTTTCCATACTTTTAAGCACAGTCAACCATGAAACAGATACATATAACTCACTGACAGATATTTATCAATTCAGACAACACAGATCAGATAGCAGAAACATAGTAGAACAGATTAGACATTTCATACCCCTTGCATCAACAAACCCTAGTTTGCATACGTGCTTTCCATTCACTGATGTCGCGTATATACGTGCTTCCATCCACATCAACCAAGTATACCTCTGTAGATATTTCATTGCGCATACGTGCTTTCTCTTCAGCGAAGCTGCGTATATACGCGCTTCCTCTGCGGCAAAGTAGCGTATAGATCTTCAATCATTATAGAGCAGCATACTTCTTCAGATTAGATGTTTAGTTCAGATTTACCCTTTTACTTTAGACAGATGTTCACCTCAATTCAGATCTAAGCCTTCCATAAACAGATCTAGCAGATACAAGTACATTCCAGATCTAGATATCCCGCTTCATCATTTCTTCAATAGAGCACCATAGATTTAGATCTATCATCAAAACTTTACCCTTTCCATACAGATATACTTCACAGAGAAGTATTCATTCAAGCTCAGACATCTTGCTCCCACACTCATTATTTGCACAATGAATTTCTTCTCCTTATATAGGTTTATCCTTTTTCAATACCACGGGCCCCTTTTTCAATACCATGAGCCAAAAAAATACCATGAGCCTTCAATACCACAGGCCCCTTTTTCAATACCATGAGCCAAAACAATACCATGGTGGTTACCCCTGGTTTCCCACTTTATGAGCGCCTTTTCCCATACGCGACTTGGAACGTTCTTTTTCGAGTGCATACGCGACTTCTCCTAGACATATCCGCGTATGCCTTGAGACATACTCTTTTCATCAAATATTTAGCACATGCTGAATTTCTTTCTTCATTGTCTTCTGAACTCACTGTAGATACATCAGATTTCCTTCATCAAGAACATATTCTATCAAGCACACTATCATCTTTATCAAGTGGGTTTCCTTTCAAGGACAACACTCAGCATCATATTGTCAACAAACATCATATCATATCAGATTTACATCATTTACCAAGTTCATCAAGTCAAGAATAACTTCATCAGGTGGTTCGCCATCAAGGACAACACATGTCAATAGTCGCATGTCTTCATCTTTATTCAGTGGGTTGCCATCAAGGACAACACTCTGCATCATATTGCCAACAATCTCCCCCTTTGGACTTGATGGCAACCACGATGGTGTTTGGTTACCACAATAGATAGGTACATTAAGAATACAATGACACCATGTCACTCTCTCCATTTTTGACACCATTCTTTCTCTTCATTCAAACACCATGTCACTCTCCCCCTTTGACATCAAGGGAAAAGGGTGGATCAAAAACCAACATACTCTCCCCCTTTTCTCCTCATGTGGAAGAAGCGTTCTGCAAATCTGATATATACTGAAGTGACCAAGCTCCCCCTGAGTTCATGCTGAATCTTCAAACATATTTTCCAATGAAGTACATGACTCTATGACTTTCCTATCACCAATGAATCTTACTTACATCAAAGATCCATCCAAGTGAATTTACATATGAGACTCAAGTACCCAACCAAGTGGGTTTACACATTTCAACTCAGCTACCCAACCAAGTGGGTTTACAAAATTTTACTCAGCTACCCAACCAAGTGGGTTTACAAATTTGACAAGTCCTTGCATGACTGAATATTACAATTTTACAACATGGGTCTCAACAAGACCTTTTCATCAAATTAAAAATATGACCATTTAAGACCAACACCAGAAAGTCCTCAAGAAAGAGAACATATTTCAAAACCACCATAATGCCAACAATGCATTATACTCAGCAAGACTAGGGCTCCCCCTGAAAATGTGCATCCGAACATCCTTTCCATATGACTAAGGCTCCCCCTTAGTTTGTGCATTCTGAACACTTTTACCAACAAATCATCAAGGCATTTTTATCAAAACATTAGAAATAGAATTATGAGAACTGGAACACCACCAGAGATACCAAACAGTATCAGAGATACCAAACATCATTGCAGTTGTGCTGAAGAGAGATGACTCCAAACAAAATTTTTCAGCAATCAGACATACGCGGTTTTCTGTGCATGAACTCGCGTATATACGCGACTATGTTTCAGGAAACCCACGTATCCAATTCCATCTTCTAAATTTTAACCAGATTTGATCCTCTGTGATAAAAAGAAAGTGTTCAGCTTCTTTTGAATGCTTCCCTGGACTACAGATAGATATAACAGTGCAGTTGTGTCTTCAAGCGTCATCCAACAGTTGTAGCATAAGCACATTAGTAACCAAGACTTCATATTCTTTGCAGCATCAATACAATCTTTCCAAGAGAGATTATCATACCAAAACAACATCTTCAAATATGTGTCAAGAAATCATCCATGTGGTCCAATATCATCAAGATCTTCAAGATTTAACATGAAGTAACATATGTAGGAAAAAGATCTCAACCATAGTAACAAAGCTCTGCATGATTTATTTCTGAATCAAACAACTTCCAACTCATCCATGTGTGAACACAAAATATACTTTTCAGTAAACCGGGATCAAAATCTCGTCATAATAAACCATGTACCAAGTCATCATTAAGCATGAGTATCACAATAACCAAGAATAAGCAGTCATATTGCCAACAATGCAATCATTAGTATTCAACCTGCTGCTCCCCCTGAACTAGTGCTCCTCCTTAACTAGTGCAACTTGAATACCTTTATCAGCAAGTCATCAGCAACAATCTCTGCATGATCTGTCCTTATCTCTGATTTATAAGACTTTCATCTCAGCAACGAATACTCTTCATCATCAAGCAACCAGGACTCATCCATAATATTCAACATAAGTAACCAAGTATCATGTCATCATTATTTAAAAATGAGAAATTAAGCTGATATAGAGTCAATAATACAATTATTAACAATCAAACTGTTACTCCCCCTGAGCCTCTGCTCCAGATCTTCAGCTAGCATATAAATTCTCTTATCATCAATGCATACGCGACTGTGTCTGATGAAACTCACGTGTATACGCGACTTTTGTTAATATAACCCGCGTATGGAAAGTGAAGCATAGAAAATTTTCATCTTCCTTCATTTCCTCCTGAGTTTGTACCTCCTGTACCTGTCCTTTCCACATCAGATGCGCTGTCAGAAGTAAACATAACCAGAGTAATCAAATCAACCATGAGAGTCATCATGCATTGCTCCCCCTGTGACGATACATTACTAAATCTCATAATGTATCCCACATCATTCCTGCAGTCAATAAGATAAGTAAGCTTCAGAAGCGGATGACTGCAGTAGGGTCAATATTCCCTACGTTTCTGATCGGTCCTCCATCTTTTTCCATATTTGTTTGAACTTTCTATTTGTGTGCTAGAAGTTATCCAATTTCTCATATCTGTTCAACCTGCATTCCTTTTCTACATGTCCATACTTGTTACAAGAATAACATCTCATGTGTCCAGAGAAATAAGCATAAGAATCATAATGACTATTTCTGATCTTCCTTCTTTTGCAATCAACTGCTTTATGTCCATACATGTTACATGAAAAACAATATCCATTGAAGCTACTAGAGTACCTTTCTGAGTAGAATCTGTTTGTTTGTGGCTGAATTGTTCTGCTTCTGCAATTTGCTGCAACATGCCCATAATTATGACATTTAAAACATTCAACGTTCTTGAATGAATTCCTTTGAGAATTCATGATTGTTGGTCGATCTTTTGTTTCTTTCAACACTTCAGGTTTTGCATTGACATCCTCTGAATTTTTAGCACTTCCTTGTGAGCTAGATTCTCCTTTAACAGTTTCATGAAAACCAAGACCAAGTTTGATAGAAGGAGACCTTTGATTACTCAGAATATTGTCCAAAATATTAGTACTATCTTGAAACCTCAAAAGTTTTACCTTTTCTTCTAATTTACCTTTGAGAATGTTTACCTCAACCTCCAAGGCTTGACATTGCTTTTTCATGCTTTCTTCTTTCCTTCTTCCATCTTCTACTTGATCCTTCAGATTTAGAATCTCTTCTTTCAGCCAATTTTCGTTTTCTTCACATGTTTGTTCCAGCTCTTCATTCTTCTTATTTGATTTTTCCAGATCTTCTTTGAGAGAGATGATTTCTGCTTCAAGTTCTTCCTTTTCAAATGATTGTAGAGGTTCCTTATTTTTCTTACTTGATGCTTCTAGAGCTGCTTGCAGAGAGATGATTGCAGCTTCAAGTCCTTCATTCTTCTTGCTTGATTTTTCAAGATCAGTATTTTGATCATTGATTTCTGCTTCTAGTTCTTTAATTCGATTGGATGCATAAGTATGAAATCTTTGATACTTGTCCACCTGTCCATTCAGCATTTCTATTTGATCTTTCATTTGAGAGATCATCTCTTTGTAAATAGAATCATTCTTATCAATTTCCTTTTGTTGTTCTTCAACTTTGATGTTGATAGCTTATTCTAGATCCACAACTTTACTTTCACTATCTTCACTATTGTTTGCACAAAGGAGAGTATTACAAGTGGCCTTCTTCTTTTCCTTCTTTGCCATGAGTACTTGGAGAGCTTCGTCAGAAACTTCTGGATCCATACTGTGACTTTCACTATCATAATATTTGCACATGCAGTTAAGTAAGAAACAAGAACAACGATTAATACCTGGTTCATCTTCTTCAATTTTTGCTATACATGATTTCTGAGGTATCTTCTTGTTTCGAGTAGCCTTCTTCTTTTGCTTCTTAGCCATGAGCACTTTAAGATCTTGGTCAGAATCTTCTTCATCTTCACTGGACACTTCATCATCATCTTCTTTTGCATAATAACTCTTTCTCTTTTCAAATTGTTTCCCTTTACCATGCTTTTCTCTATAAGGACATTTGGCAGCATAATGACCAACTTTTCCACACTCAAAACATTTGAAGGGAAGCTTACCTTTGAATCTTCCAGTACCTAGTTGGAGCTTTCTCACGAAATTTGCTTCTTCTTCATCGGATATATAGTTGGATTCTTTGACAACTTCCTTTTCCTTTCCTTTTTTAGATGCCTTAAAAGCAGCTTCTCTTATTTGAGAAGGACCTCCTTGTCTCATTTCAAAAGCAGTCAGAGTACCATGTAATTGAACAATAGTAAGAGTTTGCAGATCTTGCCTTTCTTCAATAGCTGAAACTTTAGAGTCAAATTTTGAAATCAAGGATCTTAAGACCTTTTCCACCAGAGTAGTATCAGTTATGGTTTCACCCAAATTTCTCATTCGATTTACAATATCATCCAGACGAAGAAAGAAACTGGCAACACTTTCATCACTATGCATCTTCAAATTTTCATATTCAATTCTAAGAGTTTGGAGTTTTGCACTTTTTACCTTTGTATCTCCTTCATAGCTCGGAATGATTTTGTCCCATATTTCTTTTGCTGAATGTAGCTGCATCACTTTAGCAAATTCTGATTCAGACATGCTTCCTAATAAGACATTCACTGCTTTGGCATTGATTTCATACTTCTTTCTTTCAGCAGCATCGGTAGGAATACTTGCCGGGTATTGATAACCTTCTTCCACGATTGCCCATACATCTACACCAAGACTTTGCAGATATGCTTTTGTTCGTACCTTCCAGAATATCAGATTGCTTCCATTGAATAGAAGTGGCTTTATAGACATCACTCCTTCTTGACTTCCCATTGCGACGGATCTCCTTCAAGCGATCAAGCTTCTGCAGAAGAACCTGCTCTGATACCAATTGTTGGGAAAAATACTGAGAGGGGGGGGTGAATCAGTATTTAGGGCAAACTAAAACTTTTTACTTTTTCATGCTCTAAAACCCATATGCTACTTTGCTGAAGCCAACTAGCGTATACACGCGGATATCCTTCATAAAACTCGCGTATACCCAGAGATCTAATTATGCCATTAGTTCTTCACTTATATCATTCCATCATTCATTCATTAGATGTTCCATAAACAGTAAACATGTGCAGTAAGAACAGAATAAACCATCACACAAAGCATCACACATGAACACCAGGATTTTTAGGTGGAAACCCAAGTCGGGGGAAAACCACCGCTGCAGTTGCTCAGCCTTCAATATTTTATTATAGAGAAAACATCTTACAACATATGTCTTTGAGTCTGAGACTCGTCAGGCCTGCGAGCCTCTGCGCTCGTTTCCCGACCTCTCTCACGGAAGGAGCTCCAACCCACGACTCGTTTACACCGGCCTCTCCTGGAAGGGAGCTCGACCTAACTCTCCGTTTACCCGGCCTCACACCGGAAGAGAGCTCGACCACGGTCTTGTTTTCCGGCCCCACTGGAAGAGAGCTACCACCCCACGACTGAAGCTACAACTCTCGGCACCTCTATGGACCACGTTTCATCGATTTTCACCACTGAGATCCAAAGCTTCCTTTAGAACACCACTTACAAGGAGCCACGTTTTCATCAAATTTTCACTCTTTGGACCCTTTCCATACTTTTAAGCACAAACATACATCATCAACAGATACATACCAATTCAGACAACCCAGATTAGATAACAGTAATACAGCAGAACAGATCAGATGTTTCATACCCCATGTTTCAGCAAACCCTAGTTTGCATACGCGCTTTCCCTTCACTGATGTCGCGTATATACGCGCTTCTGTCCACACAAACCGGCGTATACTTCAGTGTATATTTTATTGCGCATACACGCTTTATCTTCGCTGAAGCCACGTATATACGCGCTTCCTTCGCGACGAAGTAGCGTATAGATCTTTAATCATTACAGGATCGGCATACTTCATCAGATCAGATATTCAGTTCAAATCTACCCTTTTGCTTCAGACAGATGTTCGCCTAGATGCTCGCCTCATCACAGATCTAAGCCTTCCATAATCAGATCTAGCAGATACAAGAGCAATTCAGATCTAGATCTCCTTCTTCATCATTGGTGCATCATACATTCAGATTTATCATTCAAGTGTAACCCTTTCCATTCAGATATACTTCAGAGAGAAGTATTCATTCAAGCTCAGACATCTTGCACCCATACTCATGATTTGCACAATGAATTTCTTCTCTTTATATAGGTTTTCCCTTTTTCAATACCATGAGCCCAAAACCACATTACTTCCGATGGTATTCCTGGATGAAGTCATTTAGACGAATCATTGCCCAATACAATGGGTCAATACCATGGTGGTTACCCCTGGTTTTTCACTTTATGAGCGCTTTTGCCCATAAGCGACTTGGAACGTTTATTCCTGCGTGCATACGCAACTTCCCCTAGGCAAATCCGCGTATGCCTAGAAACATACTCTTTTCATCAAGATTTAGCACATGCTGAATTCCTTTCTTCATTTCCTTCTGTACACACTGTAGATACATCAGATTTACTTCATCAAGAACATATTCTATTAAGCACAACTTCACCAAGTAAGTTGTCATCATCTGCATCAAGAGGTTGCCTATTCGTATTAACACTTATCATCACATCATTTCATATCAGATTTACATCATTTACCAAGTCCATCACGTCAAGAATAACTTCATCAGGTGGATTGCCATCAAGGACAACACATATCAACATTCGCATATCTTCATCTTCATTCGGTGGGTTGCCATCAAGGAAAACAACTCTGCATCATATTTCCAACATTCTTCTTGTGCTCATTTAGTTTTCGTGACTCATAGCATACGACCTATCCTTCCTGCATAAGGACTCCACCAAGCCCTCTCTTGCAAGCATATGTATTTACCACAAGCTATTTGTTCGGATCTATGATCTTTAACACTATGACATGTGTCAACAACTGCTTTAATTGTTCAAAACTAGGTTGCACATTACTCTATCCATTCAAACTTCTTACCTTTCCTTTTCAATTATTTGATAGGATAAGAAATCTATGAGAATTTCTCGATGAATCTCCTGTAATAACCCGCTAACCCCATAAATGATCTTACCTCGACCACATTCCTAAGAGCTGCCCACCCCATGATAGCCCTTATATTTTCTGGGTCTATTGTTATGCCTTCCTTGGAGACAACATGTCCCAAGTAATGTACCTTTGTCTGAAAGAAACTACACTTGCTAAGCTTAGCATACAATTGATTCTCTCTCAACAATCTCAATACTGCTGCTAAATTTTCAGCATGCTCTTCCTCATTCATAGAATATACCAATATATCATCAATGAATACAATAACAAACTAAATTGAAACACCCTCCTCCCACATCTACCCAAGTAACTGGCCAACTGGGATAAACATGTGACGAAGAGTTACTATGACATGATTCAACTCCATATGTGTTATTTAAGAAAGTGAAATCAATGGAACACAACAACAGAGACTTTCTGCACCTACTACCAGACATCCAAGATCCATCCAAACCTTCCAGGAGGCTAGCCCCAGAGACAAACTGACCTTTTAATGCATCAATCCCCTAATCACTCACTTGATATGGGAAAGAGTGTGACTGGAAACCTCCAGTCGCTTGCACAATATGTGCATGTGTGCAATTGGGGACTTTTCTAGGTAGTTTTGTGCCTGCGACCCTGATTTTTGTGCCACTTTTTCAGGCTGGGGGCTCAAGTCACTGCCCATAACTCGATGAAACTCCTAGAAACAAAAGATAATAACAAAATAATGATGTAAATGCAATCACTTGAACAAGGACTTTATTGGACCCCTACTAGCTATGACAGACATTTTGTCAAACATATCACAAGTATGTAATCTAGAGGTTTAAGCAACATATTTGAGCATAGAGGTCTCATACTTATCTGAGAATCACTAAGAAGCATTGTTGCCTCATTGCATTAGCTACATTATCATCTATTAGGTCATAGATTCATTGTTCATTCTTTTACAAATCAAAACATGATGAGAGCCATACATCATCATTGTCATAGAACATGTTCATAACCAACATATAAGCAACATAAATGACAAGCATAGAACAACCATATAAACCACATAATAAAAAGCATATTTACCCATCAATACAAGAGGAAAATATCTCTTATTTACATAAGCAAAATGCAACTCAAGTCTGGGACTTCCATGTACCACCCAACCATATACATGGTTGAGCCACATCTCTCTTCTTCCAATCACCCCTGTGCCATATTCCAAGCACGAATGTGGGATCACATAAAACACATCAATCAAAACAAAACCAGGGCTTCCAAAGGCCAAAATACCTCAACCCTCAACTAGTGATTCCACCTCATGGTTGGACATCACTAATCATCACCAAATTGGTCTCTACCTAAGCTATCCAGGGCTCTAGAGAATTTGTTCCAACCAAAGCTTCTAGGAATAGTAACTCAACCCACAACTGTCATCGGGCTTCCAGAGCATTTGTCCAACCAAGGATTCCAGGACTAGTAACTCAACCCACTAAGGGCTTCCAAAGCGTTTGTCCAACCAAGGCTTCCAGGACTAGTAACTTAACCCAAGTTGTTACAGGGCTTCCAGAGCATTTGTCTAACCAAGGCTTCCAGGAACTAATAACTCAATGCATAGCCAAAGGCACAAGAAAACCAACCAGAAAACAAAAGTAAAACCCACAACACCATGGCTATCTTGGAAATGGAAAGGCTAGGCAAAACCATTGTCAATCCAGGAAATCCTCCATGCCAATGATAGATCATAAACCAATAACCACATGCATATGCCATGCATGCCCAAAACTAGTGAGGAAATCATACATGCAACTCGGTACCTGCAAGAAAAACTCGTTGTAGCTACTAATCCTGATGTCCTCTTGCACTTTCCTACTCTTCCTTTGCCTTCTTGCTCAAAAATTATAAGTGCACCACACTCCTTTAAGAGTGCTCCAAGAAAACTCTAAGTGTCCATGAGTATGAGAGAGAGAGAATGGAACAAGAGCTCCAAAACTGAAGTGACAAAAGTCCGTGAAACGATCCTCATAAGCCTTTTTATTAATGAGGCCTCTTTTTTCTTCAATTTCCATTATTTGCCTTCATTTTCCTCCTCACATGCAACCCGTGACCTTTCACCTTCATTTTCTCCTATTTTCCATTATTTTCATAAATAAATGCCAATAAATGCCACTTTGTCTTTCCAAAGTCTCAACCATTGCCTTTTGCCAATTTCCATAGCCATAATAAACCATATGAACACCCACACTAGGATGTTTTCCCCAACATTCAATTTGGAATATGTGTCCCATGAATTTGGTTCTTATTTTTCATTTATTAACTTTTATTACATGGAATTTTCACCAGGCTTGTTACATACTGGCATGCCCAAAGGGGAACCAGGCGAGTAGCACAAATTAAAAATCTTGAGATTGCATTATCTTGTTTTGACCATGGCCGTCGATAGTATAAAAAGACTGGAGAAACTATGAGACAAACAACATGCATGTAAGTGTATCATATCAAAAAATACAAGAATTGAGGGTACCCACACTATCCAAAGGAATCATTCTTAGAGAATATAAAGAGTAATAAACTACCACAATGTACTTTGAACTGGCTAAGCCGAATTTGCATGGAATAAAGATGATGCAAAAGGCCGTTGAATACTTAAAGCCTAACATGTTGGGCCAATTCATACCCGTTGGGCCAATCTAGCCATGAGCCACTACTTCAACATTGGCATGAATGCACAACAATTCCATATTGCACCAACTGAGGGACGCCTCCATCGAAACCACAATTCTTTGTAACTTGGTTGAGAGATGTCGCAAACCACCAACCATGTCATTGCCCCATACAATAGACCCTAGAGAGAAAAAAAACTTCCTCGCATACTGAAGATCAATCTGAGGATCCAAGCACTAAGGACTGAGCGATGGCTAGACACCGCATCGCCCAATTGTTCACGAGAAATGGAAATACAGGCATAAAGGAAACCAAAAGAGGGAGGACCTTCAAGGAAGCCTCCTCACCACAATGAGACAAGAAATGTTGTATGACAAACAAATCATCGTTGTAATGTGGGTTGCCTGAGTTGATCCCTAGAGGATCCAAGAGAATTTAATTGGAATTAGAGCACTCGACATCAAGTGGAGAGCCACAGAGATTCACCATGTTCGCGAGAGCCAACAGATGCCCACAACGGGTCCAACCATTGAGTGCATGAAGGTTGAGATAAAAATTGGCATGGTTATTGCCCATCTGCATGACTGAACATAAACCAAAGATGATGGTGTTGCATCTGACCACTAGAGATGCCTCAACAAATAAAAAAACGTTTAAAAAATGGTATATTTACTCCTCCTATGATTGGCATAAGAAACAAATGGATTGACCTAAGAATCCCTTCATTTTATAAGATTCCATGTTATAATTATTCTTTTTAAAAAATATTATTTTTTCCAATTTGATGATTAATTTTATTATTATTATTATTATTATTATTATTTTAAAATAAACATTTTAGAATTTTGTCACAACTTTATCTAAATTTTATAACACAGATTCTAAATTTTATAGCAATATCTAATTTTATAACACAAGTTCAAATAGAAATATTTTAAATTTTAAATTTATTTCCTTTGTAAATTGAAAATTTGATAATAGTCACTTGTTTTAAGCTTAAAATATAGTGACATCAATTGTTTTTTTTTTAATTATCATTTTGAACTTAAAATTCGGTGACATTACTTGTCTTTTTTAATTATCATTTGAAACTTAGTATAAATAAATAAACTTCAATTTTTGTTTTTTATTTTTTATTATATATAAATTCGTTATAATAATTAAAAAGTTAAACATAAGTAACTATTCGAAAATAATTACGCCGTAAGGCATTATTATTTGAAAGCAACTTTGCTGATGTGCATCGTGTCAAAATGTGAAACCGTTAGATTATATGTTAGACGATTGAAACATATTCAACCGTTCGATGAAAAAACAATAGTAGTTGCAAAAATTTAGTTAGTAGAAGGTTTTTAGGGCTTCTTTTTATTCAAAATCAGTAGCGAAAAACTGAAGAAGCAACTGCCATTACGCTTGCAGAGCTTCCATACTGGATTATGGCATTTCTTGCTCTTGGCAATTCTTTCACAGGGGAGTTGCCTCTCTCTCCGGATCAATTCCCAGCAGTCTCAGCGAATTGACTTTGAGCTCTATTGATTTCTCCAACAATCAATTGAGAGGCCCTGTTCCCAATTCGCTCGTCACCGTCGGAAACAGGGGAAGCTTTTCGGGAAATCCTGGGCTCTGTTGCCTATCAAAGCTAGATTTTCGTATGGTGAATTGATAAAGATTGTGGCATTGCCCAAAAAAATGTATGAAGTTTGGATATCCTGACAAAACTAGCTTCAATGGTCTGGCATGGCCACCTTGTTAGCGGGAACAACTTGGTTACAATCTTCTCGGCATCCTCTTCATTAATTTGTGCCTAGGTCGCCCATCGTCTATTGGATTTAGGGAGTTCCAATTTCCATTTGGGTTTCTTGTGTTGAGAGGGAATCTGGGCTAGGAATGGAGATGGAGAAGCTACGCATCAGGCAACAGGTGCTGTTGGACCATCTTCGCCCAATGCATTCCGACGAGGAGTCCAAGCATCTTGTGGTCAGTTCTTTTGCCTTCACTTATTTTAGCTTCTGTAGAGATGGTTTAGATAGCATTACTCCAAAAACCTTGCCCATTCCAAAGCTGAAGCTGGGTTTTAGAGATGGTTTAGAAAGCATTACTCCAAAAAATTTGCCCATTTCAAAGCTGAAGCTGGTTTTTGGTGCAAGTTTTCCGGCTGATGTGATAAAGATTTTCCTTAGGGTAGTAATACAATCCCCAAGATTTTCCTTATTCTAATACTAAAACCCCAACGATTTTGGTGTCTAGCCTTGTGGTTCTTATCTCTGGTTTTTTATATTACACTTGTATATATCTATGTTGGGATTGTGTGTTGTTTGAATGATAAAAAATGCATAACTGTCCCACAAAGACAGATTTTAACCCCACCAATTTTTTTGCCAATTTGAAAGTTGACATTGGGGTGCAAGTTACAATGTTGAGTAATGACATCTTCCACCTCCTAACATCACCCATGCTTTCATCTATGTGATGTTGCAAGTTATCTTATGGAAGTGGCTTGAAAAAGGCAGACAGGTGACGCCAACTTGAGTTTTGGTTGGTGGAGGGGAAATCTGATCACAAGCCTTGAAGGGAGGGCAGGCCCTACTTGCTTGAGTAGGTGGGGTTTGAACAATCACATTCCCTACTGGAAAAACATAATCTCCCTTGCTAATCGGATCCAACAACACTGCTTGAGCAGGGGAGGTGGTTTGACTCTCTAAGGGAGGGAAGGTCCTACCTGCTTGAGTGGAGGGAGGGGCAGGTTTAGATATTAAAGTTAAAGGGATATATTATATTTGGAAATCCTGCGAACTGAATTTGGGATAAAGTTCAGATGTTGGATGGAAATACTTTTTCTTCAACTTTACTATAATTTGAGGTTTGTTCTCAGAAAATTTCTGAAATTAATCTATATCTTTTAATCCACAAGGTATAATAGCAGATCTATCTCATAAAAGTTATACTCATTTATACGCTATTCGATTGTGAGGAGGGATCCATCTTTATCAACCTATCTTCCTCTAAAGTTCATGTTTACTTATCACTTGGCCCCATAGTGTGCTGTAATTAAGATACCTGGATATTTAATATTTTATCACAATCCTCTGGGCATCAGATGCTAACACAACCAGCTTGGTTTGTGTTGGGATCCCCAACTAATCTCTTTCAATCAATCCATCTTGTTTATTCCTTTACATTCTTCCTTTCAATTCTGAACAAAAATAATTCTTTATTATCCTTTCTTATTTCTTCTGACTGTTTTTTAAAACTTTTCCAGTTTTCCTGTGTTGAGTTAATCTTGAGTCCTCTGGGCCTCATATGCTAACACAACCAGCTTGGTTTGTGTTGGGATTCCCAACCAATCTTGTTCAATCAATTTATATGGTTTATTCCTTTACATTCTGAATGAAAGTATCTCTTTATCATCCTTGCTTATTTCCTCTATGACTGTTTTTGGTAACTTTTCCAGTTTTCCTGTGTTGAGTTAATCTTGAGTTGGTAATTCATGAGTGTACCGATCACGCATATGGGCTCATGATTTTGGATAACCCATGGTATTAGCATGTGATGAAATCTATTTAAACTCTGGAAGAACTCCATTGTAAAGTGCCTTGGGAAGCTTGTTCTTTGGCCGGCTTGGCCAAATTGGCCAAGGTGAATTGGAGATATATATTTTTGAAAGCTGGTTTTTTTCTGTAAAAAGTGTACAGTGTAAAATCTCTTATTCATTTTGTAATTGCTTTGTGATTGTCGATATTGCTTCTCTTTCTATAGGTTTAACAGCCACGTCATATGAAATATGTTGTTCAACAAGTTTATTTCATGTTAGCTATTGTCTCTGGATGTTTATCTCATGTTAGCTAGCGTCTCTGGATGTGGTGTCACATATTCATATTTTTGCCCTCTTTCTTGTCTGGATATGTGGATTCAAATGTCTGAATGGATTTCCCATTTTCCTATTATTGACATGTCACTTGTTGATGTGGTGTCACATATTCATATTTTTGTCATCTGATTTCTTGTCTGGATATGTGTATTCAAATATCTGAATGGATTTCCCATTTTCCTATTATTGACATGTCACTTGTTGAGCAGGCTTCTGCATGTGCTGCTGGAGATAGTGCCGCTTATCAGAGATCTAGTGACTTTGGTGATGATATTGTTATAGTAGCGTAAGTATGAGCCCCTGTACAATGCAAATCAATGTCAGTTGTTCTTATCTTATAACTGACTGCCTGTGAGTTTTATAAATGATTCATTTATAAGACCTTTACTGCCTAATTAAGACACTTCCAATCATGCAATTCAATGGGCCAGTCTGTACGTTTATCAAATATAGCATGCATGATATTGCTGTATCTACGGTTTTCACTTGTATATATCTATGTTGGGATTATGTGTTGTTTGAATGATAAAAAATGCATAACTGTCCCACAAAGACAGATTTTAACCCCACCAATTTTTTTGCCAATTTGAAAGTTGACATTGGGGTGCAAGTTACAATGTTGAGTAATGACATCTTCCACCTCCTAACATCACCCATGCTTTCATCTATGTGATGTTGCAAGTTATCTTATGGAAGTGGCTTGAAAAAGGCAGACAGGTGACGCCAACTTGAGTTTTGGTTGGTGGAGGGGAAATCTGATCACAAGCCTTGAAGGGAGGGCAGGCCCTACTTGCTTGAGCAGGTGGGGTTTGAACAATCACATTCCCTACTGGAAAAACATAATCTCCCTTGCTAATCGGATCCAACAACACTGCTTGAGCAGGGGAGGTGGTTTGACTCTCTAAGGGAGGGAAGGTCCTACCTGCTTGAGTGGAGGGAGGGGCAGGTTTAGATATTAAAGTTAAAGGGATATATTAGATTTGGAAATCCTGCAAACTGAATTTGGGATAAAGTTCAGATGTTGGATGGCAATACTTTTGCTTCAACTTTACTGTAATTTGAGGTTTGTTCTCAGAAACTTTATGAAATTAATCTATATCTTTTAATCCACAAGGTATAATAGGAGATCTATCTCATAAAAGTTATACTCATTTATACGCTATTCGATTGTGAGGAGGGATGCATATTTATCAACCTATCTTCCTCTAAAGTTCATGTTTACTTATCACTTGGCCCCATAGTGTGCTGTAATTAAGATACCTGGATAGTTAATATTTTATCACAATCCTCTGGGCATCAGATGCTAACACAACCAGCTTGGTTTGTGTTGGGATCCCCAACTAATCTCTTTCAATCAATCCATATTGTTTATTCCTTTACATTCTGAACAAAAATAATTCTTTATTATCCTTTCTTATTTCTTCTGACTGTTTTTTAAAACTTTTCCAGTTTTCCTGTGTTGAGTTAATCTTGAGTCCTCTGGGCCTCAGATGCTAACACAACCAGCTTGGTTTGTGTTGGGATTCCCAACCAATCTTGCTCAATCAATTTATATGGTTTATTCCTTTACATTCTGAATGAAAGTATCTCTTTATCATCCTTGCTTATTTCCTCTATGACTGTTTTTTGGTAACTTTTCCATTTTTCCTATGTTGAGTTAATCTTGAGTTGGTAATTCATGAGTGTACCGATCACGCATATGGGCTCATGATTTTGGATAACCCATGGTATTAGCATGTGATGAAATCTATTTAAAATCTGGAAGAAATCCATTGTAAAGTGCCTTGGGAAGCTTGTTCTTTGGCCGGCTTGGCCAAATTGGCCAAGGTGAATGGAGATATATATTTTCATTTGTTTTTTTTTCTATAAAAAGTGTACGGTGTAAAATCTCTTATTCAATTAGAATTGGATCCTGAAAAAGTGAATGTTAATGGAGGAGCGATGGCTTTTGGTCACCCACTTGGTGCAACGGGTAAGCTTAGTGAGAAATCATGCTCAATTTCCTGTTTCAAAGAGGGTTGTTACATTGATGGTCTTGAGGCTTTTAATTTGAAGAACTTAAATTGTTCCTTGTTTGAAGACAATAAGTGAATGGTTTTGAGGACAAATCTGATATGTGACAATAAATGAAGAATGAGCTTCTTAGAATTCGAACATTTAATTCCCAACTACACCATCTATTCTATGTCTCTGCACCAAGAAGAGAAAGGTGCTCTTGCAGTAGCCTAAGGTGGAAAAGATGTCACCTACATCTGTAACATGCTAATAAAATTAAATGAAAAATAGTTGACGTCTGAAGTTTAATGTCAAAAATGAAACAAAAAAACTCTTGATTTTGTATTTCTTTTAAATGATCATTATATAAAAATAGGGTTAGTATAGATCCATTGGCAAACATTATGTAATATCTATCATACAGTACCTACCATGAGTCTTTTTTCTTTCTTAGTTGTGCTTATGCATCTTTGCACTATAAGAAACTAAAAACACTCATGGGATTCTTGATGGAAGATCTTCATTTTTGAATTGAATGTGATTGCTAGATTATATCGTTTATGTTTGTTTACACTTTTTTAGCAGTCTATCTGTCAGCTTGGAAATGCAAGAAATTGTTTCGTCCACTTAGATAAGCTTGACACAGTTAACACTATCTGATCCTGTTACTTGTATTTGTTCATTCTTTGATGATTTCTGTTTCTACAAGGGGTTAAATTTTTGTTAAGAACTGGTCACAAACAGAGAGTTGTTGCAAACCTGGTAAAATTTGAATTTGGCAGTGGTGATAAGAGTGGCAGGTTTGTTTGTTTATGAAATAAACCACAGTCTTCATTCATAATTAACATTAACCATGAGAGCTTCGAAGCATATTGATAAGTCTGTAAAATAACAAGTGACCGCCATCTTGCAAGTTCAAAAAGGGCAAAAACTTGAAAAACAAAGCACATACTCTGTTATTCAGCCCTCTTTCTGTAAAGTTTTACAAGAAGTCATAAAAGCAAAGCACCTTAGCGTAACATTTTATGTTGCACTGAAAATGGTGGTTCAAAAGGAAACTTTAATGCGAAAAAATTGATGGATAGGAAACGATCCTTTCATTGCGCCTCAAGTAAAGAATGTTCTCCACATGAAGATATCATGTGAATTCTCTTGGTGGGTAAATTAACCCACGCTCTCCTCATAGTCACTTCCAGGCTTCAATGGAAGCCATAACAGAATTTTATTTCAAGTCGAAAACACTTTTGGATTATCTATCTGAAGCTTCTCCTTAGGAGAATGGAGGAATGTTCTCCTTATTTTTCATATATTCTTCTTCCTCTCTCTTTAGTGCCTACAAGATCAGGTGAAGAAATTGTTGTTGGAAGTCCATCTGTATTTCCATTTCAGATAATGATGCCAAATAATAACAATACTTGCGTCCCTATCCGCACTACACTGTATGTGAACAGGTGAAGCAGGCAATGAGGAGAGTGTAGAGGAATGCTGAGGAGATAAGTGTGAGATGCATTGGTAAGACTCTGATTTCAAATGATTTAATTCAATGGCGGGGGATTTCAAAGCTCGAGATTTTGAAGACAGGGAGGGGGACATTTGTGAGGTTCAAATTTTGGGACGATCAGGGAGAATGGAAATCGTCCAAATTCAAACTCGAATGAAAAGAGTGATTCAATGGCGGTGGATTCCAGAACTTGAGATTTGGAAGTCACCGGGGGAGAAATTTATGAGCTTTAAATTTTGGGACAATGAGGGAGAATGGAAATCACCCAAATTCAAACTCAAATGAAGAGAGCAAGTTGGAGGGAACATTGGAGATGAATGAGAGGGGAATCGGTGCGTTAATTATTTTATGCCCATGAAGGATGTGAGTCAGTATACTTGAGAGGCTTGCAAACGGTCAAGGATCAATTGGGAAATGACTTTGGCACCAAGAGGTCAACCAATTAAGCTAGGGCTATGTAGTATAATTTCCACAACTGACATCCTGACAAGTCCCAACCCAAATAGAATGCAACTTTACACAGTATTAATAACGTTTTCATATAATAATAAACCCTCAAAAATATGTTTTATAAAATTCAGAACATATCCCAAGAAACTGTTTTGAAAATTTTTAAACGCAAAAAAAGAGCAAAAGACCAGGTATTTTTCCCGTCAAATTCCAACCCTGCCAAAGACGGGAGTTTAGTACAGGAAGATTTCAGGGTAAGACGGGAGTTTAGTACAGGAAGATTTCAGGGTGGAAAAATTGTGACAGGGGTATTGAGAGTAGTCAGGTTGGCTGTGTTAAGTGGTGTCAGAGTGCAACAACGCTCTTTGGGATTGAGGAGGGTAAATAAAGTGTTTGTGTTACGAGAGAATTGCAGCCGATGAAGAAAATTGAAGAGACTTCTCATGGATGAGAAAGCGAGTCAAAGAACCAAGGGTAGTTGGTGGTAGAGGAGTAGAGTATTATAGGCTTAACAAGGAATTATAATTTCAGAATAGAGATTAGGAAAGGAACCAGAATACAGAAAGATTGGGGCAGAACATTTAGTCGAGGACCAGAGTTGAAGACAATCAAAGCATTTGACGTAAGGAATGTAGCAGGTTGAAATTTGAATATGAGGAGCCTGGTAGGTGAAACAAGTCTTATGGTTTTATTTTAACCTAGTCAACAAATTGGTGATTACAGGTAGCAACAGAAGGGAAGAGAACTGTGGCAAAGAACCCTTGTAGCGGTGAAGCTGCAAAGAGAGAGAAGTGTTCCAACTGAGGGTAGAAAGCTGAAGATAACATAGGAAGTCCTCAAGAGAGAAAGTGAAGTTCTAGAGAGGAGAGCTATGTTCAAGAGCCAGAGGAGAAGAGGAAGCTCGAGAAGTTCTAGAGGAGGAGAACCTGTGATACCAAAATGCCAAGCCCAGAGGAGAGAAGTTTGGTGAGTGTCTTGTGGACACTTGTTTGCAGCTCACAATGAGCATGAAGAAGCTCATTGAGAAGGAAAAAGAGATGACTGTGCATAGTCATATAATGGGTTCAGAACGAAGCCACATAAAGATGAATGATGAAGAGTTTGACTAAAAACTGGTTGATTTAAAGAAAAGACTCTGTGTAGTGAGTATGCTGCTACAAGAAATGGAGAATGAAAACTAGAGAATTGGATAGGATCTTAAGAAAAATATCAAGTGGCCTACTAGGCAACTGTATGCTAGGAATCGGGAGAAGCAGCTAAGGCATATGATGAATGCTAAGTTGAGAGACGAAGAGCACGATGAGAAAGAGAAAGTTCACTCCTGTGAACCAGAACAAAGGACATTCCTTGGAGAAGGTGAATATGAAGATGAAGTTGTTATAGTGGAGAGGCCTATTAAAAGCCTCCTAAATTGTGTGGAAAGTTCAGAACAACAGAAAAGGCTGATGATAGAGAATGAGGCTAGAGAGTCTAGGCAGAAACAGAGATGGTGAAGAAGGAGATCTTTATTCCATTGAGTGGCAGTGGAGGAAACATCAAAGCACATTGTGTATTTCTGGAACTATACATGCAGAGAGGATTGTACAAGCTGCCATGAAAGCAAGAAGGCTTAGCATATGTAGTCCTGAATGCACCCTAACAAGAAACTAGGATCTTTAGGAAAGTCAAGAGGATGAACGACATGACAAGGGAGAAATATGGAGGAAGCAATGTAATTCTAGAATTGAGGAAGAAATGGAGGCTGTGTAAAGTTGCAGGCAACTAGAAAACAATCAAGGAGATAAAGACAAAAGTCAGGTCCCTGGTCGAATGGCTTGATTTAAGGAATTGTATAGGAACAGTGTAGTGGAATTCTGTATTGGAGACTAATTGTAAAGTTAATTACCAAAGATTTTTCCTTCCCATCTTTTGATATCAACGTCTATTGGAAAAAAATTAATGTTACTTTTGGGGTAGATTTAATACTGTGGTCTATAACGTACACATTCTAAACATAAATATAAGGTCACATCAAATTAATTATAGTTGCTTTCTT
>JAXQQM020078261.1:0-141388 GCA_034641835.2 Pinus albicaulis
ATTCATGCTCATATATACTAAAATGTCTCGATTCATTTCGATGTCGTAGTCAATCCGTGTCTCGCCACATCTATCAGATAGTTTGATTCATACTGTTATTTTTCACAGATGAAAAACCGAAAAGAAATTTATCAGAGATTTCTCTTCCTAAAAATTTCTCATAAATTAAGAAAAAATAAAATTTATTTGTGAATTTAAATTTGAGTTTCACTGCCTAGTTAAATGTTAGCACTAAGGCACCCTGGTTGCAATTAAACACCAATGCTAAGAAAAATGAAATAAACCAAGTTCACTTAATTGAACTTCAAAGTATTACATGCATGGGCCGGTTTGCCTAGTAGCATAATGTGGACCATGAATATGCAAGAAATAAGAAGGTAAACTTATACTTTAATGTAAAGGACCTATAATGTACTACATGAAAATTTGATAGCATTAATTTTCTTCATTAATAATGTTATTAGTATAAATCTAATGATTAACAATTTAACCATTGGCATATATATTAGATGTTTCTTTAGTGGCGTAAGTTGTTAGTGCAAAAGAGAATTTTTATGGATTGAATATGTTTATATAATTTAGCTATATTATATGTATGATTTAAGTATTACAATAATGGCTGAGGGAATAAAATTACTAATAATATATTGAATAATATCAAAACAATTGAATAATTAAATTATATATATATATATATATATATACTTCTGTATAAAATATATTAATGGAAAAAAGTGAAAACCTATTATTAGAAAGAATAAAAAAATAATATAAAGTAAACAAAAAATGATTATAGATTAATAAATATAAGTTGTAAAAAATAAGTATAATAATGAATGGAAAAAAAATATTAATTATAAAAATATCTATATATTTGAGTTTTGCGAGGATGGTTATGAGAGGTATATTTTTTAATAATCTTAATTCTTAATTTAATTTTAAATTATTAGTTATCTACTAATAAACAATAGAAATTCAATTTTTAAAATTAAATAAATAATTTTCAATATGTAAAAAAATGAGTTCAATGTTCATTTTAAACAAAACTTTAATAAACTTTAAAAATGGTTTCTAAAAATCTGCAAATTAATTAAAAGTCAAAACATTTTGACCCAAACTATTACAATATACCCTTCAACAAGTATGATAAATACAATGAGAATTACATTATTACATTCTTTATTAGGTTCCAAAAAATTGCTTCTAACTCAAGTCAAAATGATCAAGGTTCCAAAAAATTGCTTCTCGCTCTAGTCAAAACTACCTTTATTAATATGGCCTGTGAGTCTCCAAATTCGGGATCCCCTCCTTACGTTAATATGTAAGCTCCTAACCCCACGGATGCTTTGGCGCTTACCAGTCCAGAGCCTGCGGACATTACGTTGAGGGGGTCTGGGGACGACGAAATTGATAAGATAATTTCCCTCTGGCTCCCTATGTGGAGAATTGACTTCGAACCCTGCACGGATTGGCTTCATAGCTATATGACGAAAGTCAATACCCCCTTCAACCTTGGGATGATCGCAGGATCCAGCTGTTCGAGCTCGGACGTAGCCACAGAAGATGTTACACAACCACCGCAGATCAGCATAAGCGCTAACATGGTCGATTCGCAGCTAGTCCTGTGAACGAAAGGGCTGACTAACAAGGATACTACATCCCTCCGAGGTACGAAGCAACACAAAGAGATTACTAAGGTGCCCCGGAAAAAGAAGCACACCCAATGCCAAGAATATGACGCAACGAACACGCTAACTGATGGTGATCTCGAGCAAATTACAAACGCACTTACTCTGGGTACAGAGGATAAGTGGGCAGCCATAGAAGCACAACAAAAGGCTGCAATCAACACCATGCAGGCTCAGCTTCATGACCTCCGAAAAAATACGGACATGCTGCACCCTACCATAATATAGGCACAGGCGCCCATGAAATCCAGCAGTACCGAGCTAACTGCAAAAAAAATTTGTGCTTATTCATTGCCTAGCACTGTCCTGGTCAGCACCCACCTTCCAGTGGATACAGGACTACAATTAGACTTGGAAAAGCTGCCCCGCAAGGTGTTACAGGGTTTCCACACCGCTGTGCTTCAGGAGATCCACCATCGCAACCAGGCCGCACAGCAACAGCTCGATGTGGCCATGCCAATCATCACACGATAAACCGCAGATGTCTCCCGTGCTATCTTGTAGAAGGTGTAGCTCGAAACAATGGTCCACCAGCTCGGCAGAAAGCTCCTAGACAAGCTCCCAGCTACAGATCCACTCTGGGATACAGTAGAAGGCTTGGTTGCATCACTAAAGACATCCAGAACCGAAATGCAGGCCCTCAAGACCCAAATGGAGCAACGAATCATCGCATTACAAGCCCAATTACAATCTGCAACACCTCCAGAGGTACGAGCCCAACATGCTGCACTGGTAACAGAAGCTATGGATATCATTACGGGCCAGATTTCTCAAGGTACTCAGTTGCTCGAATCGGCCATGCATCTTTGGACAGTGGTCCAGTTCAACCCGGTTCTTTAGAAAATCAATCAGGACTTGCGATAGAAGGAAGCCGCTTTTGATCAGATCGAAGCTACCTTGCCCTCCTTAGTCCCTGTGCAGTTTCTGGCACACTTGAAGACTAGAAAAGCACTCCACGATAAGATTGAGGAACTCCGACAAACGAAGCATGCCATCACAAAATGCTTCAAGCCATGGGCCGACACTGCCCTTCAGCTATCATAGGATACCGATGGCACGATCAAGCAACTCAACCAGGCCTTAGAGCGTGTTACCGCGACTACTGAAGGACTGACCTCCCAGAAGCTTATAGAAATCGCGCAGAGTGCTGCCGCTTAGATTCAAGAAGTATTGCCTCCACTGATCGTAGCCATCAATGCCCTATGTGCACAAGTAGAGACCGCATCACCCCAGTGACTTGGGACAAGTCACAAGATTGTGTTGGGGGACTGTTGGAATAGGGTCTCCTGCAAGCTGCGAAACTGGTACAATTTTTCATATCTTTTAGTATAATTAGTCTGACACAGGGGTTTTGGGGTGGGTCAAAGCCCCGAAAGCAGTGTAATGGGTCAAAGGGTAGACCTAGAGTCCTCAAACCATGGTGTGCGGACCATATGAAATATTAGGCTAGATTGTTATAAATAGAGGGACATTTTGAATTATAAGGTAAGAAGAAGAAGATGAGAATGTGATGCGAATTGTGGCTTAGTAGATTTGTTTGGGTTTTTGGGGAAATGACTCCTGCTGGTAGTGTGCGCGGTGATCCCAAGTCTTGCTGTGTGCGGACCTTGCTGCTGTGTGCGCAGGTCGGGTTTGGGTATTGTAAGAAGGATCTGAAGGATTAATGAATGAGAAAGGTTGTTGAGTAATTGATCTATTTGTACTGTTGATGCGAATCTTTGATAGCTGTTATGTTATGCATATTCTGTGTTAAGCTGCGAAAGTAACTGTGTTAAGTGTTTTGCTACACAAACCTTCGATATGGGTCTATTCTATTATGTTTTATGCAAAGAATACTGCAATGCTGCACTACTGCTTTAGGAGTGTATGATTTATTAAGTACAGTACCTATAGTTGACCTTGCGCACGTGGATGCAAAGGAGATCTATAGATCCAGTTCTGGGATATGCGATCTTGTCATTATAAAGCCAGATGCAGCTTTGCTTGGCTTACCTATCCTCTCTCAGGGTGCAGAAACCTGGTTCTAGCACCCACCCATACTGCTTCGGGTGAGACTTTGACCTGCGCAAGTAGGTCACTACCGAAAGGGCCAGTAGTATAGGAGTTTGTTGGCAAACCTTAACCTCCAAACCTGGGTCAGGAACCCTCAAACCAACAGAAAGGCTCCCATTTTTATCGGATCAGTGAGAGGCGCTTCGAGCTATGAATATCCCTTAACATATCTTCTATAATAAGTACAAATACACAAGAGGCTACTTAATTCAGTTACATTTTTGGGAGTGGGACAATTGAGAATGGCTTCAATCTCTCCTTGTGTAATTTGATGCCTTGGCCTCTAATTATGTGACCCAGATATAACATTTATGTCATGTCAAACTCACATTTGAATATTTTGGCATAAAATTGTTGCGCCTCTAGTATTCCCAAAACCTTGTCCAAATGTTGTAGATGCTCCTCCCATGTTCGACTCTAAATCATGATATTGTCAAAGAAGACCAACACAAATTTGTGTAGCTTCTTGTTAAAGACATGGTTCATACATGATTGAAATATTGCAAGGTCATTGATCAATCCAAAAGGCATCACTAGGAACTCATAATGTCAATAGTGGTATTTGAATGTTGTCTTTGGAATGTCCTGTTTTGGAACTCTGATATGGTGATAGCTTGAGCAGAGGTCAATCTTTGAGAAGTACTTGGCCCCTTTTAGTTCATCCATGAGCTAATCGATCCTGGGGATACGGTATCGATTTTTTATGGTCTTCTTGTTTAACACCCAATAATATATGCAAATCCTTAGGGACGCATCCTTATTCATGTCGAATACTATAGATTAAGAAAAAGGGCTCGAGCTTGGTCGAATGTGTCCTAGTGGCAACAACTTCTGGATTTCTTTGTTTGTCTCATCCTTATATGCTTTGAGATGTCGGAAAGGGGTAGTGATGACAAATTGGACCCTTTCCTCTAGTTCAATGATGTTTTCAAATCCCATGTCCGGTGGTCGTCCTAGTGGTATATATCCAAAACCCTTTGACATGTTGTTCTACTGGTTTCTTCTCCATGATTCGGAATTCCACATCCCATATGAAATTCCCATGTCGAATATCTCCCTCCATCTTGTTTGATGTTACAATCTTGGGCGGGTATGAATGCATTCCTATCAGCATCGCCTCCTTACCATATGGACCTATAAATGAAAATTCCAAGTCTTAATAGTTCATTGTATGAGTCCCAATTTAATATAGCTATTGAACCCCTAATACTACAGGGGAGTCTGGACAATTCACATAAAAAATGTTATCTGTAACCGTGTAGTTGCCCATTTTTAGACTCATATTAGGTACTATTTTGGTGTGTGGCATGTAGTTGTGCTCCTTCTTCCCAGGATTCAAAATTGTAAATCCTCCAACTTATTCAGTTGTTAGTCCTCTTCTAAATACAAATTATGCATCAATGAAATTGTGGGAGGTCCCACCATCAATCAGTACAGTCACCTTATGTCCTTGTATGGCACCCATGACCCAAAAATTGTGGTAACTTGGGTACCCATGTAAAAGAAGCATTAATCCCTTGTTGGGTCTCGTCCTGTATTTCCCCTATACCTTGTGATTCTCCCTGATCTAGTTCTAGCTCCTCTTCTTCGTCTTTTCTCTCAGAAAATACTTTAATATAATGGGCCTTTCCTGGAGTGCACTGATTCCCTGGTGCCCAAAGTTCCTAACAAGAGAAGCATAGCCTTCTCCTCCTGAGATATTTCCTGGTTTCATCATCCAACCTGCTCTTCCCTCACAGATCCCTTTGTTGCTTCTTGGCTTCCTTTCCCCTTTCAGGAATAGTTGGTTTGGGTAGAAATCTAACCTTGGATACTGCATCTTGCATATCCCTTGCTCTATTAATTGCATATTGCAAGTTAACGGGTCAGTACGCTATGACCCAACCACACAGGGGTTATGAAAAACCTTCTATGAACAACATGACCATCCGATCCATTGAGTGGTTGGTGACCATTATTGCAAGACTCTGGAACTCTGCGATATAAGATTTAATGCTTCTTGTTTGTCAAAGTTGCATTAGCTCCCAGAAGTACAACTTAAGGTCCTTTTATGTGAATTCTGTATAAGAGATTATGTTTGCATGTCCTAGAGTGATCGTCTCATGTTTCCACCATTCGTGTGCTTCTCCATCAAGATGAAGCGTGGACTATTTAATGGCATCTCTCTCATGCACCAGATTAAGCTGAAAATATGTATCTAGCGTATGCACCCATGATCTTGTAGAACACTTTGTTGATCCATCAATGTAAGGATGCGTTACTCTCCCCACAACCTTTTGCAGATCTAGGTTTTACTAAGGGCCCCCATATACTATTTTCTTCTTTTGTTGTTTTATCCTCATGAAATAATATCCATTGATGGTTAAAGTTTCTTTTACGTTGGGTGGGCACATATCATATTCCTTCATCCAAGATGTAACTCTCTCTGCAATTGGTGAACGAGAGTCTTGCTCCCTTGAGGGATCATCCAAGAACGAAGGTATATTTGGTATGCTGAATGGGTTGCTTCGAAGGTTGGCAGGTTCATGTGATGGACCATCCCTGCATGAATGAGAGCCCCCTTCCTCTTTATTTGTTTGCAAGTTAGGTTGTCCAATCTGTAATTTGAGGAGTTCCACAATCGTGTCTTTAGTGGCGACGATCTTTTGTAATGCATATTCAAGTTTGGTACTTTCGTGATCACCTATCAGTTGTCGTAACTCTTCTGACTCTTCTTTGTTTCGCCCTTAAACTCCTAGTCTTTCTCCATTTCTAATTGATAACAATTCCTTTTTGTTTTTATTTTCTTGACATCCCACAACTCACCAAAATTATAGCTCTAATACCACTATGATTTATATTAAAATTCTCCAAGCACTATGACTATCATGCATGCTTTTCATTTATTACCCTTAACACCATAAAAAAATATTCAATATATTTTTATGGATATATCCAAATCTAGTCCTAAAGTGAATCGCAACCAAAAATCAATTTATATAATTATATTAATGCATCATGTCTAAGACATCAAATGAGGGATGTTACAATAATTTTCAAATGAGGGATGTTACAATAATTTTATTTGACTCAGGGCTCCTACCACCTGTTTATTGTCTGCCATGTCAATAAATTTTATTCCATTGAACATGGAAGACCTTAGCCTTGGTGGCACATATGAGCTTAGTAGCCCGTGGCCATGGCTCCTTACGAATCGCACAGGACCGATGAAGATGTTGACCATTCGTTGCAACTGACGGTTCCAAGCAGTGTTCGGCCTCTTATACGCCCATGTTGTTGTTAAGTATGCGTTCAACAATGAAGCCGACGCTCATGACTGTCAGCGTTGCTCAGCCTCCCTTGCGCCCAGGGTGTGGGTACTCGTGATTCATCAGTTCAATGGGTTGACGGATGACTTGCGTGGTGTTGGGCTGTTCCTTTTTCGAGCGTTCTCACTCCCGGAACTCCCTAGGGCATGTGAAACTCATCGCTTGGATCCAAGCAGGAGTGTAGGAACCATTTAATTAACTTGATGCCCCCAACAACTGTGAAGACGACTTGAAATCCTCACTTGAAAAGTAGCCTGAGATTTCAAATATCAAATGACGAAGATCCCAAATTTCATGCTTGTTCTCGTTCCTCCTCCGTCCTAGTTGATTGAAGAAAACCATGGGCAATTACCTTGGTTGAGAGTTACCTGACGTCAAAACTATGTGCTTTACGCCGCTTATTTATTTATGATTATTATTATTATTTTTTTCTAAACTCTGTTCAACTGAGTCAATTGCTTGGGGATATTACATTGTATATTTAAAGAGTTATGAAAGAAGTATTTAATCTTTAAATTATATGTATGAATTAGAAGTTATACAATATGGAAGTCAAGATCTCTTCAAATTTAGTTTAACTATATAGTCAAAGGGGAAAAAAAGAATAAACTAGAAGTTGCTTTTAAAAGTGCAAGAATACACAGAAGGTATAGAAGAATTGAAAAGATCCTCTCCCCAATATATGTTTATGAGTTTAGATAAACAGGAGCAAGTAATTGTGGAATTTAAGCCACTTAATGAGGGATTTTGTTTGGTGAATACATATTTTGGATAACTCTATTAAATAATTTTCTTCTGTGTGGGGAGTTACACATATTCATATATCCATATGAAATGCATCACAAATTTGAACAACTTCGGCTATTCAAAAAAGGTGGAGATAAAACAAATCCATCTGGACACACGAAATAAAATGCAAATCAAAAGCATACAATTCAAAAGCCCGTCACTCCAAAGAATCAGCTCCAGCTCTAGCTCATCATTACAAAACACCAATCACCATCGTTAAGGGAATTTTTAAAAATATTTGGAAGGTACTCCATGCTTCCCAGAATTACACACCATTACAAAAAACCAATCACCATCATTAACTGAATTTATAAGACTAATTCGAAATTCTTAAACTCTTAAAATTAATTCCATAAAGTATAAAAGTTGTTCATTTCCATTAGAAGTTACACTTTTCACACAGTAAAGTCTAAATTTTAATGGTTTTCATTACAGAGTACCAGTGAAAATTTTAATATGGTTTTTGCTAAATTTTTATAGCTATAAAAGATTATACTTGTGTCAGAGCAAGGATATTGAACATTCTGGTCATATATATTTTTTAAATTCAAGTATATTGAACATCCTATAAACCTGCTCCTTACTTTAAAATGTATAGATTCGCATATGGCTTTGCTACACCAAAGAAATCAAATCCTAAATTAAAAATAAAAATGTCAGGCAAGTTCCTAATTTCAAATGAAAAAATCACTCTAAATAATAAAATAATTTCAATTCATCTCCGCTCATTTCCCAGAGTCATTTTAAATATTTATTTTTGAAGTCATTACTTGTTAAAATTTAAAGCCATCGAAGTACATATTTCTATAAATGAGTGCTGAAAGCCTTGATAATTTACTGCCTAGACTACCTTTATGTGGTAATTGGGATCTCTGTGAACATACATTCATGATATTTCTTTGCAAGGAATTTCGACACATTACCATATTCTTAAATCAAATTCTAATAGAAGCCTATTATTTGAAAGGAAACACTACAGAGATATCATGAAAACAACAAAAGAAAAATTTACAAGCTTATTACAAGATTACCAAGGCCCAGTAATATGTGCCTATTAAAGATAGCGCACCTATAACTCCAATCAGACATGCAACAGAGATACATAACAATTCAGTAGACATTTGCAATAGGGATTTTCACTATTTGAAAAATATCGAACAATATTGAGTTCATTAACTAGTCTTTATAAACCATTACTGAATACAACTTTGCTTGAAAACAAATATTCACTAAAATGCTCTCACAAAAAAGATAATATTTTCCGCTTACTTTACATTGAGCATATAAAGCATATTACAAAACAGTGAAAAACATATAAATAAATAACAATTCTGCCTAAACAAATTAAGTAAAAATGCTAAAGAAAAATCCAGAACGAAAGTCAAAATGGTGAAAGAACATTCGAAATTTCGGAAAGCGTAGAATTTAAAGATAACATCCAGAAGAAAGGGAAAGGGTTAACGCAAAAAAGATGAAATAAGCCTTATGAAACTTAAGCCCTAAAATTAAACAGATTCGGAACTTAATTGACATATGCCTGGTCGTTTCAGGTTGAGAACTGAAAACCTGAGAGGTACGGTAAAAGAATAATAACAGTTCTACACGCCAGATTCGTCTTGAGGATTCATCAGTGACAAAGATAATTGGAAAATATTTTAGGGTTTGGAGTGAAAAATGCAGTTAATGTGATCAAATTTTCATAGTAAACTGCAAGAGAATTGGATTCAAATTCGTAAATTGATCCATCTCACCGCAAAATGAGCAAGATGCACGATCGTCCAGGCCGTTCCGGCTGTGCAGCCCAAGAGAGACAGAATGACGAGCCATTAGAAGAAGAGGATGAAGATGTAGATCGTCCACACCCCCGGGTACTGAAACCACGATGTGTTCTTGTTCAAATCCACTGGTTGCACTGCCTCCACGTACAGATTCCTCATTCTTTCTTACACGCCAACGATCTGAGATTTTGCTCCTTCCCGAAGCAAAAGAGAGGCAGGGTATAAAAATTAATATTCAGAATCATATGTTGTGATGGTGTTATGTAGAAACACAGAAAATCTTACCGGAATAACTAGATAATATTAATTCGTATGCATGTTCAAAACAGTAAACAACAAAATCATCGGAGACAAACATGGTTTTAAGTTTTAATCATATATTTTAAGGCTTCTTTCCTGTGTTGCATGAGTTTCTCGACCGTGGAAAGAGGAATGTTGCACAGACGTCACGAGAAAAGTAGGAATGTTCCACAGGCGTCACAAGAAAAATAGGAATGTTGCACGGTTAAGCTGCGAGCTAATAATAGAGGAGCCATTCCTGCAAAATGGAAACATTCATCCTGCATCCGCTGCAACGGTAACAGAAGGAGGCAGAAATATCTGTCTAACTGGAATGGGAGTGACACGAATGTTATAGATCAACGGCTTAAAACAATCACAACTGTGCCCAGAAATGAACGGTAGAAAATGAAAATGTTGACGATGGTCTAGTGGAATTCTTCCAATATAACACCTTCGGTGTAAATATTATAAAGAGGTGATCAACTCTAATTCAGAAAAACAAAATTATCAAAATGAACATTGCCAAGATAAGAACAAATCCTCACCAACTTCATAGTAAAATTAAAATTAACCCAAAATACTAAGAAAGTGAAAGAGTCTATTACCTAAACTATAATATAAGAAGGTTGAAGATGAAAAATATTTTCTATTAGAATTCATATTATACTTATCTTCTATTTAATTTCCAAAAAAATTATCGCAGTAGACTAATTAGACTGCTTTTTTGCCCTGAAAAACATGGAAATCTGGCAGGGGTTTTTGTAAATACATGTTATAGCTATCAAACTTCAATATTTTGGGTGTCTTAGAGGTTTTTGATGGTGCTGAATCCATTTCCACTATCAAAAACATGATTCAAACGGTGCTACTGCAAGATTTTTTAATTTTTTTTTTGCCCGAATTCAGGCCAATTTTCACTGTTTTGACAATTCCTTTGGCTCGATAGACAACTTCATATTTATCTGATAAGTGAAAATACAATTACACTTTTCCAAAAAAAAAAAAGGAAAAGAAAAATGAAAAAAGAAAAAGAAAAAAGAAAAAAAAAAGCAAAAAAAGGAGCGAAGTTTGATGAACGTTAATAATCATATCTTACATACACCTACATATATAATAATCTAATTACCTAATAGTTTTTATCGAAGAAAAGGACAGCGTATTTGATAAATTCCTTGTCTAAACTGTCCTGAGGTTGCGATAATTTCTACACCGTGACTCGCCACAATAATCTCTCATACTTTAGGCAGGTAAGGCTATAGATCCTGTTATCTTATGTTATTATATTGGTGGACAGTTAACCATAGGCAGAGCGTAATCATTGCTAAGGCAGGTAAGACTATGGATCCAGTGATGTTATTATAATAGTGGAGAGTCAAAGGATAAGGCAGAGCGTAAACAATCGTGTTTGAACTCCGGAAATTCCAGCCCATTGAAACGATTAAGGAAATTAGGAGGCAAAGAGAGAGTCAATACCAGCAGGCAATAGATTGAACTTCACTGATTGATTTTATTATTACTGATGGATGAAATAGACCAGGGCATAAAATTTCAACGCAGCCGAATGGTACAGTTTACTTAGAATAAAATAAGAAAAATATGATTACATGTGATAGAGCTGTCACTAAGGCATGTGACAGGAATCGGCGAGATTGAACTTGGACTTTCACGTTTTGTTTATTTTAGATTTTATGCAGTACGTCAGCGAATTAAAGAAAATCAGTGAACGAGTATTTGTGTCAAAATAGAATTCTCTCTCTGCCAGTATTTAATGATGTGATAGCGACCCAAAGACTGTCGGTGGAGGACTAAAGCGATTGTTAATTAAAAAAATTTAGTATATTGTTATTAATGATGTTCTAGATTTTGGAAATATTTTACACATAGAATACACTGTCGTTGCATGAAAACCCGAGCAGCAGCCGATTTGTATGTGAGATTTCTCTCCGCAAAAATTTCTCAAATTAAGAAAAAAAAAATATATTATTTGTGAATTTAAGTTTGAGTTCTCATCGTCTTGCTTAAATGTTAGCACGCTGTACTCCAAGGTTGCAATTAAACACGAATGCTAAGAAAACTGAAAGTAAACCAAGTTCATTTAATTGAACTTGCAAAGTATGACATGCATAGTTAATGGGCTGTCTAGTAGCATAATGTGGACCATGAATATGCAAGAAATAAGAAGGTAAACTTGGTACTCTAAATGTAAAGGAATCTTATAATGTACTACATGAAAATTTGATAGCATTAATTTTCTTCATTAATAATGTTATTAGTATAAATCTAATGATTACAATTTAAACAATTGCAATATGTATAGATGTTGTTTCTTTTTAGTGCCTTACGCAAAAAGCAAGAATTTTTATGGATTGAATATATTTATATAATTTAGTTATAGTAAATTGATGATTTAAGCATCATAATAATGGTTGAGGGGAATAAAATTAGTAATAATTCATTGGTACATAATAACATGGTTTTATAAAAAAAATAGTCAAAAACAATTGAATAATTAAACTCTATATATAATTTTAATAAAATATATTAATGGAAAAAGATGAAAAACTATTATTATTAAGAAGAATACAAAAATTAATAGAAAGCAAACAAAAAATGATTATAGATTAATAAATATAAATTGTTAAAAATAAGTATAATAATGAATGAAAAAAAATATAAATTATGGAAATATCTATATATATATATTTGAGTTTTGTGAGGATGGTTATGAGAGTTTTTTTTTTTTAAATTCTTAATTCTTAATTTGATTTTAAATTATTAGTTATCTACTTCATAAAAAAATATAAATTCAATTTTTTTAAATTAAAAAAAATAATTTTCAATTTGTAATAAAATAAGTTTAATGTTCATTTTAAACAAAACTTTAATAAACTTTATAAATGGTTTTTAAAAATTTGCAAATTAATTAAAAGTCAAAACATTTTGAGCCAAACTATTACAGTATAACCTTCAACAAGTATGATAAATAAAATGAAAATTACATTATTACATTCTTTACTAGGTTCCCAAAAATTGCTTTTAACTCAAGTCAAAACTATCTAGGTTCCAAAAAATTGCTTCTAACTCTAGTCAAAACTACCAAGTAGTGGCTCGACCATTGGGAGATAAAGGAAGATATCATCTTGGGGAATAAGGATAATATTAAAAACATCATTACTTCCAAATTTAAGGATAAGTTGTAGAGTGGTAAGTAGTTAGAGAGGAAATGAAAGATAAAATAGTACAAGGAGGTAATCAACCCCAAGCTTGGTAACCAGAATTATATTTTTTTCTTAACCAATGCTAAGAAGAGAATGAATATTGCAAGGATTATAAATAATTCTAATGAACTCCAGAGTAAAATCAGAGGTTGATCTATTCCCAAGATACCTTGAGATGAGATAATATGCTTCCTCTCTGATATTAAGTGGGTCAAAGATGAAAATCACTTTCTCCTCTGGGATATTAAGAGAGTCGAAGATGAAAAGAAATTTCTCTTGGATTGTACAAGCCTTACTCCTATCGTTTCTTATTTCCAAAATTCCTTACTCCCATCCGTTCTTATTTCCAAAATATTTTCCCCATTATCAACCTCCTTGCGTTGTTCAATCAACAAAACGACAGTGCTTATTTCTCTCCTTTTTTTATCACAAAATTGAAAATTTTTAATTTTTAAATAATCTCAATTAATTTTCGTTGTTAATGTCTAATAGACCATATCGATTTTAGTGGACGTTAATCATCATCATCATCATAATATATCTATATATATACCTATACCTCATTAAATTAATTAATATGTTCCACATACATATTTTTATCCCAAAAATATAGAAAACTATCAATTAAATTAATATAGTGAATTATTGAATAACAATACAATTAATAACTAACAAAATTATCATTTATGTTTTTAATAAATTATAAAAAAATAAAAAACTAATATTAAATAAGAATGATTAAAAACAGATTTATAATATGTTATACCAAATGAAATTCGTTTTTTTTAAAATAATAAATATGGTTATTTTTTAAATAAAAAAATGTAAATGAATATTCATATATTATTATTATTATATTTTTTATTTTGTTATTTATATTATTTTTAATTATATATATACAACTTGAGTGTGCTTAATGGTTAAGAGCATGTGTTTCTTTCTAGGAGATCACAAGTTCAAAACCAAAGGAGTAGAGTATATTGTATGCCTTCCTAGACATAGCATGGGTCTATTGTCCCACAAACAAAGGGGTATCATACACCACTTTAGCGTGTAACTTAGTAGTGACATTAAAATTGAATAATAATAATGTATGAATGTAATTAATCATGAAATATATGAGGAGTAGAGTATATTGTATGCTTTCCTAGACATAGCATGGGTCTATTGTCCCACAAACAAAGGGGTCTCATACACCACTTTAGTGTGTGGCTTGGTAGTGACATTAAAATTGAATAATAATAATAATAATATATGAATGTAATTAATCATGAAATATATGATGGTGTAGAGAAAATGGTGATAAAATATTGTATTAAAAAATATAGCTATGTTAAGGACTAGTGTAGTTGAGACAAGGTGTCATCACTGCAATGATTTTGATGACTTAGATATCCTTGGGTCACAACTACTCAAGCCATGAGTTTGTAGCACAATCATATGAATATAAATTGGTTGTGTCCCTCTCTAGCTGAGTATTGTAAACAACATTTTAACTCATTAAAATTACATAAAAATAAATGAAATAAAATTAAAAAATAAAACTAAAATTGAGGTAAAGTAGTTAATTGATTGTTGGGAATTTTTGGGCTTTTAAACAACTCATGGTTTTTTCAATTATATATATATATATATATATATATATATATATATATACAAATAATGGAGAAGAATCAAAATTTACATTCTAAAAGAGGTTTGCACTTCAAATGTATCTCTATTGTCCCTTGTTAAATTCATAATTAAAATAAATTTAAATTAATGCATAAACAACTATATAAAATTAATATTAAATAAAAAAATCAATACATAAATATGAAAATGTAAAATGGTCGTCATTTTTCTAGTTCCATTTTCTTTATAAAAAATTTATATAACATAACAATCAAAACATTCTCTTCTAGTAAACTTGTACACCATAAATAAATAAATATAAAACCCTTTTCACATACTCACTTTATCATAATTTCTCACATACTCACTTTATCATAATTTCATAATATATGAAAGTATAAATAAAATGGCTTAATAACATTTGCTATTATTGCAAAATAATATAAGGTTGAAACCTTGACCAAATTCTAAAATTAAAATATTGCCTATCGATATAAGTTTTAGATAGGTTTATGATCAAAATGAAACTTTTTCATTTTTTTAATATTTATTAATTTGTTTATGTTAACAATTAATTCATTAAGAGTTAGTGTGGAATGTGAAGAGTTCAAGAGACCATTTGATATATGAAGATTATGAAGATCAAGGGTTATAAAGAAACTTATAAATATGTAAATTTTTGTGAAAAAGTAAAATTCATATTTATTTTTCACATTTGGTCAATTTCATTTATATTTTTTAACATGGTATTAAAGTCATCAAATTTTCAGTCTCTTTTCCAATTTGAGCCACTCATTTTGTGATCTGCGTATATGATTTATGATCTAATTACTTGGTTATTTTAAGAGGGTTTGTTCATTTTGTTACCTCTTGCAATTTGAAGTAATGCTTCTTCCTCCTCAAACCTGCTTAGGACTGTGACTTTCCTATCTTTCCATATGTGTTTATTCCTCCACTCAGACATGTGTACATAATGATTTAATTTCCTAGAGTTATTCCCTTCTTCTACTCTCTGATAATTTTATAATTTTATTTCAACCCTGTGCTCCTGATTGTAGAGGTTTTCCGTTACACCAAAACTCGCAAGTATTGGTAAACTTTCAAACCGGTAACTAGGATCTCCAGGGTGGAAATTATGGATTCCATAGAGGTGTGTTGATTACTCCAACACCCTCCCTCAAACGCAGCTCGGGGGAATCGAACCTGGGTCCAGGCTCTGATACCATGTAGAGGTTTGTTGTTAGACAAAAACTCGCACGTATTGGTAAACTTCCAAACCGGTAACTAGGATCCCCAGGGTGGAAATTATGGATTCCATAGAGGTGTGGTGATTACTCCAACACTTATGCAGTGTCACAATTTTGCTATTCTAAGCCCATCATTCTGCCCAATCATTGAACAGTGTTGAAGCACAACTTCTTGTGAGTCAAATTTCGTTGAAGTGTTGGATTGGAGTGTCATAAAGCTCCTGCTCGGTGAATTTTGAACGATTAGATTGATTTTGTCCATTAGAGTCCTGAATACCATAGTTTTTGTTGTGTATATGAGCGGTGAATGTGCATTGGTCACTCTTATTGAATGTTAGAGAGATTGAAAAATAAGTAGCAATGTAATAAATTTAATACTGAGGCATGTCTACATAGAGAGAAGCATAGTTGTGTGTGTCCTTGCATTAGTCTACATTGTAACGTGCCTATATTCCTATCGGTTCACTCGTTTTGAAGTAAATGATTGGAATTCCTTCGTGTCTCTAGAAATTCATTTTTTGTGCATTTGTATGTCATTTAATTGGCTCGATAGAGATTCTTGGCATTAAACACTTACACATTCGCTTATCTGGTCTTTCCAACTATGCTTAGCGATCTCGGTGCATGCTTCTTTTGAGTGCGTTGATCCATTATGTGTGTTGGTTTATATGTGCACACATTATTGTAATCTATGAAGGAGGGAAGGAAGTAACCCTTAACAAAACCATTGGTATCAATAGCATGAGGGATGGTAAATTTATAGTTTGCATTCAAATTTCCTGGCCTATATTTAGCATGTTCGTGTTGGGATTGTATCCTTGACTGGGGCACTCAAACTATTTATTTCCTCTACATTAACAAGATCTCTATAGAGTGTGAACCCTTGCTTCCTATATGGTGGTTTTCATCGTTTTCACTATGCTATTTCTATGATATTCGTCCATCTCTATGGGATTAGCGCTTGATATTCCTTTGCAGTTCAGTTCAAGTTGTGGAGCTCTACATCGACAATAGCTTGTATCAGTCACTCTACATTGAAGTAAACTATTGTGCATGGTTTTTACTTGTGTGCATAAATATTAGTCTACAACAGAAACCTGAATTTAAAAGGTTGTGTTTTTTTGGGTGTCAAATATGTGCAAACCCAAGAAGTCAGCTATCAACATTTTCTGAACTATTTGCAATCGAGATATCTCACCGTAGTGTGGTAAAGGCATGCGCCATTGGTTAAACTGCACTAAGTTTACTATTGATAGCCGCCAATGTTTATTCATTGTGTTTCTTATTGTTCATATAGGTTATAAAGGAGAAGTAGAAAGTGCAATCCATTCGGTCTTTATGTTTGTGCTTATTATATATCCACCTAAATATACATCATTCAACCATTTATAACATTAAAGTTTGGTCTCCATGTGGATCCATTCAAAATTCCCCATTCAAATTTGTTTAAGGAGTAAGAGCCCTATACATTGGTTCATATTTGAGGATTAACCCTGGGCGGAGATGGAGAAAACTAAGGTAACCTCTAACCACTTTTGATTGAAAGTTTACCCTTCAATAATGAGAGAGATATTTTCTTAAAACTCTAAGTTCATTGTCCATATTTAGATGGTAACACATGAAATATATTTTGAAGGAAGAACACATGGGCCATTGGGCATGGAGTCTTTGACATAAAATTGTTAGCTACATGCTATTGAAAAAGTTAAACAAAGGTAGGATAGTTTTAGGTTTCTTAGACCAATCATCATTAAGTTATGATAAAAGACAGTAGGAGTAAACATCAAACTTAGAGCATTCATATGATTTATGTAAGTGACATTTAAGTTGAAAACATAAAATAAATTTGGAAAATGTAAATCTGGGCTTACAAACATAGATCGAATTGAATCAATTATTTCGAAACATAGAAGACTTCTGAATCATATTAGTGACTTAGAAGAAAATAATACATTAGAAACATTAGTAGGAAACTTATCACTCATGAATCTCTATAAATTTTCACAAAAAAACATTGTTCACAACAACTTATTTAATGTCCAAGGTATACAAAATATGCAAGGTTTCTATAAAATTTCCAATCCTTAGTTTGTCTTTCATAATTTCTTTATAGCCAAAACATTTACAACAAAATTCAGAAATTAAAGGAAGTTTTTTGTTGTCTAATTCTGGAAAATAAGTCTTATTTTCGATGCTAATTTAATATAAATTTTCAAAAGTAATGCTGGGTTTTATGCCTCTTCATGCTATATGATTAAAAAGTGATATCCAAAATGACCTGACGCTGAAAAGACTGCTGATGAAAATGCATTGAAAAATGAGTGTTGATTTTTTTCACAAAATTTGGAGATTGCCTTATTTTAGGCCTTAAAATTCTGCTGAAAATCATAATTCTTTAAAATTTGGAGTTAATATCAGAAATGGTAAATTTGTTCAATATTTATCCTTCAGGTACTTTTTCAAAACATATATTTAACCGCTACTTTAAACCACTCCAAGTTTTTGGAACTGAAAAAAACAACTAGCATTTTATATCGGAGCAAAACCGGGACAATCGCTAATAAAACAATCGTCAGTGTTTGGTGCAAACAGATAAAACTGTTGCTGAAAAAACAATTGTCAGCACTTAGTGCAAAATTTCGAGGAAAAAATGATGACAAAATAGATGGCACTTGTTTCACTCAATGAATCTTCCATTTCTCTGCTACTCTCAATAGCAGGTCCACCTCATCAATTAGAACATGCTTATTTTCTTTAAGTTCTTATGGGCTTGGCCTTAGGGCCTTGTTTTTCCTTATGTTTTTGTTTTGGAGCCTTAGAAATAGAACCCTTTTCTTTGTTTATCACCAAATATTTCATTTTTGAATCATATATCTAAATTACCTCCTTAGCTAAGGCAGAGTTTTTCCTAAATTTGAAGTTTAGACGAAGTTTGTTCACGGACCTAGTATGAGGTTTTCAAAAATCATATAGTTTGGCTAATGTGGGTTCCAATTCTTCTTCTTCTCTCACTATGTGGTATTGCCCTATTTTTCCTATGTGTCTCCTCTGCAACCTCTGATGTTTGACCTACAGGGTTTTCCTTAGATGTATTTGACCTATGAGATGGATCAAGATCTTGAGGAGAAGGTGGCCCCTCTGTTATTATTTCTCTCCTATTCTTTCTTGTATATATTGTTCCTAACGTTGACACAACAAAAAGGGTTTTTGGAGGTGAAACCCTTCCCTTGCTTCTGGTCTTAATGGTAGAAGAGGAGGGTTCTCCTACAAGCTTATGATATTTGAGTAAGATCCTCTGTTTTTTTGTTTTTGAGAGACGAAGAATTAGGTTTTCCTATTGTACTGGAAGCTCCAAAGAACAATAAATGGTCCCAGGTTTTTTTTAACTTATTCAAATGTTCTACCAATAAAAAATTAATTAAACCTTTATGGTATACAATAGACTTAGGATTAATTTGGGCTATGGCTAACATCTTCTTCAAACTATTTAATAAGAAAAAGGGCACATTGATCCGAATTTGACCAAAGAGGTGCTAAAAATATGAAATGAAGCATACCAACTCTATGATAACGCCCCTCACAGGTAAAATACCTATGGATGACGACCAACATTTCATGCCATTCCTTATTTAACCTGCTTCTTTGTACACTTGACCACCATGGCTCATTCTTATGTTCGTCCTTAAGGAGAACAAGAATATCGATGACTGTTAGCCACCTATAAAATTTGTTATATCAAATGGTGGCTAAAATAATTTTTAAGCCTTCAAGAAACAATTTTTGGCCAAATTGTGAGTTCTTAAAGTCTTATGAAGATAACCTGTTCTTGAGTTAATCTTCACTGCTGTTTCCCTCATAAATCCTGAAAAAATCTGTTTTTTTCTGGAAAAAAGACTGCTAAAAACCCATTTTTCCTTCATTTTTTTCCCTCCTTTCACTCATAAAAAATCCTCCATTTTCCTCACTTTAACCTTCAAAATCACTTCAAGACCCTTTTAAAACCATTTGGTCTCCCACGATTTTGTTTAAAATGCCTTCATTCCCCTATCGGAACCCTCAAAATTGGCTTAAAAACTATGTTTTTAGCCTATAAACACTTATATTGCATTATGTAGAGTTTTAGCCCACGAGGGCTTAACTTCTATAAACCCCACCTCTCATAGGACCTTAAGCCCATAACTGGGCATTAAAATTCCTTAAACCCCAGTCCGAAACCTTTTCCTCCTTTGAAATTCATAAAACCCAACTTTCCCCTTGATATTTCATGAATCAAATAGTTCGGAGTTTAAATGAATATTGGTCGTTGATCCAAAACCGAATCAATGGTTCTCGGCTAATCACATCGCAAATGAACAAACAATCCCTTGTTGGTTCCTTCCAATTTTTTTCGATGCGATTAGGCCCTTTCCTCTTTGAAAGGTCCAAATCCCTTCGTATTTTCATATAACCCTGAGCCTCGCAATCAGGCACTAAACACCATAAAAAACCCTTCTCGAAACATCAATTTATTTTGTATTTTATTAAAAACCCAATTTTCCTATGTTTTAATAAGACCTGACAGTTCATTGTTTGGTGAATTGTCAACCGTTGATCTATTCCACTATACCCAGATCCGACGGCTCACATCGCTCTATTCCAAATCCTGCCCCTCTGCCTTTGACCTTCGTAGTTAATTCCTGACCGTCGATCTGGTTTTGAGATCGACAGCTCTGATTCAATCGCATTGCAAAAAACCATTGTGCCATTCCTCTCTCATCCTCCGATTTCAAAACTTGCGATTCAATCTGGACCATCGAATCCACAAGAACCGACGGCCTAGATTAATAAAAACTTCACCCATTCTCCTCCGCTTTTATCCCACATATTCTTTCCCGATCGTTGATCTCTGTAAGATCTAACGACTCGTGCCTAATCACATCGGCGTGTTCCCTTTGTGTTTCCCCTTGATTTGTGACCTTGCGATTAGATCTGGGCCATCCATTTCATACATCCGACGGTCCAGATCTAACCTGACTTCCCTTTGTTATTTCATAAACCTCACTGTGTAAAATTCTTCGGTGAATCTCCGTTGTTGATCTTTGCAGATCAATGGTCCACATTTACCCGATATCTGCCAGACCCCTTGCCTCATATTCCTTTCGTTCGCCCCCAGATCAAATCCCCACCATCCATTTCATACATCCAACAGTCAAGATTTATTTTGCGCACCACATAACTTTTTCCCCTTTGTAAAACCTTCCTCCTCAACTGCAGATCTCCACTGTCCATTCTCGAGATTCAACGGTCTATATCTAAACTGCCTTTGACCCTGTCATACCTTTCCATCCGTGCATCTTACCCTCCGTCACGTGTGATCCGTACCGTCGGATCTGAGCCTCTCCATTCGATGGCTCATAGTGCATTTTGCACTTTTTTTGCATCTGGGGTTTAATGCCAAGAAAAAATGCGAAAAAATTGGTTTTCCTCAGGACATGTAGCGGGCGGCGAGGCATATCACGTTTTTTTTTAAGATTTTGGAAACCACCTCAAATCTGCGCAAAAACCATTATGGTTTTCTGCAAAACCACCTTTCTCCATTACATTGCATTCCTCTCATTTGATCTCGCCATCCGTTCTTTTAATTCGATGGCCTAGATTGCATCTAGCCATAAAGCCATCGCCCTCCACCATTCTTCCCAGAGATTTCATAAATGAATCTCCGTCGTTGATCTCCATTGATCAATCTGATCCAACGGCCCAAATCGTTCTGCAACTCCAAAATATCATTTAACACCTTTTTCGGTGCCGATTAAGGTTTTCCCCGTTTACATGGTATTTTACCCCTATTTTCATTATAATTTTTCCTTTCGCCTTATAAAAACCCGGATTGATCTCAGCTATTGATCAACATGCATCTACGGCTCGAACTTAATCTTTCGTTCACTCACCAAACTGCTTCTCCATTATCCTCAGCAAGAAATCCTTGCCATTGGATGCTTTCATCCAACGGCCACACTCTAACCTAAACCTCTGAAGCAGTTTAACCCATCCACGCAGGATTTTATAACTTTTTGTGCATTTTTGCAGGTTTTAAAGCTTTTACACAGTTTCTTAAAGGAAATAAAAGGTCGGGGATGACGATCCCTCAGGCTTTTATTCTTGAAGAAGATCACCCTGCGGGGTTCCACATCATGTTTCATCCATGCCTCATGAGCACTGATGCTATTTTAAAATCCTCTACATGCCTGCGAAAGCAATAAAAACACAACAAATTCCACGGACAAAGAGTATCAGTATTATAGCATAAAATCAAAGCAGAAATCAATGCTTAAATATTTTAACACAGTTTTAAGGGATTAAGGCATAAATTTGACTATCAAACGCCTAATCCACATATTTAAAGACAACATGAAGACCTAAAGACAAAGATAAAGCCTAATCAGACCTAAAACACATATCAAAGCAAATTAAAGGTGTTTTGGGATATAATAAAGAAATTTAATAGTCTGAAAAGCCTCCACTACCACATCAGAGGCGAATTGAATCCTCTCCAGCCACCACAGTGCCACCTACCTCTTGAAATAAATCAGAATAACGCAGAGTTATTGCCTCAGTCAGGGATATTTTGTTTAAAGCAACCGAAGTTGTTACAAACTCTACCTGAATAATTTTAAAGTCAACAAACTCTGCTAAGTGGCTAAAATACTTAATGAAGATCAATCAATACAGAGGAAATATCAAAAATCTTCTCCATTGAGCCCTTCAAAGGCTGAGAAGCATTAATTGTATTAATTGAGTCTAAAGATTTGATTTTACATAGCAGCTCCTCTTTTCTTCTATAAATACCTCGGTAGAAGATGAGGCAACGGTTAGTCTCCGAATATCTGATGCATGTAAATAGTTTTCTGAAGCTACTGTAAGCTATGTTTGTAGTTGAAGATACATAATTTGAGATGAGAAGTTTGAAGCTGTAGAGACCCACTGGACTTGAAGATTGTAACTGGTTTGAAGCATCAAATAAAAGTTGATTTATGGGATCCTGGTCTATGTTAACGGTGATGTTTTTCTTATTGTAAATTGTCATTTTATTTCTGTTTCCATTCTATTCATCTTCTCTGATAAAGAACAACAATTATAGAGTTACGATTTACTGTCAAAAGTACCCTTCTCTCACTGATAAGCTTTATCTGTATGTTTTCTTCCAATTGTGTGGTTTAAGAATGATTTAATACAGTCCAAGAAGTCAAGATGTTGGCGTTCCCTTCTCTTACTGTCTAAAATTTAAACATTGTTCTTGAATGTTATTTTCAGTGTCTGCTAAGTAAAGTTGAACTAGGGAAGTCTATGGTTAGCCCTGTCCTCCAGTTTCTTCTCCAAAATTTATCTGAAAGTTTCCATAAGGGTATGTTGAAAGCAGGCTAGGTTCAAAGTCATTACCTGATCTTAGAATATTCTTTGTTTATCTTAAAGTGTTGTCTTGATAAGTTTGCTAAGTAAAGCAGAGCTAAGGAAGTCTATGGTTAGCCCTGTCCTCTAGTTTCTTCTCCAACAGTTGCTTTGGAAATTTTTCCCTTTGAATATGCTGAAAGCAGGATAGGTTCAAATTCCTTACTTGATCTTAAGCTATTCTACTTGTGTTTTAAATGTTTTCTATTGAAAGTGCATCGAAAGCAAGCTAGTTTCAAAGTACTTACCTGATCTTAGAAAACTTTTGTGTTTTTCTCAAGTGTATGCCAAAAGCAAGATAGTTTCAAAGTACTTACTTGATCTTAGGATACTCTTTGTTATTCATCTGTTTGATTCCCTTCCTTATTGTTTCATTCCATTCCATAAAATCAACTTTAAAGAGATCTTTTGACATAGATAACTTGCCCCATGGACCACTCTTGAACCTTGTTGTTTCAATTAAATCGTACTATGACTCCATAGCCCAATGGATTGAAGTTGCTTCTTGCCTATCTTGTTAGCTGAATCAATCTTTCACTTGCATATACCTTCACCCTTCATGTAGAATTCCTTCCCCTTCACATATCTTTGCCCAACCAAAACCAAACAAAAACCTTGTTCTTCATAACTAGCCTAAAATCACATTTCAAAAGCCTTAAAGATAAATCAATCTTTGCACTTATAGAGAGATCCCTCTCTGGATTCAGGAGGGCTAGATCCTAGAATCCCAAAGTGGTTCAAGTGTTCTCCCTGCAGTTTTAGTCTTGCCAATCTGCTGAAATTACAAGGAGCTAACAATGCCAACGAGGGTTCTATTCATGAAAAAATGATCTCCTTCAATTTATATACAATGACCTTTGAAAAAATATGCTTTGTGACTAAGAATGAAATTATAGCGATTATAACATTTTCACCATTAAAATTTTCAACAAACGAGTGTGCCACACCATTGTGATACCCATCGCAATGGAAAAATATTGTTCCTAGCCAGCCTGTTGAAACTGCTCCTGGAGTTCGAGGTCGGCCTCAAGAATCTCAAGGCCTTATGTTTCCCCTCTCTACATACGATAAACCTTCCCCATTTTCCTCGATAACTTCCCATGAAAAATGCAACCAATAATGAAACTACAACACTGATATTTGAAACTAACTGGCTGCACTGAACTTGTCCAACAAAATGTAAACTAGCCCACATTTTCTTCAGTGACAAAATAACGATTACATCACCATGATTACTCTGTCAATCAACTATAAGGAAATAATGATGAGTAAACACTTTTTTTACTGTGAAATGATTGCTATCAGAGACCAATCAGATATCGTTGATGTCAGATTTGTCACGGGTAGCTATCAAAATAGAAATGGACATTTAACACTTTAGTTTTATCAGTGCTCGCTTTCTTGTGATAAATCCCTCGCTTTCACTGAGATTTGATTTGTCAATACCTGTTTTACAATTTTTTGAAATAGCGCTGAAAATTTAAATGTGAGTGTTGCCAAACTTTTCATAAAAACTTAGAAATGTTTAATCCTAAACTAACATTGTGATAAAAGATTCGTTGATTGCTTTGAATATATGTTAGTTTTTTCTTAATACACAATGTTGAATTGGTATTTGTATTGAGCTTTGAAGTGTGTGCTTAGTTAATTGGATTTGTTTGTTTCTCGTTATACAATTATTTGTAAAGATATATTTACGTTACTGAGATCAATACAATAACAAAAAGAGAGAGAGAGTAAGGTTTTAATTGCAGTGGAGATTGAAAAATATTTGGAACCATTGCAATTGTTAGCTCATAGTTCTTGTCTAAATGAATTTAATTAGTGATGTATTAGAGTTATTAAATATCCTCATTCAGTCCATTGTTTATGAGATGGTTAAAATAAACAAGGATACTATGTCTGATATTAGAACTTGTTTGCAAAATGCATAAGAGAATATATAGTTTTTGGAGTTTGAGTCACATTTACAATGAGATGAGATACAAAAACATATTCATCATTCTAAACTTGTTTTTTTTCATAATAATATCTTGTTTGACTTTGAGACAAACACCCATCTTCTACCAGAAACTAATCAAGTCATTGAAAGAGCAGAGTTGAATGTAGATGTAGAAATTCAACTTGCACTTCTGAAGCCCATCATCAGACCTTGGGAATAGCTTTTTAGCAAAAAGAACAAAACAAGTCTTGGATATGAAAAGGATGTGTCCTTTCATATTCCAAACTACTCCAAGACCATTTAATTTCAGAGTGTTGGGTTTCTTCAAGACAACTCAATTTCACTTGTTCCTCTTCCACATTCACAACACATTGTCAAATGCCAACATTGTGATAGGATCGACCATGTGAAATATCATTTTTTTTTATCTTCATACTTGTAAGAATTGTGGTAAAGACAATCATAATTCAAAAAATCCTTTAGGAACAAGCCTCCTACAAGAAAAAATATTCATCTTGGATGGATCACTTCTTGGTAATGGGCTTCAACAACTAAGAAGATCTTTTTCTCATAACATAGGATTTGTTCTAGAGTATTGAAAAGTTTTGCAGTTGAGATATCTTCATATTCTCACCTTGTATCTGATAGGGGGGAATTTATGTTCAACTACAAGTTTCAAAGATGCATCAAGCAAGCTTGAGCCACAACTTGAACCTGTTGCCAGAGCCTACAACTAGAACCAGATTCAACGTTGTAACCATAACCACAGAAGCCCCTAAGCATGCCTTTGGTTGGTGGCCTTCCTTAAACCATTGTAGGTTAATTACCTATCTTTTAGAGGTTTAAGGTCTCCCTCTTCAAAGCATTAAGGAACACTTCCTTTAACAAAAGACTTCTGCCTCTTATCAGAGTTGGAAGAGTTATGGGAATAACACTAAGCTTTCTAGGTTGAGGCTCAAAGTCTCCCTTTTCAAAAAAATTAGGAGCGCTTCGTCTAGCAAAAGTCTTCAACTTCTTACCAAATTTGGAAGAGCTCCAGGAACTACACTAAGTGTTCCAGTGTTGGTGGTCATCCTTAAACCACCATCGGTTGAGACATCGAGTTCTCCCATCTTATACCTTCATTTGAGATAGCACATTCAACCTATTCTTGTCATGCATTATTGTATTTGTTTATTATAGTTCTCTTCTTGGACTTGTATATACCCATTCGGATTAAGGGGGTGATCTGAATGAAGTATGTTAGTGTTTTTGTGCTAATTCCTCTTTCAGATTTTGTAAATAATGTCTTATATGCTCTTAAGGGTTCAAGTTCTCTTGCAAGTGATTGAGTCTTATGAGTGATTTTTATGTTATTTTTATGAGCAAATTAACATAAAATAATGACTAAAAAATAGCAAATAAAAGTACAGTACATCACCATACAACACATCAACATAGGGATTTGATGAAGGAGTTCACCCCTCCTGGGGTACATCTCCTTGGTCCAGCTCCCATGGCTTAGGCCTCTATATTATGTTAAATTTGAAAAATTATGTGTTTACAGTGATTTTCTGCTCCTGAAATCTACACCAATGAGTCCAGAATGCCCAAAAATGGTCATCTAGCCTCTTTTTTCTCCTAATTTGATCGAAAACTCTAAAAGTTATGACCATCTCTAGTTTTTCCACAATTTTTGGCCTAAATTTAGCTAACTAGAGCTAAATTCGGTTAGTTAGCGCTAAAATTTGTAGTTCTGCCAGATTTGGAGGACCACCAAAATAGTCTGCATTAAACCAATTAAGCACAATTAATGCTAATTAAGCGCGATTAGCATTTAAACTCATGCTTAGTGATAATTCTGGCTTAGCGTTAATAATGATGGACTAATTTAGCTAAACCTCAGATTAGCACATAACCCTCGCACTTAAGGTTTAGCTCCGCCAGTTCTCCACTAGGGTTATGGAGTTGTGGTCATATGCTTGTGGCTGACCCCCACTTTCCTCGCCAACAAAAAAATTCAAACATAAATATATGCGACATGGTATGTATGTTAAGAAATATGGTATGGTATATTGGTAGTTGGCGAGCGTGTTGCATGCGAGGTCGTGGGGTCGAACCCTGGCGCCTCTGCCCAGACTTATAAAAAAAATTTTCTCCACCATTGGGGGGGCACGTGGCGGCCCCATGATGCACCACTTGTCCTCTCCCCATTAGCCTGACTTTCAACCACTAAGAACCTGCCACATACACAAACATTCAAACCAGTAAGATATTGCCCATTGGCAATCCCTCATTTGACTAAGAAAATTGACCATCTTTGACCATGCCCAGTTAGCATGCCATGTCGACAGTACGGACTACGGACTGGGCCACCTGTTTGCCTTTTTTTTCTTTCAAAATTTTGCATGTTTAGCAAAGAACATAACTCATTTCTAGGAGCATATGGAGTCCATTTCGCGTGAAACGAAGTGCACTGTATTCATAACGATGAGAAATACACGGTCGTTCAGGTTTGGAGCCATTCTGAGAACTTTGATTTTTGAGCATAACACTGAGCACCTAATCATTCCTCCCCACTGGAAGAATTTTGGACCCCAAAATCTCTATTATTATTGAACATGTGGATGAGGGTATAGTTCCCTCACTATTCCAGTCTCAATGCACTAGAATTTTCCCAATTTCAACAATCTGAGCTTTTCATAAAAACTAATCTTTTTCCTTGATTCCAGAGACCCTGTCTTGCTGTTGTAGACACTGTCATGCTACAATTTCCCAGAATTTGAAGAACAACAAGTTGTCCTTGAAGAAATAAAATTTTTCCCACCTTGGTCGTCAATCAAAGGAAACTTGAAAATTGTCTCACCTCGAAGACTGTCGACATGGCGATTTTTGCTTGTCTTGACTTGTACTTGCGTCGAATTTTGACCAAGTGTTTTAGCCATTTCCATGTACCATTTTGAAACAAAAAACAAGTACTTGCGGAACCTATACCTTCATTGTCAATTTTTTTTTGTGCTTTCTCTTTGACCTACACTCTCTAGCACCAAGATCTTGTTTCCATCACTATTCAACATTGATGTTGACTGCTAAAAATATTTCTCATCTTGTTTACCTCTTTTCAAAGGAAACATGTTAGAGCCCTGAAACATATTATTACAAATATTAGCAACTTCAATGAATCATATTTTTCATTTGATGCATATTTTTGAAATGTCTCATTCAAAAATGATTATGCTTGAACATTAACAAAGCCAAATTTGGACTTTCATTCACTATTCTCTTCATTTCCCATGCATGTATAAGAGAGAAAATTCTCTTTTTCTTATGCACTCTAACTATGTACTCAATTCCATCCTTGAACTAGTGATACTTATTCTTATGGTGATGAAATATTGCTTTCCTATCATAAAGATAAGAACTTCCCAAAACAATAGCTGAAATCTCAAGCAGGACTACATCAAGTTCAACTTCGTCAAGAAAGTTTGAATTGATTACAAGCCTTACGATGCACTTCCTTGTTACCTGCAAGTTTGCATTCTTTCATATGCAACCTAAAGGATAGGGTCTTGGATCTGTAACAGTTTCAATATTTAACCTCTTAACTAAGTCTCCAGAAATAAAATTAGCTTGAGAACCACTATCAAATAGTGTCTCTATTTTGGTATGCTTTGAAACAACTCTAATATGAAAGAGTTCAATTCTTGTATCTTGATCTTTAGTTGCATTAGAATAACTTGAAGAAATAGCGCTTGCTATGTTCTTACCTTTCAAACCCATTGTTGTAATCTTGGTTTCATCTCTTGAATCTGAACCTAAGTCATGTTCAATGTTCACAGCTTCTTTCTCATTCTCTTTGGTTCTAAGTTTGTTTGGCTTCAACTCTAAATGGAGTTTCCAACAATCGTCTTCGTCATGGCCATATTTCGAATAATGTTTACATGTTAGTTTCTCTTTCTCATACTTAATATAACCATTTTCCTTTCCTCTTCCATTAAAATTACCCTTTCCTTTACCTTCATACTCAAGGAAACTATCACTTTTCTCATATGCACTATGTTTCCCTCTTTCTTCTAGATGTATGCCTTGAACACAAACCTCATCTATGTTTATGGGATTGAACATGAGAATAGTATGTCTAAGATAGTTGTGAAAACCCCTAATATACTTTAACAAAGTTTCTTGAGAATATAAATTGACACCCAAAATAAGTTCTCTTCTCTTAAATTCATGATTGTAGTCTTGCATACTTTTCCCATTTAATTGTCTAAAATTCTGCGAGTTTATAATGGTTTTTTGCATGTAAGATAGAGGGTATAATTTCCTTTTAATGTCAGCAATAAAATTAGACCAAGACATTGAGATCTTACCGTGTTTTTTAATCTCTTCTTGTGTCTTTTCTTCCCACCATACAAGTGTTGCACCCTCCATTCTCAAGGAAGTGAATTCAATATTTATGTCATCCTCTTGAAGGTTCTGAATTCTGCAATAAACCTCCAATTGACGAATCCAATTATCCAACTTTTCTGCATTGACTTCGCCATTATACATCAGTAGTTCAAATTTTACATCAAGTTTAAGTAAGGGTGATTTATCAGTTCCTTTTGAAGTGTGTGGATGAACCGATTGAAAAGTTGTGGTAGTGGAAGACGATGAAGAGGAAGGTGTATATGGTGGTGAGGATTATGGTGGAGTGAATGGTGGTTTCCTACCATCTCCATGGCCTTGTCCTCATGAATAACCCTCTCCTCTTGGAGGCCTATAACTTTCTCCTTGCATCCTTAAATTCCTCTCCTCATAGAGGACCTTTACCATCTCAGTCATATCAAAAAATTCCTTTATGTATGCTCTCTCATATTCTGTCATGGTAGGTTCTCCTTCATGAGACATGCTCACTAAAGACTCAACTTCAACCTCATGAGGATGTGCTGGTGTTGAAGACTTTGGCAACCTTTCCCTTTTTCCTCTTGAACCACCTGCATGGCTCTCAACCAAGTTCCCTTCTCCTCTTTTGAGTTTTAACCTTGTAAGAGTGACACAAACTTGCAAACAATTAGATCCCTTCTTGCACAACAAAACCTAAAGCTATGATACCAAAAATAATCTGAATGAAGTATGTTAGTGTTGTTGTGCTAATTCCTCTTTTAGATTTTGTAAGCAATGTCTTATATGTGCTTAAGGGTTCAAGTTCTCTTGTAAGTGATTGAGTCTCAAGAGTGATTTTTATGTTATTTTTATGAACAAATTAACATAAAAGAAAGATTGAACAACAACAAATAAAAGTAAAGTACATCACCATAGAACACATCAATAAAGGGATTTGATGAAGAAGTTCACCCCTCCTGGGCTACATCTCCTTGTCCAGCTTCCACAACTTAATACTCTATATTATGCTCAACTTTGCAAAATGATGTGTCTACAATTCTTTTCTGCTCTTGAAACCTGCACCAATGAGCTCATAATTCCCAAAATATTCATCTAGCCTTTTTTTTCTCTTGATTTGGTCGAAAAATCCAAAAGTTATGACCATCTCCTGTTTTTCCACTATTTATTACCTAAATTTAGCTAATTGGAGTTAAATTCGGTTAGCTGGTGCTAAAAATGGCAGTTTCGCCGGATTTAGCGGACCTCCAAACTAATCCACATTAAACCAATTAAGCATAGTTAGTTCTAATTAAGCACAATTAGTGTTTAAAATCATGCTTAGTGCTAATTCTGGCTTAGCGTTAATAATGATGGATTAAGTTAATTAAACCTTGGATTAGCACATAATCCTTGCACTTAAGGTTTAGCTCCATTAGTTCTCTGCCAGGGTTTTGGAGTCATGGTTGTATGCTAGGAGTTGGCCCCCACTTTCTCCACTGGAAAAACAGTTCAAACATAAATATATGCATCATGGTATGTATGTTAAGAACTATGGTATGGTGTATTGGCAGTTGGCATGCGTGTTGCATGGGAGGTCACCTAGTGCCTCCGCCTGGACTTATAAAAAATAAAATCTCCACCATTGTGGGGGCATGTGGCGGCCCAAGGTTGCACCACGTGTCCTCTCCCCATTAGCCTGACTTTCAACCACTAAGAACCTGCCACGTACCCAAACATTCGAACTAATAAGATACTGCCATTTTGAAGTCCCTCATTCGATGAAGAAAATTGACCATATTTGACCATGCCCAGTTAGCATGCCATGTCAGCAGTACAAACCACTGACTAGGCTACCTATTTGCCTTTTTTTTTCCAAATTTTTCATGTTTAGAAAAGCGAACAAAAATAATTTCTGATAGCATATGGATTCCATTTTGCATGCAATAAAGTGCGCCAGATTCATAACGATGAACACTACGTGATAATTCAGGTTTTGAGCCATTATGAGAGCTTTCATTTCTGAGCATAAAACTGAGCACCTGATCACTGGGGAATGTTGGACACCTAATCTTCTAACGGTTGATGTGGAATGTGAAGAGTCATTTGAGCCCAAGATACCACTTGGTATATGAAGACCAAGGGTCACAATGAAATGAATAAATATGTAAATCTATTTGAATAAATGAAATTCATGTTTATCATTCAGATCTAGTCCATTCCACTTATGTTGTTTAGCAGTTTAATTTTTCATTTTTTTCTTATTTATAATATTTATTATATATATATTAATCATTAATCTAGCATACGTTGAAATAAGGATGAAATATTTCCAAGTGAAAACCTCTTTTAAAGTATAAAAGTAGAAACAAAATGTATCTTTCTCATACCCTAATAAATTCCAATGAATATGTAGTGGTTCTTTCTCTACATATGAAATGTGTAATATTTCATTATTTAAATTTTATTTTTGTATTGTATATAGAGTACATAACAAGTGCACACAATCTTTGTTGCATTTTAGGGAAAACTGAAAAAAACCAAAATGTAAAATAATGAAATTAATTCAAACATTTTAACCATAAAATCTTTTTTTTTTCAATTACAAATTTTCTAAAATAATATATAATATATTAATAGTTGACATTAAAAGATTTAAAGAACATGTGGTCTGTGGAATATATTGTCCACATTAAGATGCTATTGTTATTATTAATATATTTTTAAATATTTCTTTTTGGTAAGTTTTCCAGGACAACATCATCAACATGTCCAATATATCACCACCATCTTGCCCCTGAGGAATTGAACCAGTGACTTCATATCAAAGAGTACTTTAACAAAGCAGTTCAACACCCCCTATCCAAGACACATTGGACTAATATATTTACATATAAAAATATTTTATTGATGATCCACTTTGAAATTTTTTATTATTATGAATATTTTTGAATGTCACATACTAATTTTATATTATAAATTTAATGGCTTACACTATCTCACCCTTATTATTCTTATTAGAAAACATTTGATATTTTTTATTTTATTTTTTAACTTTTAATTACTTTTTTATTTTGTAAATTGAATATTTTATTATATACAATATTAAAATATTTGAAGTTGATATCCACATAAATTACTTATCATATATCTTCAAATAGTTTATTTAAATTTTGTATTAAAATATTTTTGAAAAGTATAAAGTTTAAGCATCTTACTGACTTTTTATTTTTAATTTCAATTACTTTATCTATTTTAAAATTGATATGGAATTATATTCTCATGTGGACATGCAAATATCTTATTTATAATTGAGAGAGAAAAACATTTTTACTACATTGCATTGTGATATCAACAACAAATTGAGTAATGATAGTGAGGTTCAGATTGATGTTTTATAATGATTTTTAATTAAAACTAACAAAACATGTAGACATTGATTTTTCATTTAGAGGATATTTTATTTTATTTTATTTTAAAAGAGACATATGTTAACTGCAAGTTAACCACATACAGAGTCACAAATAGTACTCTTACTAGGCTATAGAATGCACCTCTCAACACAACTAGGAGTATAAAAGAATTTTAATTTCGAACAGTTGTCACAATAATGAGTATAAATTAATTTTAATTTGGAATTTACTAAGTATAAAGAGGAATCAAATGCAGGATTTTTAGAGTTTCGATCCCTCTAATAATTTCATACATTCATAGTTAAAATTGATTTATATTGGTTCTTTACAAATATATATATATATATATATATATATATATATATATATATATATATATATATATATATATATAACATGCACACACACACTTTTTTCAATGTGATATGCATAACATACATTATATGGGTTTACTTTTTTCAATGTGATATGCATAGCATACATTATATGGGTTTTTTATATTAGTATTAACTAAATTTAAATTAATGTTTCGAAATATTATGGTTACCATATGAATATGCATATTCTGACTTTATTTCATGAAAATGTTTCTAATTTTATCAATATTTTTTTTTTGAAATTTATAATAAATAATAAATTGAATTTAACTCACTTTTTATTTTATTTTTTATTACTTTTTTAGCCTAACATTATATTTTCTTACTATTATTTTTTTATTTAACACTTCATACAACTCCCTTATACTAGGTTATAAATCCCCTCTCAAGAACCACCCAATATGTGTAGGTTTTATGTGTAGGGTTTAGTCTACATCAACTTACCAAAATTTATGGGGAGAGGTTAAGGGCAAGACTCACCTATGGGGTTAACAAGTATCTCAAAGGATGTCCATGAGCCTTACACAATCCTGTGATAAGATTCCACAGGTTGATAAGTTATTAGTCCATCAAGATACATACAAAGCATTTGTTAATCATTATTGTAACCTAGACAAAAAAATTGTTATTCTCTTAATAGAAAAAAAAAAACACATTATTTTAATAAGTCTTCTTATTGGTTAAAAACATATTGAGCTTGTGTTTCCCATCTTTTCACTAGATCTTACTAATAAGAAGGAAGCCCACTTCTTGAAATATATCATATATGTGCGTGGTAATAGAAAAATATAACAAATTTATGTAGATGGGAAATTATCTTTAAAAAAGGGTGGATATGAGAGAAATATCTGTTGAGATTTTCGGTTTTGATAAAATGGGCAAAAATCTCAGTAGGTGACAACAATCTGATTTGGTTGCTATATTAGCTCTATTTTGTTGGGAGTGAGTTAATGCATCCTATATTTGTTGTAGGAGGATTTATGAGGAAGTTAGATCCTCTTAGCTATAAAACAGGAGTCCAGACGGATTGGGTAGTAGTGAGAGTTTGTGAGGAACTGAATTGTAATGTAATCTCCTAATTTTTGATAATAAGATTGCCGATGCCTATGTTTGGTGGATGTAGCCCAGAATGGTAGGGTGAACCACGTTAAACCCTGTGTCTCTTTTGTGATGTGTTTGATCTATTGTTGCTTTTCTTTTATTTAGCTGCACTGATTGCTCCAACATGTGGTATCGGAGCTTTGTTGGAGGTGAATCGCCAGCGCGCAGACCAAAGAACATTGCTGCGTGGAGGTCGTTTGTTCCACCTGCGTGGAGGTCGATTGTTCTGTGCGTGGAGCGTATCTGCGTATGTCCACTGGTGCTGATGCGTGGAGCATATCTGCGTAAGGAGGATTGCTGCGTGGTGTGTATATTCTTGCCTGCTGGTGTATTCAGTTGAATGGTGTGCAGAATTGTTAGTGCGTTGAAATGCTGGTGCGTATAATCCATTCATTGCTGGTGCGTATAATCTATTGAATGCTGGTGTGGTGCGTGATTGAGCTGTGTAAACCTACGTGGAGGTGCGTATGTCGTCCAACGAAACTGCGTGATTGAGCTGTGTAAACCTGCGTGGAGGTGAATCGGCCAACAGACCAGAGAAGCTGCGTGGAGGTATTAAAAACTGTTGCTGGTTCACTGCTGTGTGGAGGTATTAAAAACCGAGGTTTTTTCCAGATCTGCATGTTAATGCTGATGCGTGGACCTGCGTGTTAATGCGTGAGGGTGTTGAACACGCAGCGGAAAAGCGGACTGGATTCTATCAGCGGACTGGATTAGTGTGTTATGCATGATCTATTGGTACGTTTTTTTTTTTGGTTGAAAGACAGCAAAGGGGTTTGTTTGTTTTTTATTATAGAATAAAAGCATTATACAAATAAAGCATTGGCATTTGTTATAGATTAGCATTATACAAGTTGGAATTGGAGATTCTTTGTTTTTTAAACGAGATGGCGAAAAATCAGAGTGCTCGATTTGAAATCGAGAAATTTAACGGCAAAAACAATTTCGAGATCTGGAAGGTAAAGATGCATGATCTCCTGGTACAACAAGGCGTGGCTAAGGCATTTTTGGGCAAATCCAAACAGCCATACAATATCACAGATAATGAGTGGGCCGAGATGGATGAAAAAGCAGTGAGTGCTATTCGGCTGTGTTTGGCGGATGATGTGTTGATTAATATCCTGTCAGAAAAAACAGCTGCAGGCCTGTGGTCGAAGCTTGAGAAGCTCTACATGACGAAATCCTTGACAAATCGGATTCTCCTGAAGCGGCAGCTATACAGTTTGCGAATGAAGGAAGGTACTTCCATTACTGATCATTTGAATGTCTTTAATACTCTACTGGTGCAATTAGAAAGCATAGAAGTAAAATTTGAATCCGAGGATAAAGCCATAACTTTATTGTGCTCGTTGCCCGAGTCATGGGATCATTTTGTTACTTCTATAAGTCTTAGTTCATCCGAAACCATTGAATTTGATGATGTCGTCGGAGCTTTGTTGTCCGAGGAGACCAGGAAGCGGTCGAATGCTGACACCTCTACATCAGAGGCAATGATGGCTAGAGGTCGTTCTAGAGAAAGACACTCTGGTAAGCACAGCGATTCGCGTTCAAAGTAGAAAGGGAAGAAGAGTAAAGTAAAGTGTTGGTTTTGTGGCAAATCGGGGCATTTGAAGAAGGATTGCTGGAAGCGACAACAATCTTCTAAAGAAGCTTCATCGAGAGAGAAGAAGGAAGCAAACACGACAGATACAGGTTCGGCATCTGGTTCAGGTATGAGCGACGAAGTGTTATCAATTAATTTGTCAAATCATGATCAACATTGGTTGTTAGATTCCGGTGCATCAAACCACATGTGTATTCATAGAGAATGGTTTAAGACGTATAGATCAGTTAATGATGGAGTCGTGTACATGGGTAATGATGTCACATCTAATATTGTGGGAATAGGGAATATACAGCTGCAAATGTTTGATGGGACAACTAAAATTTTAACTGATGTAAGACATGTACCAGATTTAAGGAAAAATCTAATTTCACTGGGAGCACTTGACACAAATGGATATAAAACTGTAATTCAAGGTGGAGTAATGAAAATTTACAAAGGTATTTTACTAGTAATGAAAGCTAAGAAAGAAGGAAGAACATGGTCAGTTCATGTGCCTACGGTGTCTGAACATGACAGTAGTTCCATTCGCCTATGGCATCAAAGGTTGGGCCATATGAGCGAAAGAGGGTTAAAGATTTTGGCTGATCGCAAATTACTTCCTAATCTAAAGTCTGGAAAGTTAGATTTCTGTAAACATTGTCTGTTTGGCAAACAAAGTAAGCAAAAGTTTAAAACAGGGAAACATACTAGTAAAGGAATACTTGATTATATCCATTCAGATGTTTGGGGTCCAGCACCTACAACCTCGTATGGTGGCTCGTCATATTTTGTATCGTTTATTGATGACTTTTCTAGGAAAGTGTGGGTCTACATGTTGAAAAGGAAGTCTGATGTTTTTATAGTTTTCAAGCAGTTTAGAGCATTGGTAGAAAACATCACTGGTAGAACTATAAAATGTTTAAGAACTGACAATGGTGGTGATTTTACTTCCAAGGAGTTTGAAAACTATTGCAAGGATGCAGGGATCGAGAGACATAAGACTACTGTTTATACTCCTCAGCAAAATGGAGTTGCTGAACGCATGAACATGACTCTTTTGGAGAGAGCAAGGAGTATGCTGAGTAACGCTGGTTTGCAGAAGGAGTTGTAGACAGAAGCAGTGGCTACAGCTTGTTATGTGATAAATCGGTCGCCATTGACAGCGATAGGTTGGAGGTATGGAAAGGTCACCCTTGTGATTATTCTAAACTCAGAGTGTTTGGTTGTGATGCATATGCTCTAGTGCCTAAACATCAGCGAACTAAATTAGATCCGAAATCAAAAAGGTATATCTTTGTTGGGTATGGTGATGGAACAAAGGGATTTAGATTGTGGGATCCTACTACCCGCAAAATCATCATCAACAGAGATGTAAAGTTTGATGAATCCTCTCTTGTACAGTTAGATGTAGATAATAAATTGAAACAGGATGATGTATCTGATTTTCAGCACATTCAGTTTCACAGCACTTCTAATGATAGTCATGATGACCATAGTTCAGATTCTAGTCATGAATAGGTTTCAGAATCAGATTATGAACATGGTTCAGATGTAGGTCATGAACAGGTCTCAGATGGTGATCATGAAGAAGTTCCTACAGATGGTAGTCAGCCAATTGTGGAAGCACCATAAACATCCTTAAGGAGATCTACAAGAATCAAACGCCCTCCGAGAAGGTATGATGATTATGTTACTTCAGTTTCTTTGACAGCTAACGATGATGAACCTCTGTGCTATCAGGAAGCTATAGAAGGTTCGAAAAGTGACAAATGGAAAGCAGCCATGAAGGAAGAAATGATGGCCTTAGGTAAGAATGGCACATGGGATCTGGTTGAACTTCCCAAAGGCAGGAAAATTGTGGGATGTAAATGGGTTTTCAAGGTAAAACGGGGTGTGAATGATTCGGAGGACAGATACAAAGCAAGGCTGGTTGCAAAAGGGTTTTCTCAGAAAGCAGGCATAGATTTTCATGAGATTTTTTCACCAGTTGTTAAAATAGTTTCAATCAGAATTGTGTTAGCATTAGTTGCTTTGCTTGATTTAGAATTACAGCAACTAGATGTTAAGACCGCGTTTTTACATGGTGATTTAGATGAGGAAATTTATATGGAACAACCGGAAGGGTTTGTTCAGCATCGAAATAAGAAATTTGTCTGCAGGCTCAAGAAGTCATTGTATGGTCTGAAGCAGTCGCCTCGACAGTGGTACAAGAAATTTGATTCTTTCATGTTGAGTAAAAAATATATAAGAAGTGAATATGATCATTGTGTTTACTTTAAGCAGTTAAGTAATGGCATGTTCATTATCTTAGTGTTGTATGTTGACGATATGCTTTTAGCAAGCAAAAGCATTGAAGAAATCAACAGGTTGAAGACTCAGATGGAAAGGACATTTGATATGAAAGATCTAGGAGCAGCAAGACAGATTTTGGGCATGGAGATTTTCAGAGACAGGAGCAATGGTAAGCTGTGGCTATCACAACAGAAGTATATTGAGAAAATACTTGTGAGGTTTGGTATGAACAATGTGAAGCCTGTGTCAGTCCCTTTAGCTTCCCATTTTAAGCTTTATTTCAGTTTATGTCCTAATACAAATGAAGAAAAGGATTATATGTCTCGAATTCCATATGCCAATGTAGTAGGATGTTTGATGTATGCGATGGTTTGTACTCGACCAGATATTTCACATGCAGTTGGGGTTGTCAGCAGGTATATGGCAAATCCAGGTAAAGAACACTGGTCAGCAGTGAAATGGGTGCTTCGGTATTTGAGAGGCACAAGTAGTTATTGTATCACTTACAATAAGAATAGTGAATTTGTTTGCGGGTATGTTGATTCTGATTTTGCAGGTGATTTGGATAAGAGAAGGTCAACTTCAGGGTATGTCTTTACTCTTGCAGGTGGAGCTATTAGCTGGATGTCAAAGCTACAAAACATTGTTGCTTTATCCACTGCTGAATCAGAATACATTGCTGCTTCGCATGCTTGCAAAGAGGCGGTTTGGCTAAAAGGTTTGCTTGGTGAGTTTGGTAGGTTACAGGATAACATCAAGTTACTGTGTGATAGTCAAAGTGCAATACATTTGGCTAAGAATCCAGCCTATCATAGTAAATCAAAGCATATTCCAATAAAGTATCATTTTGTAAGACAAGTTATCACTGAAAGGGGAGTCTCTCTTGAAAAGGTGCATACAAAGGAAAACTGTGCAGACATGTTCACGAAACCAGTTTTGTTGGAGAAGCTGCGTTGGTGTTTGGCTTCTCTTGGCTTGCAGAAAAAATAAATAATAAAGAAACAGGGCATCAGGCTAATTGTTGTCAAGGTGGAGATTGTTGAGATTTTCGGTTTTGATAAAATGGGCAAAAATCTCAGTAGGTGACAACAATCTGATTTGGTTGCTATATTAGCTCTATTTTGTTGGGAGTAAGTTAATGCATCCTATATTTGCTGTAGGAGGATTTATGAGGAAGTTATATCCTCTTAGCTATAAAACAGGAGTCCAGACGGATTGGGTAGTAGTGAGAGTTTGTGAGGAACTGAATTGTAATGTAATCTCCTAATTTTTGATAATAAGATTGCCGATGCCTATGTTTGGTGGACGTAGCCCAAAATGGTTGGGTGAACCACGTTAAACCCTGTGTCTCTTTTGTGATGTGTTTGATCTGCTGTTGCTTGTATTTTATTTAGCTGCACTGACTGCTCCAACAATATCAATAATACATTGAACGGTGGGAAAGTGGTTTAAGTTGTACCTCCAAGTTGATAAATTCGTATTTCATAACGTGAATCGTTCAAGGTTTTTCTGAAACTTCATTAGCTTCCTTGGCATGAATCGATCAAGGTTGCTTGAAATGTTGTTAACTCGCTTGGAATTCCCTTGGCATGAATCGATCAAGGTTGTTTGAAATTTTGTTAACTAGCTTGGCATGCATGGCTACTATACGCTCAGGAGTATAGGGGCATGGGCATGGACATGGACATATCATGTCTGAGTGATAAGAGGTAGGTTTACGATGTGTTAATTAAGAGAAAAAATAAAGTAGGCATGTAGATAGTTCTTTCATTTAAGATTAAGGTAACCAACATTACTACTAACATGATTTATATTTAACTTAATTCAAAATAATAGTTATGAACCCAAAAAAAAAGGGAATGTAGATAGATTTTTCATTTAACATCAAGATAATCAACATTATTATTAACATGATTTATATTTAATTTAATTGAAAATAATAATAGTGGTTAATAAGAAAATGTAATTGTTCATGTAGTGTAGAGCAGTGGGTGATGGGGTGTATTGTTAAGGTATTCTGTATGCAACATCACTAGGTTTAGGATTAGTCTAAACTACCAAAAAAATAAAAAATAAAATAAGAAAAATTAATTATATAGTTTTTCTTTGGTAAGAACTAATGAGAAACATAGATTTACATAAATTTTGGTGGATAGTACCCACTTAAAAGTATATACATTTATAATTTTACTCATAAATAAGTGTTGAGAAAAACATAAATAATGATAAATAATAATTATAATGAGAATTAACATCTTTCAAAACTTTAAAAAAAAAAATCACATGGAAAAAAAATTGAAGTATCGACAATAAAAAAATCCATGAAAGAACATTCAACCCCATGATACAAATTTTTGCGAGCACTTAACCATACTTATACTACATGGAATTCATAAAATCCCCGATCACACATGCCACTCAAAGTGTAGAGGGATCGAAGAAAAGTGAGCGAGAGAAATGCCATGTCCTCGAGTCTCGAAAAAGCCAAATCTCACAACTGTGAGAGATTGTCATGACGTTAGACAGAAATCACGATGAGAGTTTTTGGCCATTTTGAAAGGAAGAAGGAATGCCAGATTTTGATTTTTTTTCTTTTTTTTTTCTTTTTTCCTCGAGGGGTCTATGTTATATATATTTTTTAAATGTGTCTCCATTTTTATTCAAAAACTAAGTACACATGGAACAATTGATGAGGTATGAGTCAGAAGATTATAGTAACGTAAAAATGGGTGCAAGGTGATATATGCAAGATGTGTAAGTCTTACATGAGTAATTTTAGGTTTCAGGGTGTTCAAACTTTTGATTTATCTTAAGAGGTTTTACATTTCACTTGTTTTATGAGATAATCATGCTCAACTAATTCTTTGAATAATATAACTCTAATTTATTTTGCAAATATTGTGTTGTCAATCTGAGATTGTAGTAGTATATATAATTCTAACCCATTTTGGAAATATTGGGTTGTTTATCCGGGACTGAAGTAGTATAGGAAGAGCACTATAAGGATATATATCTTTTTTCAGCAAATTTGAGAAATCAGGTTTGTTTCTTTTGATGTGATTATCATTTGCGTCCCAATTTTTTTACTACATCCATTTTTTTTGAGAAAAAACATATAAAAAAACATATATATGCTTGATTTATTCTTCAATAATAAATTAGATGAAGCAAGATGAAACAAAATGATAAGATTATGTTCCTTTCATTTTTTTCTTTCTGTTTTGTAGTTGTGTGATTGCAACATTACAAGATGACTTGTGATTTTAGTAGTGTTTGTTGAAACTTAATACAAAATAATAGTAACTATAGCCTACCATGCTTCATCATCTGTACTATAGCCTACCATGCTTCATCGTCTGCCCTATCGAACTTTGGTTTCATACTATTATCCAAAATTGTGTCCGAGAATATTTTATGTTTTCCTTCCATTTCCCAATGATTTTGATTTTCTGAAAGTGTTATACCAGATAAGTGTCCATTCATTTCTCAATGCTTATTTGAAATTATTGTTCCGGAAAACTGTCCAGAAAATGCCTTTATGTAACCTTTCGTGTTTCGAGATAAGTGCTTGAAACTACCATCAAAATTTTCATATTACACATAATAGGTGTTCGACATGAACCAATTCTCTGATTTTCGGATATTAATTGACATAACCAGCGGAATGATACCTTCGCTTTGTGAGATTGAAATTGAATTTTTTCTTAATTTTCACCGGAGAACAAAATAGATTAAATCAAGGAGTGATTACAATTAGCAATTGTAGCCCGACAAGAGAAACAAGTGCACAAACAATAATGGGCTCATCGAATTCTCGGAATTTTCCGCCCTCGTCGTGCCCGAGTTTGTTTCGGCGTCGCCTTATTTGGGGGAGCAGTTGTGTGTGATTTATTGTGTTTGACAGAGATGGCAATGGATACACTATGGCAGTGGAGCTCACCCATTCCATGGAGCTTCTTGGCCATGCCTGCCTTGACTATCAAGGAGCCATGCCTTGAATATCAAGGAATTAACAGGAATGATAAAGGAGGCCAATAGAGAAGTCCACGCAAGAAGGACCTTCCGGAAGAAGACTAATATAAAGAAGCCCAATTAAAACGAGTAACTTGAATAGGTGGGAGGAGAACGAAAAGAAAGGCTCTGATTTATTGGAGTGAACAATGTTTGAACATCGAAACCCGTAGAGAAAACGCTTTCAACTTGATGATAGCATAAAATATATGAAATAATTATCTATATGTTACTATTTGTGTAAAGGTTGCATTAAAAAGTGTTTAAGTTATGGTTCAATCAAATGTTTGAAAATTAGTTTATTTTTAAGGATACTGAAAAATAAATATTTATTTTTTAAATAATATAAGTTATTTTGGTCAATACTAAACTAATAGTAGTCAACAAACAAATTGATTGTTAGAGTCTCCCCTTACTAAGGACAAATAATAATAACTAGCACAACCAAGTAAATTAAATGAGTTATAAATTTTGATAGTCATCGATAATATATACTGTAAGTTCCTTAGATCAAAAACCAAAGGTCACCGCTCACAAAAAGATCACAAATCAGTACACCAATATTATCACGTGGTGAAAACCCTCGAAGAGGGAAACAATCCACTACCTGAGCCAACGCGGCCACTTCAGGCAATTTATTAATATAAAAAGAAAAGTTACATATGTTTATCTCATAAACGGTTGCTGAACAAATGATCTTTCATGCTCTTTAAATAGAGATCATGGACCAATCGGGTGTTAAGCCATGGATCAAGTGTCGTTAATGCTGAGGAGAGAGAGAACCGTCGGATCACTACAAATCATGACTGTCAGATTATAAGTTACAAATGTACATAGTAAAGAAAAATACTTTACCTAACTCTACACTAGACTAAGTTATTCTTAACTATTTCCTAGATGTGTCGGAATATCCTGACATCACCCCTTAAGAACAACTTGGAATAGTATTGAAGGATTTACAAAGGTGAAACAAAAGGAACTTATTTCCTATGTGTCGAAATATCCTAACATCCCCCCTTAAGAACAAATTGGGATAGGATTGAATGATTTACAAAGGTGACACAATAGGAGAAGGAAGGAGGCATTAGAGCTTATCCCCCCTTAATGATAGCTCTGCTGAACTCCAAGCATGGATCGAAGTTTGGTAAACTTCGCTTCTGTGAGAGCCTTTGTAAAGATATCGACTACTTGAACATTGGTTGGACAGTACTGCACTTCAAGAACATGATCATGAATGAGCTTTCTGATGAAGTGTATGTGGAGCTCAATGTGTTTCATACACTGATGCTGAACTATATCTTTACATAGCTGAATGGCACTCTGATTATCACACCAAAGTGTAGTTGGATGCTGCTGATGAAGATCGAATTTAGACAGGATGTAACGAAGCCACATGGCTTCCTTGCTGGCTTCAACTGGACCATGATACTCTTCTTCTGCTGAAGAAAGAGATATGGCACTTTGTTTCTTACAAGACCAGGTAATAGGTCCTGAACCAAGAGTGAATACATATCCTGAAGTAGACTTTCGATCATCAGGGTCACCAGCCCAATCAGAATCGGTGAAACCAGTCAACAATGGAGATGCTCTTGCACTGTAATGAATCCCGAACTAAACTGTAGCTCAAATATATCGAAGTATTCTTTTAGCTGCTTTCCAGTGACTTTCATGAGGTTGGTGCATATACCGAGTGACAAGACCAACGACAAAGGAAAGTTCAGGATGGGTATGGGTTAGATACAAAAGTTTACCAACAAGTTGACGGTATAAGGTAGCATCAACTTCAGGGGTAGTACAAGTGATGAAAAGCTTGACTCCAGAATGAAAGGGAGAAGGGCCTGGCTTACAGTCTTCCATGTGAAAGTGGTGTAGAAGATCACATACATACTTGGATTGAGAGAGGGTAATACCTTCTTCGGATTGAAAGACTTGAAGACCAAGGAAATAATGCAAGTATCCTAAGTTTGTCCTTTCAAACTTATTTTTGAGGCTAGACTTCACAGGTTCATATGGTTGGGATCACTACCAGTAAGGATAATATCATCAACATAAAGAACAAGGATGGTGAAGGAATTACCCACTTTCTTGGTGTAGACAGTGTTGTTAGAATGACACCTAGAAAAGCCATTATCTAATAGAAATATATCCATTTTGGTATGCCAAGCATGAGGAGCTTGTTTGAGACCATAGAGAGACTTCCTAAGGTGACAAAAAAGGCTGGAGTCATTTTAGATAAAGCCAGGGGGTTGTTCCATGTAGATTTCTTCATGCAAATCTCCATGTAAGAAGTCAGATTTAACATCCATCTAATGGACTTCCCATTTAAAGGAGGTGGCAAGGGAAAGAAAAATGTGGATAGAATTCATTTTGGCAATAGGGGAGAAGGTTTTAGTATAATTAATGCCTTCAACTTGTGAAAATCCTTTAGCAACAAGACGAGCTTTATGTCTATCCACTTTTCTATCCGGTCCAAACTTGGTTGTGGAAACCCATCTGCATCTCACAAGTTTTCTTCCTTTTGGAAGAGGAACACGATCCCAAGTATCATTCGCCAATAAGGAACGATATTCTTCATTCATAGCTTCATCCCAATCTGGATGACCAGAGGCTTCTTCAAAGCTTTCTAGATCAGGATTTTTTGGAACTTGAGCTAATAAGGAAGAGGCTCTTTCGAAATGAGAACGTGTATTTCGTCGATCTGCAGGGTCACCTGCAAGAGAACCTGTTGCATCCTAAGTAGAGCAGACCCATCTTGGAAGTTGTGGAGTAAACGGAATAACTTCAATAGGTGGAGGAGGATTTTCATCCTCGCTGTCATCATCTGAACTAGAAGGAATACTACTAAAATTAGAAGAGAGAGAGAGAGAGAGAGAGGTGGCACATATGCCGAATCAGGCTCGGAGGCCAAAGGTGGCACACTTGCCGAACTAGGTTAGCAGGACGATATATTTTCATCAAATTTTACTTCTCTTCTAATGATTATATTTTTGGATTTTGGTTTAAGAAGTCTATAACCTTTGACATCTTCAGAATATCCAACAAAAATACATTTTTCACTCTTAGGTTCTAAGGCTTTATGTTTTGCATATGGAATATGGGCCCAAGCATCACTTCCAAAAACATGAAAATGACTTACATCTGGTTTGATTGAGCTCCAAGCTTCTTCTGGAGTTATGTTCTTTAAAACATTAGTAGGAGTGTGATTTACTATGTGATTTGCACAGTTAATTGCTTCTGCCCAAAAAATGAGACTAAGTCCTCTAGATTGAAGCATACAATTAGCCATTTCTTTTAAGGTGCGATTCTTCCTTTCAGCTACACCGTTTTGTTGTGGAGTATATGGAACAATATGTTGCAATTGAATGCCATGCTTAGTGCAGAAGTTGATAAATTTGTTGTTAACATATTCTCCTCCATTGTCTGATATTAACTTAAGAATTGGATGTCCAGATTGTTTCTCAACAAAGGCCTTAAAGGCCAAGAACATGTTAAAAACTTCACTCTTGAGTTTTAAGAAGTATACCCAAGTGCGTCTGGAAAAATCATCAATGAAAGTTAAGAAGTACTTGCAACTAGAGAAAGAAACAACAGGAAGTGGACCATATAAATCACTGTGCACAAGTTGCAAAGGGGCTGAAGCGTGCTAAAAGGCACGTTTTTCAAAACTATCTCGATGATGTTTTTCGAGTACACATTCAAAGCAAACACCATCTCGGCAAGATACCATAGGAAGACCTGTCACCATATTTTCTTTACATAGAGTTTGAAGAGAGCAATAGTTTAAGTGACCAAATCACTCATGCCAAATTTTGCTCACTTCATCATTATGAGCAACAAAAACGGAGGGAAGACATGATGACCCAAATTTCTCAAACTTATACAACCTTGTGGAATCATCAACAATTCCAGTAGCTAAAATATGTCTAGGATCTTTGAGGTCCTTGATTACAACATCATGAGGTGAGAATTATACTATTTTCCCTTCACCTGAATGAGTTATCTGATCAACTGATAGAAGGTTGCATGACAAGGTAGGAACACATAATACATCACTAAACTGACCATTATCTAGATGAATGGTGCTAGATCCTACAATGCTAAGAGATCTATCATCACCAAAATAAATATGTTTGGTGTTACAATCATTTAAAGAACAAAACATGGCTTTATTTTTAGCCATGTGGTAAGAAGCTCTAGAATCAATGAGCCACTCATGAGAATGAGAAGAAGAAGATACATTTAATGCATAACTAGATATTGATGCTTGACAACCACAAGCGGAAAGTTCCATTCCTGAAGATGAAGGTGAAGAATGCTCCAAATTCATGTTGTGCTTCTTCATTGATGCTTCTAAGGCTTCCTTCTTCTTAAAACATTTGAACTCTATATGGCCATCCCGATTACAAAAGGTGCATTGTCTATCTGTCTTCTTCCCTTTGTTTTTATTTGCCTTATCATTTTGGTGAGTTGCTTTTTCAGTTTGCGACTGAAATTGCTTAGGACCCTTATTTGGTTTCGGACCATACTTTTTAGGATACTGATTTTTGGGATTCTTTTGATATGATTGTTGTTGGGTTGCTAAGGCTTTCTTAGAAGCATTTCCAAAAGTGATAAGACCAAGGTGTAAGAATTTTTCTTGTTCTCTTATCAAACAATCGCAAAAGGCATTAAAAGACAGGTTTTTGCAGGTTGTTCCTAAATAAATGATGGCTTATCTAGTGGAATGGAAGGTGGAAACAAATACAAAGTATGGAGGGCCAAGCTTAGCAAGAATGCAATAGATTAGGCTACCATATTACCTTTTCACCTTACAACCTTCTAAAAGAAGTCTAAGGGTCTTAAATTTAGACAAAAATATTCAATAGAGAAGAAATTATTAGGGTCCAAAGTAAGGGCTTTGATTTTATTTTGAATGCCAAAGACAGTATTTAGCTTTTTCAGAGCTTCATGAGGGGTGTCAATGTCAAGGATATGAAATCGAAGATCTTGAGCAATGGACATTCCTATCAACCCTCATGCTTGATCTTGTTTATTTTCCCATTTAGCGACTTTATCATCATCAGAAGGTTTAGTTTCTTGTCCTGTGGCTATTCTATAAAGCCCTTTACTTCTAAGTATATCTACTATGTGAGGTATCCATTGGAAATAATTGTTGCTGTTAAGAATAATTTGGCATGCACTTTCCATTTTTAAAAAATTGAAGCTAAAAAAAGTTGAAGCTAGTTGCTCTAATGGAAAGATCTTGAAAAATTAGGCTGATTAAAAAAAACAACAACTCAAAAAACGACTTCCAGATGAAGAAGTTATACTTTTTTGAAAAAAATGGGTTGTAGATGCCGAATAGTTACGGGAACGGTTTGAAATTTGATGATGAAGTTCAAACTTAAAAAACAAATCACGCCCCTTTAACAAAGACTTTTTACAAAAGAAGCTTCAGAAAGAGACTTGAACCCAGGACCTCTATTCTCATAAACTAACTTCTCACCAAGTGAGATAGTAAAAGGATTCTGTAATTGTTTGAAAGGAGGAAGTGTTTTTTTTTTTGTCTTCGGTGTGCGTGCTTTTACTTGCATAAAAAAAACAAAAATTTGAGGAGAAAAAACGAAATGCAAGCCTTATGAAAGAATGTTGGATTTTCGGTTAGCTTTACCGACAACTATTTATTTTTTCACTATTTCTGATTTCCCGAGATCGCACAAAGACACGGGGAAAGAACATACGTAGTGAAAAAAAATTCTTTCCTCGTGTTTCTGATTCTCCGAGATCACACACAGCGTAGAGCAAAGAACATATACATCAAAGAGGGTATAAATCCGGCAAAAAAAAAAAAAAAAAACCTAAATAAATAGAGGGAACCGAAATAAGCAGAACTATTAACAAATATAATTGCAAAACAGATAATTTATACCTCCAAATCTAAACTGACATAAATTGGGCAACCAAAAACTTTTTTGCATGAAACGAAAGGTGTTCCTCATTGTAAGAGACGCTCCAGACACAAAAGAGCAGTTCTCCAGGCTCGAAAATGTTCAGAAATAGTAGATCTAGAAAACGACAATCGCATGCAGTCAAACCGGCTTCGGATTTGAATCAATAATGGATGCGGCCCTCAAAATAGCTCTAATACCATTATGAATATACAAGGTAATTTCGTTAGATCAAAAACCAAAGGTCACCACTCACAAGCAGATCACAAATCAGTACACTAGTATTAGGAAAATTATTAATATAAAAAGAAAAGTTACATATGTTTATCTCATAAACAGTTACCGGACAAATGACCCTCCATGCTCTTTAAATAGAGGTCATGGACCAATCGGGTGTTAAGCCATGGATCAAGTGTTGTTAATACCGAGGAGAGAGTGAACTATCAGATCAATACAAATCGTGACTGTCGCATTATAAGTTACAAATGTGCATAGTAAGGAAACACACTTTACCTAACTTTACACTAGACTAAGTTATTATTAACAATTTCCTATGTGTCAGAATATCCTAACAATTGGTCTATAATAAATATCAAAACATTTATTTGCTAAAATTTAAAAAATCATAAAAATTAATGAAAGAATAACATCAATATTATTATTATTATTAATGATAAAATGAATTAAGATATAAGTTACACATATATACAATTAAAAAAACATGTAACAAGATACTTAATCATGGAGATTCATCCTCATTTTCTCATTGAAATTCTAGACTCGATTACAATACCATGGGCCAATACATGATTTATCAATACTCAATACTCATTCATTTCAGAGGATACTTGTTGATATGAAATTGTCTTTAATTAATCAATTTAAGTAAAAAAAAAAATATACATATTTAATTTTGTGTTAAATCTTAATCTTTTAGAGGTGAATACTAATATTGAAAATATTCCATAAAAATTCAATTTTTACTATTTACTTAATAATTCTGGATAATTAAATTAATATTTTGAAAACCTCATTCTAAAATACTTATATTTATTGAAATAATTATAAAAAAAATATATTTAAAAATAAACACACTCTTGAAAGGAAAAAAATTATAACAATTTTATGTAGGAATTTTTTTAATTGTTTCTTATTTATCCGTTGTATTAATATTTGGTTGCATGAAGCCAAATGCGTGTATATGTACACATAACGATAGAAAACGTAAATCTACACATACAGCTCTACTAAAAGAAAGCATATTTATGTAATTATATTTTGATTGGGAATGAAGTATTTATGAAATTTTACTTTGGTTATTGTTTTTAATAAATAAATATAAATTTTCTCATGAATAAACATGAAACTCAGACAGATTTTTACTGATAATATTGTCGATAAAGAAAATTAACATTTGAAAATCAGGTTTCTATGTAGTACATTTTAACCTTCACTGACATACAACTCTCAACATAATGTTAGAAATGTAGTTTATTGCTTTCGTTCAGAGCTTCGATTTGAAGACAAACTAGCCTATTGAAAATCAATTTGTTACAAAGAAAATTTAAGCTGCAAAAAATAAGGATCATACAATGTTCAGAGAGATTAATTGGCCTTCCTGCAGTTTCGGCGGATTTGCCCGCTATTGCCAGTCAGCGGGCTAATATTTCCCATCTTCACCATGGCAGCTGTAAAGTCTGTAAAGAAGCTGTTCTGATTGGTGCTGTACGCAGTAACCTGAGAATCTGTAGATCCTCCATTAAAGAGCTGCTGATCGGAGTGGAGAAGTCCTTTCTGTATTTTCAAATTAGCGTAATACTTGTTGTCAAATGTGGTTGGGGTGACCGCATCTAAGGGAGAGAGGTTGCCGTCCCCACCAGCGCTGGGGCAGTTTGTCTTCACAGACGTAGCAAAAGCAGCGTTAATGTTGGATTCGTTGTAGATTCGAGTTCTGAAAAATGCGCACCGTGATTGACCAATTGTATGAGCACCTGTAATAATCATAACGAGAGGTCGTGATAAGAGTTCAATTTAATTATATGAAAGTTATATGGTTTATTAACATGATGGCTCCATAAGTAATATTGTACCTGAAAGTGCAACAAGGTCTTTGGTAGAAAGACCGTGAGCTTGAAAAGATGAGATGAGTGTGCTGACACTCGATGCCGGAGATGGAATGTTGTTGTTTGCAGCGCTTAAACTAGCAGTCGGAGAATCTCGCCTTCCAAGCATTACCGTCCATGTTGGGCCTTGAAGCTAACAAATTGCAATCACAAGTAATTAGAAAGCATTCTTTAATTCACTCAGGTCCCTGAAATGAGTTGAGATGTCATATCGTTTTTATTATTAAAGTCTAAATCAAAGAGAGATGAATGGATGATTACTTCAACAATAGAATCACGAGCAGCAATGGTGAGAATGTCTGCACACGACACGATTCCACTGCAGGTTGCCTCCACTTGAGTTTTAATGCTGTCTATCACCTCGAATCCTCTCGCAGAATTGGCGTTTGGGCCTGCAGTCTTTTCTCCGGTAAACGTCGCGTTGTCATCCAATAAGATTGAACCATCGCATCCCTGCAAGGAAACCGAATCCAAAATTCAACATCATAAGACGAACAAAGAAGAAATTATTAGTGACAAGTCATTATTTTTTTTGGCTAAATAAAACACTTCCTTACATTGACGAAGCAATCGTGAAAGTGAAGGCGGACCAAGGACGCCCCCATTCTTTTCTCCTTAGCCACCGCCTGCTTCACCACTGATTTCACTACCGACTGCAAACTCGGACAAGATTTGTCATAAAACGTTGACCTCAACTGCCCATTCACAGCGTTTATATTAATGAAGGATACCAACAAAGCCATTACCCCAATGCACACTAGAGTCCTCATCATCATATTTAGAAGAAAACGATGAGCGCGTTTAACACAAACGAGGATGTGTGCTGAGTGTTGGAGGCTACTTAGCTTCTTATAGAGAATGCAATACAAGTTGAAGAGGTTTCCTCTTCTCATCTGCAGGCAGCATTAGGGTGCGTGACAGCAAATGAGCAGAATGTGTAAAGTAATGTGTTGACTCGGTCAATTTGTGCGTGCGAAAAACAGAGAGGGAAGTTGCGTAGAAGGGGTCCACTCTGCACAAAATGTCAAACCTTGGCGGTACACCGACAGAACTCTATTATCCACTTTATACGAGAGAATCGAGATATCATTGCTGAAAGACAGCATGTTATCCACGATCTCGGAATTTCACTTTTTAGCTCTTGATACGCGTGTTGAAGAGTCCATGGGACTTTCAATTTCCAAGCTCCTTCGGTGTTGTTTTATTATCGTTTTTAATCAGCTCTAAACTTTACACGGAGGAATGATTTATATCATATTGTTAAATAATGGAGGAGACGGAGACATCTATTTTGACTCAACTTCTCCTTCACTGATTTTGTATGATTCGCTGACATTTTCAATAAAAAACTAAAAGGAACAAAACGTAAAATCACGTGGATCGGGTTTAATAAAAGAATTTGGAAAAATATTTATTAATATTTAATATGATGAGAGATATGTTTTTCATATTTTATAATCTTATTTGATATTTGTGATTTTTTTTTTTAATAAATAAAAAGGGAAAGAAAATATTATTATTTTTTAAAGTAAATGTCAAATTTCTATTCTTAATTATTACTAAAAAAATAGAAATATTTCATGAATATTTAAGTTAAATTTTTATTATTTATTTAATAATTATTAATAATTAAATTAAACCTAGTATAACTATTTCAATTAAATAATTGGTAAATGCCAATAAACATCAATACATAATAAGCATCAAAGCATTTACTTTATAATATAATATATTTTGTTATTAAAATTTTCAAAAATAAGAATAAAAATAAATTATAACTTCATTTTAAATTATTATTATTAATTGTAAAACTAATTAATATATAAGTTAAAGATATATACATTTGAAAAAATATGGAACAATTTTTTTATCTATAGAGATTTTACCCCACTTATCATGAAGATTTTTAATATGTAAATATACTTTGTTACAATACTATGGGCCAATAACACTACTTATCAAAAAAATCATAACTCATTTCATATGACACTTATTCATGTGACAGGTTTTTAAATTATTTAATTTGATTAAAAAATCAAAAAGCATAACGACTTTGAAAATAAATATGAACCATTGACTTGTGTATACTATTAAAAACATTTTAAGATATTTCATGGAGGTTAAATCTTTACCATTCACCTAATAATTATTGATAATTAAATTGAAAAATTGGAAGCCCTATTAACATATCTAAGGGCATAATTATAGAAGTGATATTATAAAAAAAATACAAAGGCTATTCATGTAATAAGTAAATTCAGCTAATAATATATAGATATAGTTTTTTTCTAACTCTTCTACATTTTTGATAATTTGGTTGGCATCTAGATATAAATTTTAGCAATATTTAAAATGTTTTTTCAAATACAAAAAAGATTCAACATCCTCAAATTTTTTTTTTTCTAACAATTCTCTACAAGAGTTTGGACAAAATTCACTTAAAAATAGGCATAGAAAATCTCTACAAGAATTTGGATGAAATTCACTTAAAAATTGAAAAAGTTAAACTACAACCTTCTTTACTGAAAAATATGAATAAATTAACTTAAATATATAAAATTTAATTTATTAATTAATATAAAAGTAACTAAATGTCTAATTTAGTTTAAAATATAAATAATATATTTTATAAACATAATTTGTAATATATTAAATTTTAATGTAATGTTAATAATAATAAGTCTTCAAAAGTAGCTCAATTGGTGACTGAAGTAATGTGAAATATTTGGCTTAAAACATTGAGGTTCAAATACAAATTTACTAATAGTTAAGTGTGATTACTAATAGTAGGTCACACACCTACGAGATATATATATATATATATATATATATATATATATATATATATATATATATATATATATATATTCTAAATTTTAATTTCATTTATATATTTTTATTTAATTTCTCTCAACACACCAAATTTATATTATTGATTGAAAATAAAAAAGTTAGGCTATTAAAATGAAATGAATAGAATTATGACATTAATGCAAGTAAGAAAGATTATTAGGATAGAGTTACCAAGAATTCAAATTTCAAAGTTAGAAGTCACTTATACAACTAAAGCTTATTTTAATAATATAAGTAATCACAAATTCTCATTTATAAAATGTAAATAACTTAACAAATTTAATCAAAATCTTTCATTAATCTACAAGAAAAAAAAATCCTTTTTAAAAAATATAAATAATATTAAAAAACAAAAATAAAAAAACCACCAAACCAATATAATATCTTCTCTCGTCAATGTAAAACTAAATACTTTTTTCATTTATATTACTTATACAATGTTTTGCTAACTATTTTTGTGCTCATAATATCTTGTTACCCACCCTTCTAATTTACAACAAATGATAATGTCTAACGAATTCCATTAAGCTACTACATTCATTAAGCTACTAGATTGAATATTGTTTAGTAGTTTTAAAATAAATTTATTTTTCCTTGTCAATCTGAATATTGATAAAATTAGCTATTGATCAAATAGCTCTCCAGGTGAGAACCTGGAGAGTGTATACACACATACACACTCTCTGATCATTGAATCAGATGAGCCTAAATTATATAGGCTTTCACACTAATGGGATGGTTTCAACCACTCCCTCGATATGAGGATATGAGATCTATGATTAGAATCTCAATCCTATCTTTATGATAACAACCACCTAACTATGGATTTCTCCATTAATTCCAACACTCCCCCTTAACGGAGAAAGGGTACTAAACAATAACATCAAATAGACATTGGAAATATGATGCAATGTGTTGTCCTTGATGGCAACCTACTTGATGAAGTTGTCCTTGATGGAAAATGACTTGATGAGTTGTCTTTGGATAGAAACCTATTTGTTAATGATGTAAATCTGATGTATCTACAGAGCAGTTCAGAAGTAACAAAGAAAGAAATTCCAGTAAGTGCCAGAGCAATGATGAAAATGGTATGTCACAAAGCATACGCGGGTTTGTAAAGGCGAAGTAGCGTATGTACGTGGAAAAGTACGTACCAAGTAGCGTATGCATACTTGCGCTCTAAATTTATAAAACCAGGGGACATTACCATGGTATTGGCCCACATTATTGAGTTCTAGATTATATATTTGATCCTGTCCAGGAATACCATCGGAGGTTGAGTGGGTTTGACTCATGGTATTGATAAAGGCTAAACCTATATAAGAAGAAGAGAATAATAGTGCAATGTGTGCATATGTCTAGGTTTTAATGAATACTTCACTCTGAAGTATATCTGCATGGAATGGGTAACAATTTATTGATTGATCTGAATTAATAATGCACCTATGAAAAAAATGATGAAGAGGGATCTCTAGATCTGAAATGACTAGGTATTTTCTAGATCTGTTTATGGAATGTCTAGATCTGTGATCTGGCGAATCTTTGCTGAAGTAAAGGGTGAGATCTGAGTTATCTGTTCTGAAGAGCTGCATAGTTTTGAAATGTTGCAGATCTATACGCATGTTCATCTCATCGAAAGCACGTATATACACAGGTTCGTTTCAGAAAAAACGCGTATGCAATCAAAGGTCAATTCTGAAATAGTTGCAGATCTATACGCAGGTTTGTCTTTGTAGAAGCGCGTATATATGCAGGTTCAGTGAAGTAAAAGCGCGTATGGAATCTATGGTTTTACAATAACTGAAGTATGTGGAATGAAATGTCTGATCTGTTTTGTTGTTTTACTGCTATCTGTCAATGATGTATTCATACAAATATGGGTTGTTTAAATGTTGATTATGTTTATTAAATATCAATTTGTTGGTTCATTGGTTGATGATTCAATGAATTAATTGATGGGGTTATAAGTTTCAGTTTGATGTATGTTGAGCTTAAATTTGTGGAGTGGGTCGAGTCTGAAAATCTGATGAAAAGTGGCCTACAAGGTATGTTGTGTGGAAGCTGTTGGATCCAGTATGAAAATTCATGAAACGTGGTTCGTAGTGGTGCTGAGCGTCGAAGCCTTCAGTGTGGGGGTAGTAGCTCCCATCCAGGAGTAGCTGGTAAACGAGAGCAGGGGGTAGTAGCTCCCTTCCAGGAGAGGCTGGTAAATGAGAGCAGGGGGTAGTAACTACCTTCCAGAAGAGGCTGGTAAACGAGAGAAGGGGGTAGTAGCTCCATTCCAGGAGAGGTTGGTAAACGAGATCATGGGGTTGGAGCTCCCTTCTAGTAGTGGCTGGAGAACAAGAGAAGGTTGAAGCCTTCTATAGGTGGGTGCCTGCATGCTGGTATGAGTCTGCGCCAGTACAAAATTGTAAGAAGTTTTCTTTATAATAAATATTGAAGACATAGACAACATCAGCAGTGGTTTTCTCTTGAATTGGGTTTCCACCTTAAATACTAGTGTTCATGTGTGTTGCTTATGTGTGATGGTTTATTCTATTATTACTGCACATGCTTACTGCTTACTAAACATCTGATGAATGAATGATGCAATGATCTAAGTAAAGAATTAAATGCATAATAAGATCTCTGAACATACAAAAATTTTCTTAAGGATATCCGCGTGTATATGCGAGTTGGGTTTAGTAAAGTAGCGTATGGTTTTAAGAGAAAGAAAAAGTAAAATTTTTTCATTTAACTCTAAATACTAATTCACCCCCCCTCTCAATATTTTTCCCAACAATTGGTATCAGAGCAGATCCTTCTACAGAAGCTTGATTGCTTGAAGGAGATCCATCACAATGGGAAGGAAGAAAAAGAAGAGGGCTACTCAAGGAAAGAAGATATCTCAGAAATCGTGTACGGCAGAAAATGAAGATGATGCAAAAGGTATTAATCCTTGTTCTTGTGATTCACTTCCTTATGCAAGCAATGGTGAAGATAGTGAAAATGATAGTGAAAGTAACAGTATGGGTCTAGAAGCAAATCTCAAGATCAATGTTGAAGATCAATTTAAAAAGAAGGAATCTATCTACAAAGATATGATCTCTAGAATGAATGGACAGATAGAAATGTATCAAATACTGTAGGATAAAGTAACCAATCGAAGTGAAAGACTTGAAGCAGAAATCATCTCTCTCAAAATAGATCTGGAAAAATCAAATAAGAAGAATGAAGAACTTTTACAAACTTTTGAAGAACAAGAAAATGGGTTGAAAGAAGAGATTTTAAAATTGAATGATCAAGTAGAAGAAGGAAGAAGGGTCGAAGAAAGTATGAAAAAGAAATGCCAAAGATTGGAGGTTGAGGCAAACATTTTAAAAGGTAAATTAGAAGAAAAAGATAAACTCTTGAGGTTTCAAGATAGTACTAAGATTTTGGACAATATTGTTAGTAGTCAAAGGTCTCCTTCTGTTAAATTTGGTCTTGGTTTTCATGAAACTGTTAAAGGAGAATCTAGTTCAAAAGAAAGTGCTAAATATTCGAAGGATATCAATGCAAAACCTGAAGTGTTGAAAGAAACAAAAGGTCAACCGAAAATCATGAAATCTCAAAAGAAATCATTCCCTCCTACATATAGAAGAATCAATCGATTCTCTCCTTTGATCAATAATGTTGAATGCTTTAAATGTCATAATTATGGGCATGTTGCAGCCAATTGCAGAAGCAGATTGTTTCAGTCACAAACAAACAAATTCTACACAGAAAGGTACTCAGGTTTCTTTAAGGGATATTGTTTTTCATGCAAAAAGTTTGGTCATAAAGCAGCTGATTGCAATAGAAGAAAGAATAGAAAAACTCATTATGATCCCTATGCTTAATTTTCTGGTCACACAAGATTTTATTCTTGTAACAAGTATGGACATGTAGAAAAATAATGCAGGATGAATAGATCTGAGAAATTGGATAATTTCCAGCACACAATAAGAAATTTCAAGCAAAGCTGGAAAAAGAAGGAGGACCGGTCAAAAACGTAGGGGATAATAATCCTACTGCAGTCTTCTGCTTCTAAAGCTTACTTCTCATAATGACTGCAGGAGTGATGTGAGATACATTATAATAATCAGTAATGTATCATCACAAGGGGAGCAATATATGGTGATTCCCATGGTTGGTTTGGTAATTCTGGTTGTGTTTGTTTCTAACAGTGTATCTAATGTGACAACAGAAGACAGGTACAGAATGTATAAATCCAGGAGAAAATGGAGTTGTGAAATTTTTAGTATTTCACTTTTCATACGCGGGTTTCATGAACTAAAGCCGCGTATACACGCGAGTTCCGTTGGAGACAGAAGTGTATGTTTTTCTGATAAGAAAAATAGTGAGTCAGCTCAAGGACAAGAGCACAGTTTCAGGGGGAGCATTAGCCTTGCTGAGAGTAATGCATTGTTGGCATTATGATGGTTCTAAAATATGATCTCTCTCTTGAGGTCTTTTTGGTATTGGTTATAAAAAGTCATATTTGTAATTTGATGAAAAGGTTATGTTGAGACCTATGATGTAAATTGTTATATTCAGTCATGTAAGGACTTCTTCAAATTTGTAAACCCACTTGGTTGGGTAGTTGAGTCAAAATATGTAAACCCACTTGGTTGGGTACTTGAGTCACATATGTAAATCCACTTGGTTGGATCATTGAAGTAAGTATGGGTCCTTGGTGATAGGAAAGGTCATAGAGTAATGTACTTCATTGAAAAATATGTTTGAAGATTCAGCGTGAACTCATGGGGAGCATGGTCACTTTAGTGCACATCAGATCTACAGAGCTCTTCTTTCTACAAGAGAAGAAAAACCTTGTTTTGGTTTTGATTCGCCCTTTGCCCTTGATGTCAAAGGGGGAGAGTATCATGGTGTTTGAATAATGGTTATAATCAATGTATCTATCTGTTGTGGTGATCAAACACCATCATGGTTGCCATCAAATCCAAAGGGGGAGATTGTTGGCAATATGATGCAATGTGTTGTCCTTGAATGCAACTTACTTGATGAAGTTGTCCTTGATGGAAACTAACTTGATGAGTTGTCTTTGGATAGCAACCTATTTGTTAATGATGTAAATCTGATGTATCTACAGAGCAGTTCAGAAGTAACAAAGAAAGAAATTCCAGTAAGTGCCAGAGTAATGATGAATAAGATATGTCACAAAGCATACGCGGGTTTGTAAAGGCAAAGTAGCATATGTACGCGTAAAAGTACGTACCAAGTAGCGTATGCCTATTTGCGCTCTAAATTTATAAAACCAGGGGACATGACCATGGTATTGGCCCACTGTATTGAACGTTGGATTATCTATTTGATCCCGTCCAAGAATACCATCAGCGGTTGAGTGGTTTTGACTCATGGTATTGACAAAGGCTAAATCTATATAAGGAGAAGAAGATCATAGTGCAAGAGTGTGCATAGGTCTGGGTTTTAATGAATACTTCACTTTGAAGTATATCTGCATGGAATGGGTAACAGTTTATTGATTGATCTGAATTAATAATGCACCTATGAAGAAAATGATGAAGAGGGATCTCTAGATCTGAAATGACTATGTATTTTCTAGATCTGTTTATGGAATGTTTAGATCTGTGATCTGGCGAATCTTTGTTGAAGTAAAGGGTGAGATCTGAGTTATCTATTCTGAAGAGTTGTGTAGTTCTGAAATGTTACGGATCTATACGCATGTTCATCTCAACGAAAGCGTGTATATACGCAGGTTCGTTTCAGCAAAAGCGTGTATGAAATCAAAGGTCAGTTCTGAAATAGTTGCAGATCTATACACAGGTTTGTCTCTGTGAAAGCGCATATATACGCAGGTTCAATGAAGTAAAAGCACGTATGGAATCTAGGGTTTTGTTGAAGTGTGTGGAATGAAATGTCTAATATGTTTTGTTGTTTTACTGCTATCTGTCAATGATGTACTCATACAAATCTGGGTTCTTTGAATGTTGATTATGCTACTGATTATGTTGATTAAAGACCAAGATTGTTGGTTGATTGGTTGATGATTAAATGAATGAATTGATGGTGTTATAATTTTCAGTTTGATGAGCTTAAATGTGTGGAGTGGGCCCAGTCTGAAAATCTGATGAAAAGTGGCCTACAAGGTATGTTGTGTGGAAGATGTTGGATCCAGTTTGAAAATTGATGAAACATGGTCCATGATGGTGCTAAGGGTCGAAGCCTTCGGTGAGGGGGTTGTAGCTCCCTTCCAATGGTATCTGGTAAAAAATAGCAGGGGGCAGTAGCTCCCTTCCAAGAGAGTTGGTATATGAGGAGCGCACGAGAGGTAGTAAGCTCCCTTCAGAGGAGAGGTGGTAAATGAGAGTAGGGGGTAGTGGCTCCCTTGATAACGAGATCCAAGGGGTTGAGGGGTTGGAGCTCCCTTCCAGTAGTGGCTGGAGAACAAGAGAAGGTTGCAGCCTTCTGCAGGTGGGTGCCTGTGTGCTGGTATGAGTCTGCGCCAGTACAAAATTGTAAGAAGTTTTCTTTATAATAAATATTGAAGACAGAGACGACAGCAGCGGTGGTTTTCTCCCGAATTGGGTTTCCACCTTAAATACTGGTGTTCATGTGTGTTGCTTATGTGTGATGGTTTATTATGTTATTACTGCACATGCTTACTGCTTACTAAACATCTGATGAATGAATGATGCAATGATCTAAGTAAAGAATTAAATGCATAATAAGATCTCTGGACATACAGGATATCCACGTGTATATGCAAGTTGGATTCAGTAAAGTAGCGTATGGTTTTAAGAAAGAAAAACTAAAAAATTTTCAGTCAGCTCTAAATAAGTTCACCCCCCTCTCGATATTTTTTATGATAACATATGCCTGCTGGTCTAGTCTCAACTAGGCTTACAATGGTAAAAAAAAGACATAAAAAACTTGGTAACAGAGTTTTCATCTTGGTCTTTATGCTTGTGAGACCATATTTGTTCATTCGTGGATGAGGCTTCATCTTCAATTTCTTTGTCATGAGATAGTGATGTATCTTCGCCTCATTTCTTCCCCAATGATGGAAAGCTTGAATGCCTATCCTCGTCCTTCTGAAAGTTATGACAGGCTTAATAGAAAACTATTTTCTCTCACCATTTCTGGTGTCACGCATGTAAATTTCAGCAATGTTGTCATTTGCACACACATAAATATTGATGAGATTATCACATTTTAAATTCTCTCCAGCTCTGTCTTCTTCTACCACGTCTTCGCCATCAGCTTCATGTGGCTCGTCGAATTGATCTTCAACACTTTGTTCATCTTTACATCCTTTCTAAAGATCAACTTGTGACTCTTCAATATTAAGATCTTGCACAACGGATTGTGCCTCTTGTTTCTCGTGGTCATCAACAGAACCACATTGTTTTTTTGAAAAAATTCCAGACTTAAAAATACTACTCATGCTAAAGCCTCCAAATGCCAACATGAGAATATCATCATCATCATCATTAGAATAAAAAATATCTAAAAATATAGACATGTTGTTAAAAGGTCCAGCTTATCTGGTTTTATCCTGCTTCCAGATTTCGACTCCACTCGGTCACTTGTTTGGTCAATTTAATGTGTCCTAAATTGCTACATTAATTTTTCAATCCGGGATTCGTAAGCTGACGAAGTGTGGCGCACTATATGTGCAAGATAACCTATCTCTTACTTTTTGTGTTTTTGGGTTTTTTTATTTATCTTGGGGGTTTTTATCTTGGTTGGTTTCCTAATGTGAGATGGAAATTCTAAAAGAAAAGTATGGATATAAATGTTCAAGGCAATGATGTCCTTTATAATGATTTCCCAAACTTCAAACTTCAAAAGGGTTTTAAAACATGCAATGAAAAAATTAATTCCTAAAAGAAAATGAAAATGTGCCACTATACTAGTAAAACAAACAATGAACTATTGATCATGAAACCCATTACCCTTGCTGCTGTCTAAATACAAAAGAAACTGTGCTCAAAGAAATCCAAGAATTGCAAGCAAAGTAAATCTAAAATCAAATTACATCAACTCATATTCTGACCCCTCACCATTAGTCTCGCTATGGCTTTCGGAGGTAATCATAAACAACTTGAGCAATCTGATATCTAATTTGCAGAAAAATAAACTAATATCAAATTACACACTCATACTTCAATCCCTCACCATTTGTCTCGCTATGGCTTTCGGAGGTAACTGATAATGACATGAGCAATTTAATATCTAACTTGCAGAAAAATAAACTAATATCAAACTACACACTCATACTTCAATCCCTCACCATTAGTCTCGCTATGGTTTTCGGAGGTAATTGATAATGACATGAGTAATTTAATATCTAATCTAACTAATAAAGAAAATGTACAAAACTGAAATAAATAAAACAGTGTTGGAATTAAAAGCTAAGAAAAATAAATCAGCAGAAGGACAAGACTGATTCCATGTCATTAGTCATTGTAAAAATATGTGCAAATGCCCGGGCTGCCTACTGTAATCTGGAACAAAAACACTGATCAGTTAACAACAGTATAAAGCATGGAGAATTATGGACAGAAATAAAACATTAATACCACAAGAGATGTAATATATACACGTGAATAACTATGGCATAATGAACATAAGGAAATAAAGCATGAAACTATACAGTAATAAACAAAACCTCGGCGTGTGCAGGGGCCCTCTGCACAATCCTCGGGGAACAGCTATCAACCACAAATTATGCTTATGAACATAGTCTTCTCATGTATTCAAAACACAGTCATAATAAGGAAATAATGTGACGGCACAGTGGGCTTTCTTTACAGCAAAATTACATTACAGAAGCTAGCTACTATGCGTATGAGAACGCATTATTTATAATAGAGGATGACATAACTACTTTCCTACAATCTGCGCTGATAAAAGACACGTGAACAACCGCGTCCAGAAATATAGCATTATGGCTGCCGTGAAGATTAAATCTATGGAGGGTGGCCGTTGGATTCGGCTTATGGAGCAGTTCACAGGTGTTGATATGTCCCCTGAGATTTAGGAACGGCCACGCAAGTCTTCACGTGGTGAAAAACGAAGTTCTGTCACCGTAGGACTCTTAGGTTGACCACCGCTTGACTACCTTTGACCACGGCCTTCTTTGGTGAATTCGACTGAGCCAGTAGGACTCGGTCCATGTCCATATCATTTCCAACTTGCCCATGTGGCTTGATTTGCCTGAAGACACCTGCAATATAGACTTTAACAAAATGGCTGCGGAAAGTTGACGCAGCTGCGGAAAGTTGACGCAGCTGCGGAAAGTGACAAGATTCCGCAGCTAAATGAGCAAAAATCTAATTCAAACAGCAGACACAAAACATAGTTAAAAACCACTTTAAATTCTCTTTTATGATTAATATGCAATGATGTTGATGACTTAGGAGGTCCAGGTAAATGGAAAAAAGTCTAGAAAGGTGTATAGGAAAGATGCAAGTTTGGGACTCAACATACCCCCACTGTGAAGGTGTTGCATGTCCCCATGCAACCAAAATTTTGATCATCCTCCTTCAATTCATATGCCCTGATACCTCTGCCAATACATCCAGTCCTCTTCTCCTCTTTCTTGGTGCTGCTAACATCCTGGGCTTCTTCATCAAGCATCTGAATTTGAGATTAATCGGTGCTCTACTTATCTTCTTGCATTTCTTCTTCAATTTCCTGTTCTTTTTGTGCCACAGTCCCAGATGTAGCATAGTGTTTTCATGAATGATCTTGTCCAATCTGCTTTGCTCCTTTAATGCTTCATTTTCATTTTTAATATGTCTATTTAAAACCTCCAACTCAAAGACTTCTTATTTCAACGATTGGACTAGAGCTTCTTGTGCTGTGTGAGGCTGAGTGGATGAAGTGCTGGGACCCGTGGCTGTTCTTTCTAAGGATTCTATGTAATCATACACCTCTTGCTGCTTTGGATCTATCTCGGGTGTCGTTTTCCTTGGGTTGTCCCCAAAATGTTGTGGAGGAGAATTGACTTCAAAATCTGGCCGAAAAGGACTCATGTCAACATCTTGAGGACTAGTTTCAACGTTTGGCTGAGAATGAGGTGGACTACGGCCAGATGGAGTTTGTTCAGGTGTTCCTCCTCCCAAATCAATAAAATGGGGTCCTTTTGTTTGTGCTTTCCTCCACTTTCCTTTAAGCCTGGTGCTTCTTCTTACACGCTGTGGACTACTGTCTTTTTCCTTCTGTTTTTCTTTTCCTTTTTTTTTGGCCATTGCTCACTGTTCCTGAAGGTGAACTAGTCTCTCAGACAATACTTGATGGTCTTCTTCTGAGGAAGGGGTTTGATGCACAGCCTCAATGCTTCTTTTCTCTTTTGATTTTGTTGGCTTTTTACCCTCAGTCTTTTCCTTCCTCCTTTTAGGCAGTCTTTCTTCTCTACTAGTTCTTTCAACTGTGTTAGTAGGAGTGCTTTGAGTTTTATCACCTGTTCTCTTTCTTCTACTTCTTTTTGATGTACTGCCTTCAGGGGTTTCTTGGGGTTCTTCAAAGAAATTTCTAATTAAAAACTGCTCCCAGGTGTCCTTTTTCTCTTTTAATTGTTTTTCTATTAAGATTCTCACGAGACCATGGTGATACAAATGTGATTCTACGTCCCCCAGATGCTTTTGGACGTTTACAGACATATTTTTCAAACTGTTTAGTAAAAAGTATGGTAGATTGAGGGTCTGGTTGTCTAGGAAATTCATCAACAGTCGGGTATGATACATGTACATTGATCCAAAACGTCCCTCACAGGTGATAAACTTTTGAATAACCAATAGTAAACTGGCCCACTCTTCTTTTAAAGCATGGACAAGAATTCCCTTTTTGAAAATGGTGACATCCATACCTGGGTTACGTAGGATCACTCTCCAGGCTTCCTCGCCAATGCTCTTGTTCTTGAACCAGCGTTCACCTTCTTGAGGGAGTTCTGTAGCAGCTGCTATGGATGCCTCAGTCACTGTAAATTTGAGGTCCCCAATTTCCACCTCCAAACTGTTGAAAGACCTCACAAAAGCTTTTGTTACCTCCTTATTGTAGCCTTTAAAATTTTGAATAAACCGAAGCCATTTTGCCTTTTTCAATATGTCTTTGACTTGCGGGTATCCTTCCATAAATTTGGGTCCCTCTGGTTCTGTCCTCAACAACTGACCCATCCTTCCTTCTATTCTTTAAAACTCGTCTGCGTGAGGAGGGTTTAGCGGAGGTAAGACGGCTGAATTAGCGGAAATGAACAGGGTTTATGAAGGAGACCAGTGACTGTAAGTGGATATCAGAGAATAGGTACATGGAATGAAGCGGAACAGAGAACAAAATGGGGTGAAGGCTTATGTGAACACGGTGGAAATGCAGCCGTGAGGTCAATAGAACAGTAGGGGGAGTAAAGTGCATCCGGTAGTATTTAAAATTGGGTGGCTGCAGAGTAGACGCAAGCACGTTTATGAAACGGCTACGGATTTTGTGCGGCTGAGAGAAGCCGTAGTCAAATCAACCACGTTCCATAATTACAGGTGGAGTATCAAAGTATAGCCGAACACGAGTGAAGACCAGAGGCTTGATTATGAGGCCGTTTAAAAATGAATGCAAGGATTGTGGGGGAATCGTATAGAGATCGTGGAATGGTTATGGAGTTATCAACACAATCATTGCATATAATGGAGCTATGGTTTATAACTATGTAAAAATGTGCTTGAATGCCATTTGAAATAAATTTCTACTCATACCTTGGAATTCTTGCCATTTTTCATTAGTCTTGAATCAGTTGCTCCTCGTTGATGCTTTTGAATGCCTCATGTCTTCATAATATGTCCTCATACCTGCATTTGATTTCATGATTGTTGAACTAACATCTGACTGTAAATTTTTGAAAAACAGAGTGGTGGCTGCAGAAACTGCTTCTGGCTGCGGAAACTGGTGTCAGCTGTGGAAACTGACACAACAATTATTTGGGTGAATGGAGATGGATAGATGATAACTGACTGAATGAAAATGGTCATGAAAGAAAAATTTTTATTGGTGAAATGAAATGAAATAGATGAAATGGAGTGAAATGAAATGAAGTGGAGTGGAATGAAGTGGAATGAAATGGAGTGGGTTGTCATAAAACTTGTGAAATGAGAGAGAGAGGGAATTTTTTGGAAAATATAGGGTGTCAGGTGTTCCTGATTTTCACCCTACATTTTCTGTATAAGACTGCCAATCAGTGATTGGTTTTCAGGCTTATACAATTTTTTTATTTTTTTTATTTTTTTATTTTTATTTTTATGTCCTACTCTACTTGAAAAAGAAAATCTTTTTCAAGTATATGAGTACTTCCAATGGAACCATGTCTGTAACAAGATGATAGATAAACTCATATGCAGGTTTGAAAGACACTCTTTGATATGTACTTGTATATGAGATGCCAACTGTCTTGATTTAGATGATGTCAGAAGATATTGAATAATTGAGCATTGGGATCCGATGACTGACTTGAACCAAGATTCAATGTAATCTTGTCTTCCTTGTCTTTCCTCTATCATGAAATCGGAGATGTGATCTTCATTCATAGAATCTAGTGATAGGCATGCATGAGACTTTTCAATCTCTAGTTCCAATATCTCCTCTTTATCAATAGACATCCCTGATTCTTGGACCTTATCTGAGTCTTCTTCTGCTGGTTGTTGTTCTTCAATGACAGCTGGTGAATCATTTTGCAATACCTCAGAATTGTAAGTTGATTGAGGTGTTTTATTGTTGGGGATATGAAATGGTTGTGGAGGTAGTGGAGTGGGAATGAATTTTTGGGGTGCTTGTGTGGATGATAATGGGAAAGGTTGAATTGAGGTCAAATGAGGGTGATATTGATGTTGTGGTGGAGGCGAATGGTATGAATAACATTGATGATGGTATTGAGGATAGAGAGGGAAAGATTGAGGAGATAGTGGATTTCCTTTGTAGGGCCTTTGCCAACTTTGTTGCCAAGATTGGTTTTGAGGTTGGGATTGAGATGGCCAAGGTTTCCAAGGTTGGTTTTGAGGTTGGGATTGAGATGCCCAAGGTTGCCAAGACAAGGGTGTTTTCCAATTACCTTGAGATTGTTGTGCATAACCTTGATACTGTGCATAAGGATATTGCATCGTATTGGGTTGATGAGGCTGCCATAGTCCTCTTGGAGCTACATAAGAAAGTTGCTCTTGTGCTTGATTTGCTCCATTATCCTTCTGGTAAATTGCCTTCAACCCTAGTAATGATGGGAAATCTTCAGTAGTATGTGATCCTGCACAAATTTTACACATTTTAATGTTATCAAGTGGACATTCATGCAAAGCATGTTTCTTTCTACATTTAGGGAAAAATATAAATGAAGCAAATTTTTGCTTGTTTTGCATTCTTAGCATGTTAGTTTGTTCATTTAAATTACCAAGAATGTTTAGCAAATTGTTAGGTTCAGTTTGACTTACCAATCCTGATGCTGACTTACTTACTTTTTCCATAAATGGATCTTGAGGGGACCTTACACACTTTGCTTTTCCTCTTGATATGTTCTTGCATAGTTCACAAATTTCTTGAAATGACAATCGATAAACATCTCCTTTTACCACAAGATTAAGAAGATCAATCCATTCATCCTTTATAGCATTTAGTAGGAGAGTTTTTAATGCATCTGATCCTAAATTCTGCAATTTAGATCTTTTGATATTATAAGTAAATCTCTCTACTAAATCTTCTAGGCTTTCATCCTCTTTTTGGTTCATGTTAAAGACTTCATTTCTAAGGTCATGGTGCATGCAATAACCTTTATATTTTTCCAAAAATACTCTTTTCATATCATCCCATGTCCTTATAGAATTTTTTCCTAAAGTCATGAACCATCTAAGAGCTCTATCCTTTAATGTTGCCGGAAACAAATTCAATTTTTGCATGTGCAATGAGTAACCATAAGATCTACAAATTATTTCAAATTCAAAAAGAAAGGTTTCCGGGTCTTCTGATCTCATACCTTTGAAGTTAGGAAGTACAGATGGATGGATGTTCTTCATTTGAACATTGATATCAGTTTCTTGAATGGGAAATCCAAAAGGATCTTCCTCATTGTCATCATCTCCATCCATTTATTCAACCTCCTTTGTCACCTCTTCTTCTACCTGCAAAAATATGAATTCATGATGTGGATGTGTGGCTCTTACTGCACCACATGATATAGTGGGTGTGGTAGGTGATTGAAGTTTTTTTTTTTTTTTTTGGATGTAAGAAATAAGGTTACCTAGTTACACTTCCCCGGCAACGGCGCCAAAATGTTTGGTCAATTTAGTGTGTCCTAAATTGCTACATTAATTTGTCAATCCGGGATTCGTAAGCTGACGAAGTGTGGCGCACTATATGTGCAAGATAACCTATCTCTTACTTTTTGTCGTTTTTGGGTTTTTTATTTATCTTGGGGGTTTTATCTTGGTTGGTTCCTAATGTGAGATGGAAATTCTAAAAGACAAGTATGGATATAAATGTTCAAGGCAATGATGTCCTTTATAATGATTTCCCAAACTTCAAACTTCAAAAGGGTTTTAAAACATGCAATGACAAAATTAATTCCTAAAAGAAAATGAAAATGTGCCACTATACTAGTCAAACAAAAAGTGAACTATTGATCATGAAACCCATTACCCTTGCTGCTGTCTAAATACAAAAGAAACTGTGCTCAAAGAAATCCAAGAATTGCAAGCAAAGTAAAGCTAAAATCAAATTACATCAACTCATATTCTAACCCCTCACCATTAGTCTCGCTATGGCTTTCGGAGGTAATCATAAACAACTTGAGCAATCTGATATCTAATTTGCAGAAAAATAAACTAATATAAAATTACACACTCATACTTCAATCCCTCACCATTAGTCTCACTATGGCTTTCGGAGGTAACTGATAATGACATGAGCAATTTAATATCTAACTTGCAGAAAAATAAACTAATATCAAACTACACACTCATACTTCAATCCATCACCATTAGTCTCGCTATGGCTTTCGGAGGTAACTGATAATGACATGAGTAATTTAATATCTAATCTAACTAATAAAGCAAATGTACAAAACTGAAATAAATAAAACAGTGCTGGAATTAAAATCTAAGAAAAATAAATCAGCAGAAGGACAAGACTGATTCCATGTCATTAGTCATTGTAAAACTATGTGCAAATGCCCGGGCTGCCTACTGTAATCTGGAACAAAGACACTGATCAGTTAACAGCAGTATAAAGCATGAAAAATTATGGACAGAAATAAAACGTTAATACCATAAGAGATGTAATATATACACATGAATAACTATGGCATAATGAACGTAAGGAAATAAAGAATGAAACTATACAGCAGTAAACAAAACCTCGGCGTGTGCAGGGGCCCTCTGCACAATCCTCGGGCAACAACTATCAACCACGAATTATGCTTATGAACAGAGTCTTCTCATGTATTCAAAACGCAGTCATAACAAGGAAATAATGTCACGGCACAGTGGGCTTTCTTTTCAGCAAAATTACATTACAAAAGCTAGCTACTATGCGTATGAGAACACATTATTTATAACAGAGGATGACATAACTACTTTCCTACAATCTGCGCTGATAAAAGACACGTGAACAACCACGTCCAGAAATCTAGCATTATGGCTGCCGTGAAGATTAAATATATGGAGGGTGGTCGTTGGATTCGGCTTATGGAGCAGTTCACAGGTGTTGATATGTCCCCTGAGATTTAGGAACGGCCACGCAAGTCTTCACGTGGTGAAAAACGGAGTTCTGTCACCGTAGGACTCTTAGGTTGACCACCGCTTGACTACCTTTGACCACGACCTTCTTTGGTGAATTCGACTAAGCCAATAGGACTCGGTCCATATCCATGTCATTTCCAACTTGCCCATGTGGCTTGATTTGCCTGAAGACACCTGCAATATATACTTTAACAAAATGGATGCGGAAAGTTGAAGCAGCTGCGGAAAGTGACAAGATTCCGCAGCTCAATGAGAAAAAATCTAATTCAAACAACAGACACAAAACATAGTTAAAAACCACTTTAAATGCTCTTTTATGATTAATATGCAATGATGTTGATGACTTAGGAGGTCCAGGTAAATGGAAAAAGTCTAGAAAGGTGTATAGGAATGATGCAAGTTTGAGACTCAACGAGTCTCCAGATAGCTCCAACAACCCCGTTTCCACGCAGGCAGGAATCCTCCTTTTGGCAGCTCTTCAATAGTAGAACCTTGTAGACTGTGGCTTCTACGCCACGCAGGGCTTAGTGCCCTCAGCTCTTGCGACGAGCAACAAATGACCTCTCAACAAACTGACAACACTCTTAATGTCTAATTCTGATGCATGTAATTAGCAATTTCTTATGACACATATTTTTGAAAAAAGACGCAACAAATCACCTCGGGCACTCGAATCTTCCCCACTCTACTATTACTTCCACCGTCGAGTCAAAAACAACCTTACGTAGCAGACTCAACATGAGAACGCTCCTCAAAAAAAATAAAAAACCCACTACGATCCACGCACCTGCTCATGGAAACACTAATCTGCTCTGGCAAAATATTTTATGTAAAGGAAGAACACTCTTTTTTTTTTTTTTTTTTTTAAACTTTTCAAAAAACCTCTTTTTAAGAACTTCATTAAAAAATCTCCACCCATAAAAGAATCATGAAAAATTCCCAAACAAAAAATTTCATGTTCTTTTTAAAAAATGCATATATTAAAAAAAAAAAATTCCTTGGAAGTGTAGTTCACGTAATGTAAATGCCATCCACTTTACCAAACTCTCCTTTTCTAAAAAGAATAATGAATCATTCAACAAAAGGAAAAATAAAGATATGATCTATAATGCATTTAAAATAGTGATTTAAGAACTTTTCTAGCCATATAATTGTAAATAAAAAAGGTTGAAAAAAATATACTATCCATACTCTTTTCCACAATCAAGAAATTTCCCATGAAGTTATTTTTCCATAGACTATTTCCATATGTACAAAACTTTACATATAAGTTGGTTTTGGAAATTATGAATACAACAAACAGATAGATAGAGGGATATGTGTTTCCCCTGACAACACAGAGAATGAAAAATATTGTGGAAATAACAATCAAACACACAGACAAACAACGATTTACATAGGAGAGGAACTCTTTCAAAATTTATTCAACTCTTCTCCGAAATTCAATTCATTCCTTCACTTCTACAAAATGAAATTACATTCGTTTATACAAAAATGGTTGAAGCTTGAGCATTGAAAGCAATTCACTGCTGAAACAAATGTTCAACAACTATTGGTCCTTCTACTCTGTTTTTGTTGTTTGCACATGAAACAACGTTCAATACAAAAAATGGCGGACTTGAAATTTTATAAGATTCAGTTCAGGAAAAACATCGTGTTCGCTGCTTCATCACACATTGGTGATATTAACATTTAACATATGCATGATACAAGAAAACTCAAAACATTGCGATGTGCAATGTGACGTGGCACATCGCATCGCATCCAAAACATAATAACCTGCGGGCGCTATCCGTTAACTCCTGAGCTTTGCAATGTGTGCTTTGCGCGACCCTCCTGAGCTTGACACGTGCCCCTTTTGTGATCGCATCGTAAATAACATAAAACAACTTGCGGGTGGATTTACAGTTAAAGTTAAACTTTGTGAAGTATGGGATGCGGGCCGTAAGTCGTGGGAATTGTAAAATACAAAAAGGTAAGGTAAGTTTGCGGTGGTTTGTAATATGCGATAAAGGTAAGGTGGGTCCCGTGAGATTGCATCGGTAAAAATATAAGTTTCAGTGTGGGCTTACAAGTTAAACCATAAAGTTTGTGAAGTGCAGGCGACGATGTGAAAAAGGCATGGTAAGTGTGAAGTGCATAAAATAGAGGAAATGGGCAGAATACAAAGAATTTCATAGTTTTGCAAATGCGGTAATGTTAGTGGTGGATCTTGTTGATATCGTATCGGCGAGGAAATAACATTCAACGAAAAAGATTAAGGGTAAATAAGAAAAGTTGCGGACTGCGATGTTGCGGGAAACTAGTACGTCAACGTGGAAAGAAATAAACGCAGATAAAGGGCTTCGGGTACTATTTTGATGTTACATGAACGCCTTAAGAATTTGAAGGTTGAAGCTTCATCCTTCCTTGCACAAAAATTCAATGAAGAGTGGGCTGCTGCCACATTTATTCATAGCGGTGGTTGGGAGTAATTCCAAAACTCCCCCTTAATCACAAATACTGCCTTCGACCATTCCCAGAAACTGTATGATATAAAAAAAACTCTTCTGTCCCAATGGCTTTGTGAGGATATCAGCAAACTGTTCCTCTGACCTGCAATGCTGCAAAACAATTTCACCATTGTTAAATAATTCCCTTATAAAATGGTATTTAGCATCAATATGATTTTTTCTCTTATGGAAAACAAAATTATTTGACAATACAATTGCTGAGTTGTTATCACAATAAATTGTGGTTCCTTTGTCTTTCTCATGAGATAAATCTCTCAACATCCTTCTCATCTAAACTTCTTGACAGGCTGCTGCTGTTGCTACTACATATTCAACTTCTACTGTTGATTATGAAACTATTGGTTGCTTCTTGGAAGCCCATGAAATGGCTCCCGAACCCAAATGAATAACATAACCTGATGTGCTCTTTCTGTCATCTACACTTCCATCCCAATCTCTATCAGTGTAACCAATCAACTTAAAATTATCAATTGCACAGTATAGAACACCATACTCCTTTGTTCCATTTGCATACCTCAATATTCTCTTTCTTGCTTGCCAATGTGTCTCCTTTGCTGTCTCCATGAATCTATATATCAAGCTTACTGCATACATTATATCAATCCTGGTTGCAGTCAAATACATTAGACTACCAACCATGCTCTTGTACAATGTCGGATCAACATTCTTGCTGAAATATTCCTTGCTCAACTTCAATCCCATGAAAATTGGAGTTGTTGATGCTTTGTTGTTCTGCATATTGAACTTCTTTAAAACTTCTTCAACATAATTTTCTTGGGAAATAAAAATCCCCTTTTTTGTTTTATTTACTTCTATGCCCAAAAAATATCTCAGCAAACCCAAGTCAGTCATTTAAAAATCACTTTTCATGACTTCTTTAAAATCGGCAATGAGAGAAACATCATTGCCTGTGAAAATCAAATCATTTACATATAAAACAACAATAATAATTTTATCGTCATTTTCTTTGATCTAGAGTGTGGGTTCACTATCACACTTGTCAAACCCATTGTCTATCTGGTAAGCATCAATCCTACTGTACCATGCTCTTGGTGCTTGCTCCAACCCATAAATAGATTTCTCCAATTTACACACTTTGTGTTCTTGGCCTTCTATTTCATAGCTAGGAGGTTGTTCAACATACACCTCCTCTTTCAACACTCCATTCAAGAAAGTTGACTTCACATCCATTTGATAAACTTTCCATTTTTTTTGTTCTGCTATAGACAACATTGTCCGCACTATCTCCATCCCTGCAATAGGTGCAAAGGTTTCCTCATAGTCTCTTCCTTGTTGTTGCTTGTAGCTTTTGACAGTTAGCATTCCTTCGTTCCTTTATATCTTGCCTTCAACGTTTCTCTTGGTCTTATAGACCCATTTCACTCTAATAACTTCTTTTCCTTGTGGGAGGTCCACTAACTCCCATGTGTCATTCTTTTCTATTAATCCCGTCTCTTCATTCATTGTTTCAATCCACTTATCTTATTTTACTGCATCTTCAAAATGGATTGGGTCATCAAACATGAAAAAATAAAGAAAATAAAGAATTCAGACCAACATTACTATTTACTTCTTCTTGCTCATAAATTTCACTTAAATTTCTGAGTTTTGGTATTACTATATTTGCTGAAGATGTGGTTGGAGTTTCACTTGAAGAGGGAGTTTCTGATCTCCGTGGTGTGCTTGGTTTTGCATTGTTTTTCTATTGCTTGCTTGTTGTGTGCTCTGTTGAGCTTGTGTAGGTGAAGGAGGAGCTAGCATTGAGGAGTTATTTTATGCAATCAATTCCTCTTTATTTTCATGTGAAATACATGTCTTCACATTCACTGTCTTCTCTAAAATTCCATCCCAACCTTCTTCTTCTCTCAATTGAACATCTCTGTTGATTATTAATTTCTTGGTTGGTGGATTATAGAGCTTGTAAGCCTTGGATTCATCACTGTATATAATAAATATACACTTCTCCTCCTTGCTATCCAACTTCTTCCTTAACTGATATGGGACATGTGCATATGCCACACATCCAAACACTCTCATGTGAGTGACAAATTACTTTTTTCCACTCCATTATTCTTCTGGAACTCTATTCATAACAACTTTGGTTGGACATCTATTTAAGATATAAGCTACACAATTGACAACTTCTGCCCAATACTCATTTGGCAAATGCTTTGCCTTCAACATACTTCTTACCATGTCCATGATGGTCCTATTCTTTCTTTCTGCTATACCGTTTTGCTGAGGTGTATACCTTCTGGTAAACTGCTTGTGAATCCCATGCTCCCTCCAAAAACGTAGGAAGTCTTTGGAGATATATTCTCCACCTCTGTCAGTTCTTAACAATTTTATGTAGTGTCCACTTTTCTTCTCAACAAGTGATTTGAAGTGGTAGAACTGTTTAAACAATTCACTCTTCTGTTTTAGGAAATAAACCCATGTCTTCCTTGTGTAATAATATATAAATGCCAACATATAATAACCACCAGCTAATGATGGCATTTGCATTGGTCCACATAAATCTTAGTGGACAATATCCAAGGGTACCTTTGCCCTTATACTCTTTCCTGCTGGAAATGATTCTCCATGTTGTTTTCCGAAGATGTAGCCTTCACATAGGCTTTCTGGTTTATCTATGAGTGGTAATCCCTTTATAATACATTTTCTATGAAACAAATTCAAACCTCCGAAATTGAGATGTTCGAATCTCAAATGCCATAACTAGTTTTCATCTTTCACTTCTTCTTGAAAGACTTCTTGTGTGACAGTTGCTACAACACCTCCTTCCTTTAAGTCTGATCTGATCTTGAGAGGAAACATCCTATTGCTTTTCATATTCACTTTTGCAATGACCTATCTACTTCGAGGTATATACATGATTGTACACACATAATTTTTAAAAAACACATTGTAGCCCTTATGCACAAGCTGTCCAATGCTTAGAAGGTTACATTTCAGGCCAGGTACATAATATTCATCTGGCACAAACTTATGCTCTCCCTTATTTGTTAGTATATTTAATATTCCTTTTCCCATGATAGAGACCTTGCTATCAGTCCCCGTTGTCACTTCAAATTTTACACTTTCATCTAGATTGGAAAATATTGCTATGTTTCCAGTCATATGGTTACTACACCCTGGATCTAGGAACCATACATGTTCTTTTTTTTCTTGTGCTACATTACAAGTTAAAAGCACATTTCCTTGGTTCTGATTTTCTTTTGTAAAATTTACACTAGGTTTACTACCCATGTCATTTTTCTTCTTTCTACATTCATTTTCATAATGACCATAGTTTTTGCAATAATGACATTGGACTTGAGATTTGTCATATCTATGTCCTTATGCTTGATTCTGGCTTGAGCCTTGGATTGGATTTTGATTGCTGCCCCTTCCACTTGTGTTTGCAGGGTTTCTTATTCCACCTCTATGTGGGCTTCTTCCTCTACCTCGGTAGTTTGATCTTCCTCGACCTCTACCTTGACCAAAAGAAATTTGCGTATTGAATGCATGCTCCAATGAGGAGTTTGTTGCTCTGGTTAGTATGTGCTCATGAGACATCAGTGGTGCATGAAGCTCATCCACTGAAAACTGTGAGAGATCCTTTGTCTCTTCTATGGGCACTACTATGGCATCAAACCTTGATGGTAGACTTCTTAAAACTTTCTCCAATATTCTCCTTTCTTCAAGTGTCTCTCCATGAGACCTTATCTGGGTAGCAAACCCAATCACATGTGTGAAGAATGAGTCTATATTATCAAACTTTTTCATATAAAGAGTTTCAAAATATCTTCTCGGCATTTGAAGTGTTGATAACTTGATGTCTTCACCTTTGCTAGGCCTTGATAGGCTGTCTTGAGGGTATCCAATGCCTCCTTAGACTTTTTTGTTGTTGCAATCCTTGGGAAAATACTCTTATGTACTGCTTGGAAGATATAGAAGAGGGCTTTGGAGTCCTTCTTCTTATTTTCTCTTAAAAAATCTCTTTTTGCTTATGTCAAAGCCTTATATGTTGTTGCATCTGTTGGTTCTTGGAAACCATGTTCCACCAGCTCCCAAATATCTTGTGAGGAGAATAGGGCCTTCCTTGTAATAGCCCAATAATCATAATTATTCCCATTGAACTGTGGTAGTTGGGGATTAGTCAGGCGTGTGCCTGCTGCTGCCATCTTGACTGTGTAAACACAAACTTTCTTACTGCTGTAAAAGCTTTCTCTCTGCTGGAGACTTCTGCTTCTACAAACAATCTGATAGCTTCTTCAGTAAAGAATCGTTATTTCATTGAGAGCCTAGACCTGCTCTGATACCATGTTGGAAACTATGAATACAAAAAATATATAGACAGAGGGTTATGTGCTTCCCCTGAAAACACAGAGAATGAAAAATATTGAGGAAATAACTGTCAAACACACAGACAAACAACAATTTACATAGGAGAGGAACTCTTTCAAAATTTATTCAACTCTTCTCTGAAATTCAATTCATTCCTTCACTTCTACAAAATGAAATTACATTCGTTTACACAAAAATGGCTGAAGCCTGAGCATTGAAAGCAATTCACCGCTGAAATGGACGTTCAACAACCAATTGTCCTTCCATATTCTTTTTTCTTGTTTGCACATGAAACAACATTCAATACACCAAATGGTGGACTTAAAATTTTATGTGATTCGGTTCAGGAAACACAGTGCATTCGTCGATTCATTGCACATAGGAGATCTTAAAATTTAACATATGCACGATACTGGGAAACTCAAAACATTACGATGTGCGATGTGATGTGGCACATCACATTGCATCCAAAACATAATAACTTGCAGGCGCTATCTGTTAACTCCTGAGATTTGCAATGTGCACTTTACGCTACCCTCCTGAGCTAGGCACATGCCCCTTTTGCCCCTTGAACGTTTCGTTTATACAAAAATGGCCGAAGCCCGAGTATCAAAAAGAAATTCACTACCTAAAACGACGTTCAACAACCAATCTTCCTTCCATTCTCTTTTTTTTTGTTTGCAGCCACGAAACAACATTTAATACACAAAATGGCGAAATTGGAAATTTTATTTGATTCGGTTAAGGATGCAGCGCGTTCGTCGATTCATCGTACATCGGTGATCTTAACAACATAGGAGATCTTAAAATTTAACATATGCACGATACTGGGAAACTCAAAACATTACGATGTGCGATGTGATGTGGCACATCACATTGCATCCAAAACATAATAACTTGCAGGCGCTATCTGTTAACTCCTGAGATTTGCAATGTGCACTTTACGCTACCCTCCTGAGCTAGGCACATGCCCCTTTTGCGATCGAATCACAAATAACATAAAAAAACTTGTGGGTGGCTTTAAAGTTAAAACTTAAACTTTGCGAAGTGCGGGCTATGGGCAGTAAGCTGTGGGAACTGCAAAATACAAAAAGGTAAGTTATAAAGTGAAATACAAGGTTTGTGGTGATTTGTAATATGTGATAAAGGTAAGGTGGGTCCTGTTAGATCACATCGACGGAAATAGAAGTTTTGGTGTGGGCTTAAAAGTTAAAACATAAAGTTTGCGAAGTGCGGGTGGCAATGCAAAAAAGGCATGGTAAGTGTGAAGTGCATAAAACAAAGGAAATTGGCATAATACAAAGAATTTCACGGTTTTACAAACACGGTAAGGTTAGTGGTGGGTCCCGCCGATATCACATTGGCAGGGAAATAATATTCAATGAAAAAGATTAAGGGTAAACAAGAAAAGTTGTGGGATGCGAGCTACGAACAAGTGGTAAGTCAACACAGAAAGAAATAAACACAGAGAAAGGGCTTCGGGTACTCTGTTTGGATATTGCGTGAACACCTTTAGATTTTGAAGATTGAAGCTTTGTCCTTCCCTGCATAAAAATTCAATGAAGCATGGGTTGTTTCCACATTTATTCATGGTGGTGGTTTGGAGTAATTCAAACAGTTGGATTTTCACCAAAAATTTAACAAACCATCATATTTTGTGAGACACATTTGTTATTATGTTAATATTATTTTCATGTGTTATTTGTGTTTTTTTTGTTTGTGCTTCTTTTAACATACTTAAAAGAAAATTTGTTCTATCCTAACTTTTCATTTTGTAAAAGAAAATATACTCCTTATTTTCACAACAAAAAAGTATAAAAGTAACAAATGTTTTCACTGAATTCTCACGTGGGATGGAAAATAAAGATGGAAAATAAGTGGTAGTTACTTGTGGTTGGCCTTTGATATTATTAGTTTTATGTGTTTTATTTATTAAACTAGGAGCAACCAAAGCTCTACTTGAATACCTTGTCTCAATGGAAAAACTTGTCCTAAGTTTTCTTTACTGCATGAAAATCACTTTAGTTTCATTCTTGCTTGACATTTTAGATAAATGGATTAAGTTTAATATTTACTATATTAATATGTTTCATATTAAATGTTAATGGTCTCCCTAAAGTTTATTTTCTTTTTTCCTCATTTTACTTGATTTTTCTCTCACCAAAAGGAGAGCCTAAAATTGTTTTCTTGAAAGCATATTGTAACAATGAGGTATACTTCAATATAGGTTTGGTTTGGAAATGAGAAATTGTTTTATTATCCTCATGAAATAAAATCTAGATTTGGTATATATCATCATTGCAAATGAAATGTAGATAATTTAATGGGGATTTAAAGGATTTGTTGCAAGATATTTCTAGTGAAGGAAGAGAAACAATGGAAAATGGTGACAAACTCTTGCCATAGATATAAGAGCCATCACAGGATCTATCACTAGTACTACTATAAATTAGGGGGCTTTGTTGAACAAGCACGAAACTCCCAAATCCATTGTTTCACTTTCCTTAGACTAGGGTCATCTCTATAATTTCAACCATAATATTATTTAAAAAAAATTAAAGACTTGAAATTAGAAGAAAATCAACAAAAGTGAAAGGGATTTTCCCATCAAACTAGAGATTTTTTTAGTTGGATCTAAAATGAGAATTAAAATGAACCCAAACTCTTTATTTTTCCTATAAATGTTTTATCAAACTCTATAATGGGATTAATCTAGCACAATTTGATCTTAAATCATTGATATAATCAATTCCTAAAATCAAATCTTTTGATTCATTTCTTCTTAATTTTCTTAAACCATTTTTTAATGTCTTTTTCTTTAAATCAAGCTTATTTTTCCAAATCCATCTTCAATTTGCAACTTCAAATGTTATTCTTCATAAGCATCTATTTGGGAAGTGGTTTTTTTGTGAACCATGCAATTTCCTCCTTCCGTTGCATATAAGTAGTTTGTAATCGACAATGGTACCAAGTAGATGACTTGCTGTTGATGCAAAAACATCGGAAAGATCATTTTGATACATTATTCATGGATCCTATTCAATGGATTTTCTAGTAATTATCCATGAACCTTAGAGAAAAATTCATTCATCTTCAAACAATATATCATCCTAATTCAATTAGGTGTTTCCTTTCCTTTGGTTTGGGAGAACCCTAGTATATATACGTAGTTGAAATTGAATAAGAATTTTTATGAATTGCCTACTGGGGCCTTACTTAAATCTGGTAATTTTTTTTCAAGAAATCCACTTTTGAGAGTGTTTGAATTTTTTTTTAATGGTGGAAATAGATTCAGTACCATCAAAAACTCATGAGCACCCAAAATTCTAAAGCTTGACAGCTGTAATCAAAATTTCCAAAAATTTCTACTAGATATTTTCAAAATACTACCAAAATTTCCATTATTTTCCAAGTAAAATTATGACATGATTACATTTTATTTTTTAATTAATCCATTCCATCATCAAATTAAAAAAAAGAACTGTACTGAATACCTGTAACATCAAATTCCATAAAATGAAAAACGTTAAAAAACATAAAATAGTTAGTGTGCCATCGCTGTTGTGCCCTCGAAAAAATAAAAAAAATCGCGAACATGCGTTGAGCGAATGTTGTTCCCATTTTTATCCAATTTCATATTAGTTACATAAATGGTTCAATAGTCCTATCTCCGGATAATCCTTATCTATTGCTTATGGTGACGCTTAATGCAGATTCGATAGATTCACCTGCATCAAGCGAGCAAATTGACTTACGCATGAAACATGAAAGAATGCCTGAGCCCCGCGTTAATGGACCCCACATTACTGGACAGTAGACTTGTAGAAGTATTTCGTTGTTGTGTTGCTGACAGAAGTATCATATGCACTGTGCAAAGTTGATGCAGAAATATTTTATAGTTCTCGTAGTCTAACCAGGTTACCTTTTGGATTTTTTGTTTCCCTAAAATTGACGTAATTTAACGGTTATTTTTTGAGTTTTTCTACCTCAAATATTTACTGAAATGATTTTTCGAAATTTGATTTTTATTTTTTAAATATATAAATGATACAAGTTTTTAAAGAAGTCGGAAGCAATTTAAAAGTATATATATATTTTTTTAAATTTAAAAATTTGAATCAAATATCAAATATAATTGTTCAAAAATATTTAAAAGAATAACTCCATTTGTACTTTTTTTTTCAAGAATGATCTTATATTATATACGATTATATTGTTCACTCATAAACAAATTTTATTTTTATATGATTATATTTGTTTATTTTTATATGATTATATTGTTCACTCATTAAGGAAATTTTATTTTTATATGTTAAATATACAAGTGAAATAAGTTTTAAAAAAAAGTTTGAAACATATCAATTTTAACACTTTAATATAAGAATTTATTAAAATTTAAAATTTTGAACAAATTTTACAAAGAAAAAATCAATTTGAAATTTATTAAAAATCTAAACACTTGCATATTCATTCAATTAGTGGTTATCCCCGTCCGTATGTTAGAATCAACCATTTCAATTTCCTCTCTCTAACATTGAGCGATACATGCTGCTTGACCGCTGATATTGTTAGATCGGCTCAGTGTTGTTGGTTCGGCTCTATGCGATGGATAGTTGGGGATAGTCATATTTTGTTTCAAGGATAAGTCTCCAATTGTACAAGTGGTGTCTACACTACAATCTTTTTAATTCGTTATGGATTATTGGTTATGTTTGGACACTAAATTCCATAGTTGATCAGCTGGAAAATTCAATTGCAATAAAATTTTAATATTTTTTGTTATAATTATTCAATTCAAACTGGATTTATTAAGTTAAAATCATATTATATGATTACATGTTCAGGCCATATAATAATAATAGAGCTAAGATTTGATTTGATTTATTATTTTGTATATATGAAAATTATGAATTTACAATCTTGTAAATTTCACATTATGACTCAAGTTGATAATAATCATATAATTGAGATTTGATTTATGTAACATCCTTATAATTATTATTATTATTATTTTTATTCATCTCTTTGTACGTAGAAGAATATAGTCTTATCCATGTTTTATGACATAATATTTAAACAATACATTATCCTTGCTTTATATTATATGTCAATATATTTTATTCAATGTCTTAGTTGGCTTAATTTTATTAAGCCAATTCATAATATATAAACCTTTTGACCACATATGAACTTACGCATTCATATATTAATCAAAATAAGGTTTAGAACAACCTATTGATATGACTCTATGCATATGTATACATATTTAGATTTATAATTAAAGTACATTTGCATTTCAGATCTCACAATTCCACATTTTGGTTGATTCTTTACCATATAACCTATGGTTTATCCCAACATTATAAATGAATACGGTGGAATCCATTGTTAGGTTGATTTTCCATGGTACTTAGATGATATATGCATTTAATTTGAGCGTACAGGTGTTTAATTGTCCTCCGATCTCCGTGCCACTTTTCTAAGATTGTGTTGACACCTAAAGGATTTATCACCATTGGATCTCTGCAATGATCGAAGATGGATATGAATCTATCCTCGGGTTAGGGTAGTCGACCTACCCACAACTAGAACTATTTTTTCTGCATGTTGTGGCTTTCTGGTCTGTGACTTCGAGCCTGTCGACAATCCATTGACACCCAGCTTACCAACTTGCTTCGGCGCCTCATCCCTGCAACAGGTAATCTCTGGCGGTGGTTGTAATTTCCTTCGGTAGTGCTTTGCTATGGGTTTAACGGTTGTTGGTCCTTCATTTATTCATGCGTCTGCTTTTATTTGTCTTCATAGGTTTTTTCGCTTTGCCCTAGCCTTCTTGTTGCACAACTGAGCTTCATTACTGGTTATACTTCTGCTAGATGTAAACATGACATCCTTGTTGTGCAAGCTCCAGTCGAAACGAGACTATCATGCCACTGAGGGATCAAGCTCGGAAGGCTCAACGCATTCACACAGGTAACTTCCAGGTTTAACAAGTTCTCTTTTGTTTCATTTCCAAGGTTATCAATCCCTTGCATAGGGTTTAGCCATGTTTTGTTGTGGTTTCACTTGGTGCTTCAGGTTACGGTTACTGTGTTTCTTCGGTCTTTCACCTAGGTAATATCTCCCTCCTCGAAGGGTATCATGATTTATTTTAATAGATGTTTCTGTATATTTTCATTAGACTTCCAATGTTAACCTCTAGCTGTATGTGTTGTAGGTAAACTACGAACCCCGTTCTCTTATCTCCATCTACAACAAATTGTTCTCTCGGTGTCGACTCTGTCTTTGTATGACCTGCATTCCTTGATGTACAGGTACCACGGTCCATGGGTTTATTATTTGAACTATATGTTAAAACTTTCGGGAAATTCTGGGTTTGAAACCTTAAGTAGCTATAGCTTGTTCTTGCTACAGAGGCCTTATGGCTTTGTCTCTTTATTTTCGTACTTTTGGTGTAATAGTTACCAACTGTTTGGTGTTGGAATAATATAATCAGTTTGTTCAATTTTTCATATTTGTATATAAAATTCTTGCATGCATGGTTACTTCGTGTTGACTTGGATTTCTTGACAATTATAGTCAGATCTCTATTTCGGCTTGACTGTATTTTCTAGCTGTACTATTTTTTTGTGACCGAGAAGGTCTCTCAACACCAATAGATGTTAAGACTGATACTTATTATATAATTTCATGGTTGATTTCGTTTATATGTCATTATTCAGACTTATTTGGTATTTGAAATTAGAAGATATCTGGCTTCATAGCACAACTACTGTGTGAAAATGTTACTTCCTCATTATGCAGTCTTTAATTCTTGTACTGGAATTTTATTTTCTCTATGTTTCAAATGCCGACTTCACATTCTATTTTATATGCTAGTTTTGTTAAACAAATTCTTGACTTTTGGAATAAGGAAAGGAATTGTAGATGAATACATGTATCCTTCATTCTATAGGATTTTGTTCTTTATTGTTAATGCAGTTTGAATGTTCTCATTGTTACATAATTATACTAATAGCACTTCTGCTATAAGAAAATCTTATGGAAATGATGTAACCAAAATATTATGTTACTTTCTGATTAGTGTATTATAATTTTCTACTACTTCTAGGGTTGATGTTCGGACCATCGAGGTTCAGGGATACCCACGGTATCCCTAGTCCGAGTATAGGATGAACAGAAAGAAAAGACAATTGGCTTTGTTCTAAGTGTCTACTCTGGACTAAACCGATAGTCCCTTCTTCCATAATTATATGTGATTTCACATATAATCTTCCTATTTATTTCCTTAAACAACCTACCCTACACAATAGAGTTTTACTCTTTCGAAAAGCATAATATTTGTACATAGTTAGGACTCTATTAGCAGATTGCTACCATATTATTTACATATCTAGGTATATTCACATAGTCACTATTTTTCTGATAATTGCATCTGTCTAAGTAAATAATTTTCATAGTCACTTTCTTAATCTTTCTTTTCACTCAGACCAGTTACTTATCTCACTTAGAACTTCGGTTGATGAAGATGATGATCCTCTCAACCTTGAGAGAGACTAATACGTCCTCGTCTCCCCCCGTGCTCTCCACCAGAGTAGGGCTTATCTAGCAGTAGTTATGGTTGAGACCTCAAGACCTCCAATCTAGTTTTCCTTTCCAAATTCAGGGTTGCTGAGTTTCCACTCGTTCAACCATCTCTCGAATTAATCTCACCTCAAGCCTTTTAAATTTTCTTCCAAAGTCACAAAACCCTTTTCTTTGTTGGGATTTTCCTTTTATCCTCAGAGGAAAAGGTAATTGTCCTTAAGTGCTTTTGCCTAACTACTCTAGAATCTTGGAATACTTTATCATTAGTCTTTATGGAAATCATTCAATAATTATTTTCTTTACTCAAAATAGATATAAACCATGTTCATTTTTTAGATTAACTTTTACATGTTAATCTCATTAAAAAAATTAAATGCATAATATTTTCTTTTAAATAAAGAGAAATAGTTTAGGAAACAAATCGAGCTGTTACAATTTATTATTTTGTATATATGAAAATTATGAATTTACAATTTTGTAAATTTCACCTTATGACTCAAGTTGATAAGAATAGTTATAGAATAGTTGACCACTGCTTTTAATAGTATTAGTTTCTTATTATTTATACCAATATTATGATTATTATTACTATCACTGGTTAAAAATAAATAATAAATTTAATATTATTATTATTAAATATTGATTTTAATATTAATGTTGATATTAATATGAAATTATTAATAAAAATAATGTTTTAATATAAATAATATTAATATTAATAAATATATTAGTTATGTTGATTGACCACATTTATATAAATTGATTTTCATATGGATGATGAGAAAGGATGTCTTAGGTGTATAGGAGTTTAGATCCATTTTAACTATAGATCTACCAAGAGCCTAGAGGGATCAAATATCATAATATGCAAGCATTTTTTTTAATGAAAAAATTGAATGAGTAAACATTAACACACACGAATATATTAGACAATACAGATATTCAAATCGTTTATACAAATTTCATATTTAAATATTTATAAGAAGAGTAGAAGAAATTTATTTATTTATTTTTAATTATTTTATTTAAGTTATATAAACTTATATTATTTAGCCAAATATTTTATTTATTATTCTAAGAGTGAAAGTGAGACATGGACATGCTATTATTAATGTTTTATAACACCTTCAATTAAAACTAACCAAATATGTATAATCATTTATGTTTTTATTATAGCGGATAATAATTTTTCATTAAAAGTCTTCTTTTAAGACACCAGCATATGGAATTACACATCACCTTCATACTGGATTGTAAAATGAGCCTCTCTGCTCAATCAACCACATTTATTATTTTGTTTGTGATAATTCTAATAATGTAAAATTGTAACTTAATTAAAAATTATAATTTCAGTGATAAAAATATATAATATGTTTAAACTTTTCTTTCATATTTTTATAATCTATTTGATAATTACACAAAATTTATATAATCTATTTTATAATTACACAAAATTAGAAACATGTAATGTTTAAATTTCTCCTTTATGATATACATAAATTATAATTATATGAAATAAAAAAATAAAACGTTTACACTCCTTCATATCTATGTAATCCAAGTAGAACTAAGTCAATCCAAATTGACTTTGGCTAAATAATTTTCACTTTGTTGGATGTTTCAATTATTGGAAGATTTGGTTTATTTGTTTGGATTACAATGAATGCTTTCTCTTTGCTAGGTTTGTTGGGTTGTCTTTAGCCAATCATATCTTTCAATTTTTTTTGTCCTTAGTCTAATCATTTTTTACCATGTGGCACTTCGGGATCATGTGGCTTTGGCATATTCGTGGGCATGACATGTTTTACCTTCAAGCTGGTTAGTCATAAACTATTGCAGAGGAACACTCTTGAGAATAAATGTTTTGATGGTAAGACCTGACTCAAATACAAATAGGACACCCACATCCAATCCCTCTCCCATTTTCGAACATCCATTTTTTAGAGATGTATTTCTAATCTTGTCCAAGATGAAGTGCACAAAAGTACTAGACTTGTTTCAATGTTCACTCAAAATGTGCTTTGTGGCTCACATTTTTTTGGATCTAGGTTTATCTTTGCCTCCACATAGTCCAGAACGGATCGTCCTCTAGGATGAATGACCCATAATATCTTGTTCTAGTCTGAGATTTTGAACTGCTATAAGTTATGGACCAGGAACTTCTTACTATTCTTGGAGACAAGGCTTGGAACATCTTGGATTTACACTAGTGACTAATAGAACATAATGTCTTGCATCGTTGTTTTAGAGCCCCTAGCACTATAAGGAAAAGACCCTCAAGCGGATTTTTTTGAGGAACCCCTTATAAAAATACCCCAGACATCCGTTTTTAGCGAAGGTTACTAGAGGAGGTTGGAAAGTGGAGGTTTTTCGTTCGGTGTGCTTATCATCCAAAACCGCACCAGTGCGCTCAACAAGAGAAAGCACCAGTGCTCACAAAACATTGGCATATCAGACACCATGTGCTTCGTACACACCCGCCCAGTGCGTCGTATTACTGTAGAGCATCAGTGCTTTATAACTCTTTTGCACCGGTGCTTCATAAAACACCGCCCCAAAACAGAAACTGCTCGGTGCAGTATTAAGAAACCGCACCGGTGCACCTATAAAACCCCGCGCACCGGAAGAACAGGGTTAAATAAAAAAAAAAATTACGGCCAAACAATCACATTTTTCACTTTTTTGAGTGCTCCGGAGCTCTCAAGCACTGGTGCAATTTATCCTTGTCTGATCTGCCCTGACATCGGTGCTCCCATTGCACCTATTGCACGCATAGCTGCTGTGCCTTGCCCACCAATCTCCAGCTTGCATTTTGAAAAACGGTGGGAAAGTTTTCTTTTGCAAATTCTACAGCCAATATGCCTCCTTGACGGCCAAATGTAAAAGTGTTTTTCTTGTTTTTCCATAATTAAGTTTTTTAGTGGATTAGAATTTCAAATAACCTTAAAATTAACCATTTTAAAGATTTTTTTTTTCTTTTGTCGTGTGGTGCGCTCAAGCCGTTCGGCTTGTACCGGTAAGCGGTGCTGCCTGTAAAATTTACAGGCCGAACTGCAAGCTTTGTTAATGGTATCTGCACCATTTCCGGGGCGGTACCGAAAGATGCACCACGTTATTTTAAATTTTAAAAAAAGTGTGATTGCGGTCATATAGTCGGCTGCACCGTTGACCATGTGGAATAGCGGCAACGCGATGCGTTGATGAAAATATCTGCCCTGGGCCGGGTGCATTTTTCAGCGCACCGCATTTGACATTTTGACAGGGTCAATGGTGCGGCCTGGTAATACCGCGTCGTTGACTATGTAATGAAGTCAGGAGGTCAGTGCGCTGACCCAACTATACGCGCCGGGGCATAGATTTTAGTCAGTGAACTGCACTCCTGACACCATACATAGTCAACGATGCTTTGGAAATTTTCAGGTGCACCACCTATGGTGCGTTGAATGTCATCTGGGACATCTCTCCTGGTGCGCGACAAAAAAAAGACACACTAGAACTAGTGCTTGACTGTTTTTTGTGGCGCACCGACTATTTTTTTTTCCAAAAAACACTATATATGTATATTCCTAAATACATGTCTCATTTAATAAATTTTTTTATTTAATATGTCAATCATTCAGAGAGAAGAGGAGGAACAAAAACAACAACAGACGGAGTAGTATGACATGGTTTTCCTGTGGGAGGCACGAGAGAGGGAGAGAGATGCGTACCCTCGCCCTATTACAGCAGCTACCCAGGGGCTCCTAAGGCAGGTAGGTCTCCTCAAGTTCTATGAGGAGGCTACGTCCTTAAAGGGCCATGGTGTGTTTTTGAGACATCTTATCCGTAGGTGGAATTCCCACCAACAAACTTTCCAGGTTGCTCCTAACCAATGGTACATGCCCATTGAGGAGGACATATATTTCATTACAGGGTTATCGAGTAAAGGGGTGGATTTTCCCTCGTTCCCAGAGGTTTCAGTTGGCTATGTAGGAAGGAGTTAGTTAGTGCACTCCCAGAGATACATTGGAGTAGATGTACTGTCTCCTTCAGATTTTTAGGTCATCGGAGGTCAGTTACGTATTGGTGCATTTGGTAGTGAGGAGGTGAGGTGCCTCTCACTTCTGATTTTGACCATTTCACACAACACGAGTGATGGGCAACCCATTAGTTGCTCGCTTCTATATTATGTTGATTCTTTAGCACATGAACCACGACTTGTCAAGTGGTCTGCCATTTTTTTGAGGCAGTTATGTACAACCTTAGATAGATGTCGTGCTCATGCACAAGGGAGGGTCAACTTCCCTTTTGCTTCAGAGCTTTTTTGTTTATTTTTTGAGAAGTTTCCAGAGACAAGGCCTATTTTTTTTTGGCAGCCTCGTAGGCCGATGTTCGAGGCACGAATGCATATTTGGGGGCAGATGATGCCCAAGAGGGGCGAGACTGTGTTTCTAGCGAGGATATCACATGATGCAATAGAGTTTCTAGCAAATGTTGATGAGATGCATCCCTTCATTATGGTCCCTTGTCCTTACGTTGGATTGGATTGGCGAGGTTGTGCCAACATCATCTTCATAGATGATGAGCCGCCAGATGATAGAGCTAATATTACTGTTTTATTTAAATTTATTCTAAAATGTTCTTTAACTTTTTTTTACTAAATTGTGCAATGAAATTGTCTAATTATTGTTGTGTACTTATATATATTTTATAGACATTAGGTATTTTGATGGCGAGGACATGCGGACACCACCACATGATCTAGGTGTGGATGCTGATGATGATCAGGGCATGCTAAATGCCGAGGATCATCAAGAGGCTGATGCAGAGAGACCTGCTCTTGCTGGTGCACCGGTACCACCTTTTACTAGGCGCGATCGGCCTGATACTAGATACAGAATGGAGTTGGGCGACTAACTCATTGCATTGATTGTTGATACGGGCATCAGGCCCGCTCATATGAGAGACATACAGGTCGATGGTAGGCTATTACAGATTTGGAGAGGCATGCCGTGTGACATGTACAACCTGATACGGCATGTTGTAGGAGTTATGACCTCAGTTATGCGACTAAGGAGGACCGTTGCACGTTATAGGCGTGGTCGAGACGTAGCACGTGATTGACAGTCCGCAAGCAGTGACTCATCATCTCATGATCGTTCACCTCGCGCCACTCCAGATGAGCAGCCTCCACTAACATCTAGTAGCAGTCATCATGGAGATCAGGCTGGACCATCGGCCATGACCAGTCAGTAGCTGCAGCATCCAACAGTACTCATGATCATGAGCAGGTTGGACCATCGACCGTCGAGGCTGCACCATTAACTAAGCAGGCCTCAACTAGTACTGCTATTGATGTTGTACCACTAACTGATCCATGAAATTTATATTATAGTTACATTTGGTCTGATTTTACAAAGGCCTTGGTCTGATTTTACAAAGAATTGTTTTGGGTTTAAGGAATTTTCTTGGAGGTACATTCAAAGGACATTTCTTGGAGGCATTAATTATTTTCACATATTTTGGTACATTTGGTTTGATTTTGCGAAGAATTGTTTTGGGTTTAAGGAATTTTCTTGGAGGTACATTCAAAGGACATTTCTTGGAGGTATGTGATACATTTTTTTGGATGTTTTTTGAGCTTCATTTTTTTTAAAGTATGGATTTGGGCTTAATTTTCATTATTTTTGAAGGTATGGATTTGGGCTTAATTTCGAAAGGACATTTTTGGAAGTATTTTTTAAAGTGATATTTTTTGAAGTTTTTTTTAAAGTGGTGTTTTTTTATGAAGTTGGAATTAATTTTCAATAGACATTTTTTGGGGGCATTTTTTGAAGTGACATATTTTTAGAGTATGTGTTTTGGGTTGAATTAAATCTTTTATAATGATTTTTTAAAATGAGCTTTTGTCTAACTTTTTTAATTAATTTTTTTTGTAGGACTTGGAAGGAAATATTTTGAGCTTCGTTTCATTTTTACAAGACATTTTTTTCTCGGATTTTTTAAAGTAAGTGTTTTGGATTGGAGTATGTATTTTTTGCAAAATTTTTAAAATGAGTTTTTTTTTAAATTAAATCTTTTGTGATGTTTTTTTTAATTGATTTTTTGTCTAAATTTTTGAAGGAATTTTTTTGATATTCCTCAAAACATTGATGATGAGATACAAAATTTTGAAAGAGAAAGTGAAAGATATTGAAAACCAATGATTTAAAGATGATGAAAATGTTGAAAGAAATTCGTTGAAGAACAGAATCACAAGGTATATATATATATATATGTTCAACACACACACACACACACACACACACACACACACACACACACACATATATATATATATATGTTGAACACATGCACACGAAATTATACATATATTTATTAATTTAGTTATTCATTTAATATGTAACCTTATTATGTATTATTCATTTGAATATGTACAGATGAAATCAATGTCGATGATGAGATGTTAGAAAATGTTGACACTCACACATATGGAGATAAAAGAGCTGACCATTATATACGATATCATGTTAACCGCATTTTCGATACGTATTTCATGAAGGAAAAGGTGACAGTTCAAGCCAAAATGTTGAAAGGTATCCTATCATTAAGGAAATTAAAAGAAGCTACAACTTTGTTGGGTATTCAAAAAATCAACCAAAGATAAAAAAATGAAGGAAAATGTGATACAAAATATAAATAGTGCTATAAATTCAATTAGAAGATCTAGACAGAAAAATGTTTCAGCTGTACGTAGAGCAATACATATGGCAGTGGTTACATCAAGTACTAAAGAGAATCGCTTGGTAAAATCTATGCCACGAGCATTAGGAACCTTGCGAAAAACTTTGCACAAACATCGAAAATTTCAGCTGCAAATAGATGTAAATGATGAACTCACTTGTTAGAGAGCTATTTGTAGGCAACCATACAAAGATAGACTTGGATGAAATGTTAAAAAATAATATATGAATATTGGAAGAACAATTTTCTTGTTTCGCCAACTACAAGGCATGTGATGCGAAGAAGAATAACACGAAATCAGTACAAAGAACATGAAAAAAATTTCTTGGAAACCACTCAGATAGAGTTGTTCAACAAGTTCAAAGAAGATAATCATGAAATTCATGTTTCAATCAGTGCTTTTGTTAAAAAAAAAACCATGGTATGTAAAACCTATCACCGTGCGCGACACTTGTTGTTGCCGTTATCATGTGGAATTTGAGTTATATTATGAAACATTCCTTGATTTTGGTAGAACATTTTGGAAGGATTCACCTCCTCCTTCCACTATCTGTGATTTCATATCTCAAATTCTATGTGAAAGAGAAAGTGATGAACTATTTTGTGAAAAGAAATGTGTTGGTGGTAAAAAATGCGATGATTGTGGAAATTTGACTAAATTTCAAAAGAAATACCGTACTGATATAAATGATCAATCATTGTCCAACATGAAAGTGAAATGGAAGAGATATGAATATATCCATACATCGATTCAAGGTGCAAAAAGTGTTAAAAGAATTGAATTACGAGTAGAAGAAATTTTTGTGATAGACTTTTTGAGAAGGTTGGAGGCAGAAATTTACAAATACACCAAGCATTCCCATAGAGCTTGATGGCAAGACTTGAAATTCAAAAAATCCCATGAATTTTTTCCACCAGGGACCATTTTTTCAGTAATTGATTTTGCAGAAAACTACACATTTGTTCCCCAAAAAGAAATTCAGAGTGAATACTATCATTTTGACCAAGTCTCCATGCTCGTCCATATTCTATATAGACATGCTGAACAAAAAATCGATCATATAGAAAGAACTAGTGAAAATAGACATATTATTAAAGAGTATCACTTTTATATCAGTGATGATCGTACACATGATACATATTTTGTACAACATTGTTTTGGAAAAAATTATGATTCCTTGAAAAATCATGGAACAACATTTAATAAACATTGGATATGGTCAGATGGATGTGCAGGTCAATTCAAACCTACAAGATCATTCTTTTGGTTGTGTTGTCTTCATAAGAAAACCTACATTAAACATTGTTGGAATTTCTTTGAGACTGGCCATGGAAAAGGAGAACATGACGGTGCAGGGGCATGCATAAAAAGAGCACTTCGAAGATATCAAATGAACCTCCGGTGTCGATTTGTGGACGCGAAAGAAGTCAGTTTCAATGGCACATCACCTGCCTAAGCCAAAGGAGTACACTAAATCATCAAGGGAAGTGTGAAGGTATATTCAATTTATTTTTATTGGATATCTAATTTTAAACAATGTACATTTATCACAATGATTATCTTTGATTGTATTTTGATATCATATTTACATTCTTCTTTAAATTTTCCATATAAAGGTTTTTTTGGCATATTGGGATGGAAGACGTAGATAGATCAACTGGAAATGATGTTGAAACAATAAAAGGGACTCGAAAATTGCATTCAATTAAAACAAAGTCATACAGAAATGTGTTTGCATTGGATAAAAGAAAATATTCTTGTTTTTGTCATGTTTGCATAGACAACACAAAATCCAATGACATTTGTGAAAACAAAATGTATGTAAAATATTGGAAACATACAAAGCTAAATACAAAGGGAAAAATTTCCATTGAAATGTTTGAAGAAATGCAATCAGAGGAGACTACAATATCATCTGATGGTGATCGAGTTTATGATATTGTTAGAGAAGGTAACATCTCAATTGCTTTCTAATGATAAAGATCTAGAAATAAATTTGGATACATAATTTTGTTAAGTTTGTTTTATTGTGCAGGAGATGTTTTTGCTGTCATTGCACCTACTGACAACGATGAAAATGTGAAGTATTATTTGATTTGTGCACTGAACGAAAAATGAAGTTATTAGAAAACTATAATGATCACAAATTTCCATATGAAAGAGGATCTATTATACTGAAAGGTTATTTTTTTCAGACAAACTAATCAAAGTGGGGATTTTGTTTACTTTGAAGACTATGAACCTGATTTCATAAGTTGTCATTATAGTCACTTGGTGTGTGCAACACACATAAACTTGATAGAGGTTCAATCAAAGAAAAAAATGGAAATTAAGAAATGGAAAATGTCAAAATCCGATCATGAACAGATTATTGAAGATGGCATTCCATTGGATTTTTTTTATTGAACTGCTCAACAATTTATTCTTTGTGGATTATGTTTTAGAACTTCTAGTACTCAAATAAAAATTGAGCTGCCTTGTTATGTTATATGTGCAAGTGTTTGCACTTGTACAAATTGTTTTGGTACATGCACACTCTAGTATCAACTGAAAGTGGCTTTTTAATACATGCATTGATGAAAAATGTTTCATATAAAAAAATAACAGATACAGTGCTTGTTCAAGTAGTTTTACTATGTGCATTGATGAAAAATGTTTCACGTACTTAATATATATGTTCTAGAATGCAATTAATTGAAAGTAGTTTTTCTATGTGCATTGATGAAAAATGTTGCACTTACTTGATATATATACGAACTGAATGTGCCCAGTTTTTCTCATGGGATTTTCTGGTAAAAAGTATCCACAATGTAAATAAGTCATCCACAGTATAGTTATGTATGAAGATTCCTTTCAGACAAGAGACTCAGAGCACTTCTTTGACTTTTGGTGGGATTTGACCCACATCTCTATTCCTGATTGAAAATATAGTACAAAATTTGTCTGTCCAATGGTCGGATATGTTCTATGTGCATTGATGAAAAATGTTGCACATATTGGATATATACATGTTCTAGAATGCAATTAATTGTTGAAGTACTTTTCCCATGTGCATTGATGAAAAATGTTTCACGTACTAAATATATATGTTCTAGAATGCAATTAACTGCAAGTAGCTAAATTCTATATATAGTCATTGTTCAAATAGCTTTTCTAGGTGCATTGATGAAAAATGTTGTACGGGTATATATGTTCTAGAATGGAATTAACTGAAAGTATATTTTCTATACATGTGCATTGATGAAAAATAATGCACGTATATGTACATTATAGATTTCATTTTTAAAATTTTACGATTGTTTTCAACACATCTAACAAGACCTAGAATCTTATGATTTAAAATTTTATGATTGTTTTCAACACATCTAACAAGACCTAGAATCTTATGATTGTTTTTAGAATCATCATGTGGGAAAATGTTTGGAACACTTGCTTATACTTGAAAGTAATCTTAAGATTGTTTTTTATCTCTACATACTCTTGTTTGAGTGAAAAAAATTCCAATGGGAAGAACATAGCTTTTCAATCCAACTAACCATATCAATTGAGCTCTATTTGAAAAAAAAAGTAAAAAAAACCAAAAATCCAACAAAATAACATCCTTAGTTGTTATTTTTTATTGGAATAGCTAAATCATATTAAGGATTCTCTTCATTGAAATTGTTTTTGGATGGAGAATCCTTAATATGATTTAGCTATTCCAATAAAAAATGACAACCATGAATGTTATTTTGTTGACATGTTTTGTTGGCATGTTAGCTTTTCTTTACTCCTTTTTCAAATAGAGCTCAATTGATATGGTTAGTTGGATTGAAAAGCTATTTTCTTCCCATTGCAAATTTTTTCACTCAAACAAGAGTATGTAGAGATCAATTTAGCAACCTTAAGATTACTTGAGTACAATCAAGTGTTCCAAACGTTTTCCCACATGATTAAAAATCGTATTGGTTGAGCCTTCTCTAACCTTTTCCATTTCACTAGATACCTTCATTGACCTCTAAAAAGTACTTGATGGGTTATATGTTTTGTCTCTCTTTCCCATATAAATCCCTTTAATTTTGATTGGAAAGATAAGAAGTACATATATGTTTGTTGAATTGGGGTCAATGTCATTAATGCACTCAACTAGGAAGCCTTAAATTGATGACATTAGTAATCACCTAAATCTACACTTTGGATGAGTGACTTTGTCAAAAGAATATTGCCTTGAGTTATTATTATATAGAGAATAAATTTAACCTTTCTATCTTGTGAGTAAGATGAACTATTTCAGATTTTTCCTTTTTGAATTTTATTCAACTAGTGAAATGCTTAAATGCAATATTTAACCTTTCTATCTCTTTGAATATGATATGATTTTAATTTTTAAATTCTATTCAATTGGTGAAACTACTATGCACTAATTGATGTGTGAAACTCACAACATTACTTCACATGCCAAATGAACTTTAACCATCCAAAACTTGAGTTTTAAAACTTTTTGATTATATATCACAACATTACATCACATGCCATGCCAATTGTAGTTCAAATATCCAATAAAAACATTTAACATTATATCACATGCCAAATGTAGATCAACCATCCAACACTTAAAAGTTTTAATTTAACAAAAAATTATAGATCACAACATTACTTCACATACCAAATGTACTTCAACCATCCAAAACTTGAGTTTTAAAAACTTTTTGATTATATCAAAACATTACTTCACATTTCATGCCAATTGTAGTTAAACTATCCAATAAAAACATTTAACATTATATCACATGCCAAATGTAGATCAACCATCCAAAACTTAACTTTTAATTTAACAAAAAGTTATAGCTCACAACATTATTACTTCACATGCCAAATGTACTTCAACCATCCCAAAATTGATTTTTAAGAACTTTTTGATTATATCAAAACATTACTTCACATGCCATGCCAATTGTAGTTGAACTATCGAATAAAAACATTTAACATTATATCACATGCCAAATCAAGATCAACCATCCAAAACTTAACTTTTAATTAACAAAAAATTATAGATTAGAACATTACTTCACATGCCAAATGTACTTCAACCATCCAAAACTTAAGTTAAAAAAAAAAAAAAAAACAAATTATAACACAACATTAATTCACATGCCAAATGTAGTTCAAAAGAAAAACATTAATTTATATATCACAACATTACTAGTAGTTCAACTATCCAAAACTTAAGTTTTAAAAACCAAACAAATTATAACAACATTACTTGACATTCACATGCCAAAATTACTTCAACCATCCAAAACTTAATTTAAAAAACAAAACAAATTATATTAACACAATAAAATATGTCCAAAAATTGTAGATCTCACAAGTATCAAGTAACACTAACAAGTATCAAGTATAAAAACACTAACATTTGTCAACATATCTTTATGGTGAGACCCATCTTGATTGTTTGAACCAGAGGCTCCGAACGTGATATTAACATTTTCGCCATTCATCATGCGTGACACCTACAAATGGTGTTTTAACATATAATGATACATTTTTGTTAGATTAATGCACATACAAATAAATGTATACGTATACATGTGTATTTATTACAAATTGTACATGTATGTGTTAAAATAATTCAACCCTAACCATTAACACATACCGTTCCTGTGCCCTCTTCCTCATGAAGAATTAGGTCTTGCCAACCATTGAGACAATTTTTTTCATATATTTTGAGATCTTCAACACTCATGTTGTCAATATCTTCATATGTACAATACAAAAAATTGGCGTGTGCATTCTCACGTGCTCTTTGTCGATTGAGACAAACATTGACTCCACCTAATCCACTGTGAACATTGTCGATGATGGCATCCCTTTCTTCTCGACTAATTTGAGAAGTGGCTTCCATCTCTGACTGCAAAGTTTCGACCTGAAAAATTCGACTAACCAATGGGGGCTCAGGGCGAGGCAACTCAACATCACGCCTGGTGCTGCTATAGTCACACAATCGACCTTTCCCAAGACCAAAAAATTCAGACGGAAGGTCATTGTAATTGGGTTTCATTTCCAAAAATAATTCTGCATAAATTTTATTTTCAAAATAAAGAGGAACCTCGTCGTTCCATGGGAGTATTCCATAGGCCGCAAGGCGTCTATCATACAAATAGTGAGCTATATCGGGGTGTTTGAAATATTTCACCTTCAACATATTTCTTTTCAAACCTTCTTTGAAATTAAACATTGACTTCGCCATTTCTTTTGTAACTCTTTGTTTTACATCCTCCCATTTATTGGGATCCATTACTGTTTCCTTTCTTTTTCTCATGACTTCTACAAATGTATCATTTGTTGGCCCAAGATTTCAGTACACAGCTACTAGTTCGCCTAAAGAATGTTTAACTATTTCGAGGCTTTGTCGACTTTCAGTAGGTAGAGTCAAAGCCACGAGATCTCTCTGCAATTTTGCATGAAGTTGTTGACACCTTTCTAAGATGCATTGCTCCATGTTTCTTTCCCATGGTATATCAGAAATGTTGGCCGGATAAGTCGTGGTGGGTGGAAAACCTTCTTCTTGAATGTAGCATTCTACCCTGCGTCTTTTTTTACCAATATTTGGAGTATTTTCAACCTCTGCATCAATATATAAAATTTTGTATATTAGAAAAAACACATGTAAACAAATTGTTACAAATTGAACGAAAAAAATATTGAAATTGATGGCAACCTCGACGTGGTTGGCTAGCATCTTCACCACCCTAAAACTGTTGAGAACTAGAACGACCCTGCTGAGAACAAGCACCACCAGCCATTGATTGGCCTCCAGGGGAATAAATATCACCACCTCCACGCAACCTGCTAGCACTTATTGATGGCCCTCTAAGGGGATTTGAACCACCACCACCCTCTTGAGACGAGAGAGAAGCTTCATAAACAAATGTGAATTTATAATCAATTGAAAAATACATTCATACATATAAATACACACGTACATATTCATTGATTAAATTGCGTTCAAACCATACCACGACTAGGTGAACCATGGGCATGCTCCATGGATGGAGTAGAGACCCTTATCCTCTTATTAGCTCCTAAAAAATAAAAAATGAAACTTATTAACAACTAATTTAACTCACAAAGTTGATAAAAAATCAATTCCATATGTACACACATGTATGGAGATTTAAGATTATATTTAAATACCATGAAAATCCCTTGATCCCTAATCCTTCCCTCTCATAGATATATGGGATTCTGTTGATATTCGTCGTTCATCCTCCATGATATATATATCTACAGTGGACATTTACAATTATTTTTTTAAATGACTGATTTAAAATAAATTCAAAATAATTTTCAGAAAATTAATGTAATTTAGTGTACACAAATTATGTAAAACACAACTTTCAAAGCACTAATTGATGTGTGAAACTCAATTTAAGAAAAAAAGAATTATAAAAATGATAAGTTCACCAAATTGCGCTTTACATGGTCGGAGCACACTTGGTATAAAATTGAAAAAAACACATTGTCATAAAAAAAGAAATGAAACCTCATTTAAACAAACTCCATTTAAACAAAAATTTGTTGAAGTCCCTGCATTTTAATTTCATAAAAATGTGAAGTTCACCACTTGTTGCAAATGTGAAGTTCACCAAGTTGCGCTTTACATGAGATGGTGGGAGCACACTTGGTATATAATTGAAAAAAGCACATGGTCATTAAAAGAGACGCATTTATAAGTACAAAACACACACATATCTAAGATATGTTACAATGTTGATCAATAAATTTTGAAGGAAAGCGTCTTAACACAGATTCATCTTTAAGAGATGAATCTTGAATTTTTTAAGGAGAGCGTCTCAACACTAATTCATCTTTGAGATATGAATCTTGAATTTTTGAAGAAGTGTATCTCAAAAGTAATTCATCTTTTAGAGATAAATCTTGCATTGGCATTGCCCCATATAATTATAATTCATCTATTAATTCATCTTTGATGTATGAATCTTGAATTGGCATTTCCCCATGCAATAGATCAGAAAACATCTTATTAACATTTATATAATGTCTTATACTAAAAATTTGAAATTAACTAACAATATTTTTTGTTTTTCCATGCAATTTTTTTAACCTCTCCTTCTTAACTTGGTACACGCCTTTCATCTGGTTGCAGACAAGTTTGGAATTGGTGAAAAATACAATTCCATTTGATCCATACTCCATCGTTGTTCCCAAGTCTTCTATCAATCCAATATAATATGCATCGTTGTTTGTTGTTCTTCCCGGTATATTCATTTTCTTTTGGACGACTTTTCTAGTCGCAATATTGGAAAGCACATATATAATCACTTCATTCCTTGGATTGGGATAGCAAGAAACTTCTATGCATAATTTCCATTTTTCAACCATATTTAATGGTTTTCTTATCCCTAAAAAAAAACAAATTCAATAAAAAAATATATATTAAATTGGCATTTATTGCAAATGCATGGGAGAAATGAAAAAGTTATATTTAGATCTATTCTAGAGATTGATTGTAGGGGCATTTACTAGATATGTCACCTAGGAACCCTATATTACTAGTATAGTCCCTTATTGTTGTTAGTGTAACCTCATTATTGTTATTATTGTACCCTTGTAACCCCCATTTTGTTATTATTATGGCCTTAAATTATTATTGTTAGGTCGGCTAGGATTACATTGTGGCCCACTAGGATTACATTATGGCCCCATGGACTCCTATATATAGAAAGGAGGTTTTGTAAATTGTATCGTCCAAGAATTGTTCATTTATGTAATGTATTGGAGGTTTCCCCCTCGAAGTGGCTCATTTCTAAGGCGTTGATATCTCTTTTCTTCTCTTTTTGGAGCTGGTTACACAACATTTGGTATCAGAGCTTTGGATTCTAGGGTTTCGCTGCTCCAAACAAGTCATCGTGGAATTTTCGCTATAAATTTTTTTCTACAAAGTTTCAAAAGCTGAAATTTTTAGGGTGCGAAGCCGATATCCCGAGGAATAGGTTTCTAAAAATTTCCCGCAGCTTGATTCAATATATCCTAACGGTCATCTCGTGGATGTTAGGGTCTGAGTCGTGCTCCAAAACAAAATATCGTGGAATTTGCACTATAAGTTTTTTGTTATGAAGGCTGCTCATAATCTGAAATTCATATGGTGCGAAGCTGAAATTTCGAGGAAATCTGGCCAAAACTTTCTAGAGCTTCTTTGTTCATAATATATTTGGAGATAAGGATCTCAGGAAGGTAGTGATTTTTCGTGCTCCCGAATTTCATCTCAAAGAGGTGACTGTGGAAAAGTTCAATAACTTCTCTGGCATCATATTGGAGTGCCGTAAAAGTGGTCGTCAAGTACACGGACCGTTGTTTCTTTTGAAACTTTTGCTATCAATTGTGAGACAAAATAATGAACAGTTGACATGCAAGTCATAAAATTTTTGTTTCCCATCTAACCACCATAATTAGGTCATTGTGGGGGATTGGACACAACTTTGTCTTGGAGAATCCAAATCAGATCAGACTTGTGGAATTCAAAAGATAATTCAGAGGGCTACGTTGATACCAAAATTCAGATATTGAAGTGCTTCAATCATAGAGATAATCCAATTTCAATATCGAGCTCTTCAAAATCAAGAAAAAGGTGTGTATTTTTTTTCCGAATTGCATAAGTCTTGTTTGAAGAATCAATTTGAATTGATTCCAAGGGCATATTGTAGAATATATATCAGTAGTGGGTTCTAAAATATGCCCCGTAAAAATAATTCCACACCCATTAAGCCTTCAGCAGTGTCTCCTATGACTCATGAAGATGAAGAATTGCAACATGATCTATCAAAATTACAAGAGCAAGTGCAACAAATTTCACTCTCGCAAAGAGCGACAAAAAATGAAATGGAAGTTTTGAAGAAAGGCGTGGAAGCTAATATGGATGGCGTGGAAGCTAAGATGGATGGCATGGAAGCTACGATGGATGACATGAAAGACAACATGGAAAGCATGAAGAATGATCTCAAAGAAGACATCGAAGGTTTGACAAAGTTGATACAAGAAAGGTTTCCTAATGGTGAAAAGATAGTAGAAGAACCTCATGATGAGAACAAAATAAATGTTAATCGTGATTTCATAAACTCTAATGTTGGCGGGAAGAACTACCATATTCCAAAAATGGATATGAGGAAGTTTGATGGAAAGGATCCTGTAACATGGATACTACAGATGGAGCAATATTTTGATCTCCATAATGTGCAAAACACACAAAAGGCATGCATTGCAACTTTACATTTAGAACAAAATACATTTGTATGGTATCGATGGCTTTGCTCCCGTAAAAAAATTGTCACTTGGTCAATTTTTACGGAGGAAATGATAGCACATTATGAGGATACAAAGAGAAACACCTTCTTTAGCCAATTGATAAATCTCAAACAAAAGGGTTTAGTGGGGCAACACATTTAGGACTTCCAAAAATTGAATATAAGGGTAACTGATATTCCAGAGGAACACAGGATTGATCTCTTCATAGGCACTTTAAAGGATAACATACAACATGAAGTTCACGTTTTGGAACCAGATTCATTGGAGAAGGCATTCAGGTTGGCAAGAAAAATTGAATGTAAAATTATGGCGACAAGGAAGCCTACCACTCACTTCTATAAAGAAGGAAGTGTTGCTACGCTTAGATTTCCACAACCTACAAGGTTGACACCACAACAATTGGAAGAAAAAAGATCAAAAGGGCTTTGCTATAGTTGTGATAGCAAATACACTAAAGGTCATAAGTGTGTTGAGAAGAAATTATTTTACATAGATTGTGAAGAGGAAGAAGAAAATGAACAAGAAGAGGATGTACACCAGGAACCAGCCCTAGAAGAGGAAGAAATGAATCCGACCATATCGTGTAATGCACTGGCAGGAATTACCACTCCTCAAACTCTCAAGATAGAAGGACATATCAAGAAGAAAAAGGTAATAGTGTTGATTGATTCAGGTAGCACCTATAATTTTATTCATTGTAAGGTAGCCAAGGAATTAAATTGTTTCCTATACCTAGCACCAGAATGTCAAGTGATGGTTGCAAATGGAGGAACTATAAATTGCTCTGGAAAATGCCATAATATCAAGCTAACCATGGGAGAATATGTATTGACTAGTCCAATGCTTTCCATTCCTATGGGAGGTGCTGATGTTGTACTAGGAGTACAATGGTTACAATCTTTGGGGATGGTAGCTTCTAATTTTCAAGAACTTTTCTTGAAATTTTTTTCAGAAGGAAAGGAAGTCGAATTACGGGGTATTGAAGGGAAGCCGGGAAGGATAATAAGCTCTAATATCATGACAAAGCTTCTAAAGAAAGAACAACGAGGCGTAATTGCACAATTATGCTCACTAGAAGTTCCGACATCAAAATCATCTATTTCTGCAGATCTCCAACAAGTCTTGGACAATCATTCCAAGGTGTTTAAAACTCCCAAAGGACTCCCACCTATTCGTGATCATGATCATGCTATTCATTTGATTCCAGGAAGTGTTCCTCCAAACATCAGGCCTTATATATATCCTTACTTCCAAAAGAGCGAAATTGAACGTATGATTGCAGAAATGTTAGAGGCGAGTATAATTCAACCTAGTCAAAGTTCTTTCTCTGCTCCTGTAGTATTGGTACACAAGAAGGATGGATCATGGCTAATGTGTCCGGATTATAGGGAGCTCAATAAGCTCACCATTAAAGATAAATTTCCCATTCCTGTGATTGATGAATTATTGGATGAATTACATGGAGCAATTTATTTTACCAAGTTGGATCTTCGTTCAGGATATCATCAAATTAGAATGAAGACCGAAGATATTCCAAAAACAGCATTTCGAACTCATGAGGGTCATTATGAATTTTTGGTCATGCCTTTTGGCCTTACCAATGCACCTTCTACATTTCAAGGGTCGATGAATTCCATTTTCAAACCCTTCCTTAGAAAACTTGTGCTAGTATTTTTTGATGATATACTAATCTACAGCAGGTCTTGGAAGGATCATGTTCAACATGTTGACAGGGTGCTCAAACTATTGCAGGAGAAACAATTATATGCAAAAACATCCAAATGTTTCTTTGGAGTACAAGAGGTGGAATATCTGGGTCATATTGTATCTCACGAGGGTGTTAAGGTAGACCCTAACAAAATTAAAGCTATTAAGGAATGGAAAGTCCCCACAACCATAAAGTAGTTGCGAGGATTTCTCGGGTTAACAGGGTATTATCGCAAGTTTGTTAAGAATTATGGGAGAATAGCAGCACCTCTAACAACATTATTGAAGAAAGATGTATTTTCATGGACTCCTGAAGCAACTAAGGCCTTTGAACATCTTAAAGAGGCAATGTGCCTAGCACCGGTCTTAGCTACGCCAGACTTCACAAAAACATTTATTATGGAATGTGATGCCTCAGGAAATGGAATTGGTGCGGTTTTAATGCAGGAAGGAAGACCCATTGCTTTTGAAAGTCGTCCAATCAAAGGAAAGTATTTGCATAAACCTATTTATGAGAAGGAAATGTTAGCAATACTGCATGCACTAAAGAAATGGCGAACTTACCTAATGGGAAGACACTTCAAGGTAAAAACTGATCATGATAGTCTTAAACACTTTTTGGAACAAAGACTATCTTGAGAAGAGCAGCAAAAATTGGTCACAAAGATGTTGGGTTATAACTTTGAAATAATCTACAAAAAAGGGAAGCTAAATGTTGTTGCAGATGCACTCTCAAGAAAGAATGAAGAGGTGGAAGCATTGCTTTGTGCCATTTCTATTATCCAACCAGATTGGATAACTGAAGCAAGAGATGACTGGAAGAAGGACAAAGATGTATGGATACTCATTCAAAAGTTGCAGCAAGATCCTAGTACATCTGATACATTTAGTTGGAAAAATGATTCCTTATGGTACAAAGATCGCTTATATCTTTGTAAGAATTCCCAACTAAAACAAAATATTCTTTTCGAATTGCACACTTCTCCTTTAGGAGGACACTCAGGATTTTTAAAAACTTACCACAGGGTGAAGAAAGAATTTTTTTGGGATGGCCTTAAATCTGATATTCGAAATTTTGTGGCGGAATGTTTGGTTTGCCAGCAGAATAAAGTGGAAACAATTAAGACCCCCGGACTTCTACAACCTTTATCCATTCCAAGTCAACGTTGGGAGGAGATTTCAATGGATTTTATCACAGGTTTACCTAAGTCCGAAGGAAAGAGTGTCATCATGGTGGTAGTTGATAGAATTACCAAGTATGCACACTTTTGTGCATTATCTCATCCATTTAAAGAAAGCACAGTTGCTACTACATTTATGGACAGAATTCAAAAGCTACATGGAAGCCCAAGGGTTATTGTGAGCGACAGAGATCCCATTTTTACCGGAAATTTTTGGACGGAGTTATTTTCTTGTTTGGGTACTCAATTAGCTCATAGCTCATCTTATCATCCTCAATCTGATGGTCAAACTGAGATAGTAAATAAATGTTTGGAAGGATATCTTCATTTTTTTGTATCTGATAAACAAACAAAATGGGTCAATTGGTTACCTCTCGCTGAATGGTGGTATAACACTTCCTTCCATACTGCAGCAAAAATGACCCCATTTATGGCACTTTATGTATATCATCCACCATCCATCACATCATATTTAAGGAAAAATTCGAAGGTTCAAGCAGTGCAAGATCACATCGAGCATCAGCAAGAAGTTCTCCAACTCTTAAAGGATAACCTGAATTTGGCACAAAATCGAATGAAACAACAGGCAGATCAACATCGCAGCGAGAGAAGTTTTGATGTAGGAGTTTGGGTATTTTTACGGCTACAAATATACAAACAAATGTCCCTCAAGCAAGCTAAGAAGGATAATAAATTATCGCCAAAGTACTATGGTCCTTACAAGGTGTTACAAAATATTGGTACTATGGCATACAAATTGGAGCTTCCTGCTTCTTCGCGAGTGCATCCAGTTTTCCATGTTTCATGCTTAAAGAAGGTTATAGGTGAAAATCTTCCAGTTCAAACAATATTGCCAGAACTTGATGAGGAAGGAAAAATCATATTGGAACCTGAAGTAGTCACGGAAACAAGAACTCGACAACTACGGAATCGATCAATTTCAGAGTATCTCATCAAGTGGAAGAACTTACCCACTGAAGATTCTACATGGGAGGATGAGAATTTTATACAAAAGCACCCAGAGCTACTCAAGCATTGAGGACAACATTTTTTTTGAAGGAGAGGGGCATGTTAGGTCCCTATATTACTAGTATAGTCCCTTATTGTTGTTAATGTAACCCCCTTATTGTTATTATTGTACCCTTGTAACCCCCATTTTGTTATTATTGTGCCCTTAAATTATTATTGTTAGGTCGGCTAGGATTACATTGTGCCCCACTAGGATTACATTATGGCCCCATGGACTCCTATATATAGAAAGGAGGTTTTGTAAATTGTATCATCCAAGAATTGTTCATTTATGTAATGTATTGGAGGTTTCCCCCTCGAAGTGGCTTATTTATAAGGCGTTGATATCTCTATTCTTCTATTTTTGGAGTCAACATACAACATCACCTTTCATAAAAGATGAGATCCAGAGGCTACCTGGCCCTTTACAGACTCTGCCTATAGAACTTGTAGAAGGTAGTGTACTTGTAGAAGTTAACACTACCTGCCCCAATTATACCCTATGAAGGGTGTAGAGGACCCGTGGAATCACTCACACTACTTTATGTAGACATAAGGGTGTATAAGAATGCATTTGTTTTACATTGAATATTTTTCATTTTAAATTAAGAATCTATTTGAAACAATTACCTATATAAGGTTAAAACCTATATGTTAATGTGCATGTGTTTTACATTGAATATTTTTCATTTTCTTAAGAATATATTTTCAAAACAATTAACTATATACTTGGTTAAAACATATATGTTTTGTATCAAATTACTTTTTGTTTCTAAATACTATGTTTTTTACATTGAATATTTTTCATTTTATTAAAAATCTATTTGAAACAATTAAACTATATAAGGTTAAAACCTATGTTTTGTATCAAATCACTTTTGGTTTCAATGGGAAACTTTTATGGATAATTTGTGTTTTACAGGTTGAATATAAAAGGTTTTTTCTCTCTCTCATTGTTTAAGACCATGAATATGAAAATGAAAAACTTTTATTTAGATCTATTCCAGAGATTGACTGTAGGGGCATTTACTGGATATGTCACCTTTCATAAAAGATGAGATCCAGAGGCTACCTGGCCCTTTACAAACTTTGCCTATAGAACTTGTAGAAGTTAACACTACCTGTCCCAGTTATACCCTATGAAGGGTGTAGAGGACCTGTGGAATCACTCAAACTACTTTACGTAGACATAAGGGTGTATAAGAATGCATGTTTTTTACATTGAATATTTTTCATTTTAAATTAAGAATCTATTTGAAACAATTACCTATATAAGTTTAAAACCTATGTTTTGTATCAAATCACTTTTGGTTTCAATGGTTTGTTTATTGGCTAATGTTTTTTTATCAAATCACTTTTGGTTTTAGTATATTCTGGAATCTTCTGTAACCACTTATTATGCCTATCAATATGTAAAGTCAATATGTAATTAGAGCATAGTGAATATGAGAAGTCGATACAATTACATGATCAAAAATTAGTAGAGATAAGCAATGTTTCCATATAAATTGATTTACTTGTCTCAATTGTAAATCAATACTATTGAAAAAGTCGATGCATCTGATTATAAAGTAGGAATTGTTGAACATTAAGGAAACTTCAATCAAACATTTTAAAATTTTCAGAACTAAATTCTATATGAGAAGAAATAATGAAAAGTTAGGAAAATTTGATGTTCCCATGAGGGAATATTTTTGGGATATTTATAAAAAAGTAAGGCATATCCTTGCTATAATAAAATAGTGTATAAGATTGTGGAATGCATAGATTTAAAGTTTGATGAAGAGCTACTTGGTAAGAAAAATAACTTAAGGAGGAGGTATATAATCCTAAATATGTTTGTACGCTAAATAAGGAACTATATGGACTTAAACAACCACCACCACATTGGTAGTCTTTAAGCTAGACAAGTACCTTAAAAAAATGTGTTTCAAGGGGCTAATAATAATCTATGGATAAAGGCCCATGGTGATGAATTACTAATTGTGTTTGTGTATGTGGATTATATTATGTTTAGAATCAATAAAAATCATCTAGTAAAATATTTTGGTGAAGAGATGAAATTTGAATTCGAGATGTGAATGATTGGAGAAATTATCTTTTACCAAGGGCTACAAGCCATAAATTATACAAAATTCAATAGGCATATCCATTTCTCAATATAAATACCTAAGAGATATGTTGAAAAGTTTGAAATGGAATACTATAAACCTAAGTGAATCTCCATATCAATTGGATGCAAGTTATGTGCAGATGATGGATGATGAATGAGGTGATGTTGATCATAACCTTTACATCTATATGATAGGAATCTTGATATACATAACAAGGTTTAGACTAGATATAATTTTGGAATTTATATTAGTTGGAATATTTCAATATAATATAGTCATCTATTACCAACAAACAGATATTAAGATACAAGTGAAAGAGACTACAAACAATGGACTATCGTACCGAAAAAGTGAAAAATTTACATTGAAAACATAGAGAGATTCAACTAGGCTTGTGTGGATGACATGAAAAGTACAAGTGGACAATGTATAATTCTACTTAGAAGAGTCTTTGGTTGCATGGTTAAGCAAGAAAGAGTCATTACTTTCTCTATCTAGAGTAGAAGTGGAATACATAGTAGTTACTTCTTTTTGCAGACAAGTGTTTTGGATGAAATGGGCTCTACAAGATATTAAGGTAAATTTCAGTGAACCTATATCTATTAAGTGTTTCAATACAAGTGTAATAATAATTTCAAAAATAAAATAGGCTACTTCCTTCAATCACTAAACATATCATCATAAAGTACCACTTCCTCACACAACAAGTCTTTGAGAAAATAGTGAAGATGGAATACATACCCACAAAGCCTCTTGTTAGAGAACCATTTGAATATGTGAGAAACAAATTAGGGATAGTTCTTGTAAATTATTGTCACTTATTTGACTTCAAAAGACGTGTCACTTATTTGACTTCAAAAGAAGAGCCTAGAATATTACAGAGAATATGAAATTGAGTGCAATATCTATGTGGGAGAGTACACAATATCTAAGGGGGAGAATACAATATAAGGAAGGATTAAAAAGAGTAACAAGAAGCATATGATTGTGTCAATAATTTGAAGTAGTCAAGAAGCATAACAAAGGACCATCATCAAATTTCAAGATCAAGTAGTCTTCTTCATGAAGAAACAACATTAACTAGGTTCATCATTTAAAGGTTCATTTTTTAATGAAAATATTTATGAAAAAAAAAGTACATATGTATATATAATTTATATAAACATGTAAATAAATATTTTCAAATGTACAAAGTAGTATTATAAATTTTCATATCTAATTAATAGATGTTGAAGATGAGTCTAGCTCATTCTTTATTGGCATTATCATAACTTTCTCAAAAGCTCCTCCTGAATCTAAAAATGAATATGGAATGAATCATTGTACATTATGATAAATCTTGTATTTAAATGACATTTAATCTATGAATAAAAAAGAAAATGGGATCTCTTCATATATGTGAGAAACAAATTAGGGATAGTTCTTGTAAATTATTGTCACTTATTTGACTTCAAAAGAAGAGCCTATAATATTACAGAGAATATGAGTGAAATATCTATGTGGGAGAGTACACAATATCTAAGGGGGAGAATACAATATAAGGAAGGATTAAAAAGAGTAACAAGAAGGATATGATTGTGTCAATAATTTGAAGTAGTCAAGAAGCATAATAAAGAACCATCATCAAATTGCAAGATCAAGTAGTCTTCTTAATGAAGAAGCAAAATTAACTACGTTCATCATTTAAAGGTTCATTTTTTAATGAAAATATTTATGAAAAAAAAAGTACATATGTATATATAATTTATATAAAAATGTAAATAAATATTCTCAAATGTACACAGTAGTATTATAAATTTTCATATCTAATTAATAGATGTTGAAGATGAGTCTAGCTCATTCTTTATTGGCATTATCATAACTTTATCAAAAGCTCCTCCTGAATCTAAAAATGAATATGGAATGAATCATTGTACATTATGATAAATCTTGTATTTAAATGACATTTGATCTATGAATAAAAAAAAAATGGGATCTCTTCATATATGTGAGAAACATATTAGGGATAGTTCTTGTAAATTATTGCACTTATTTGACTTCAAAAGAAGAACCTAGAATATTACAGAGAATATGAAATTGAGTGCAATATCTATGTGGGAGAGTACACAATATCTAAGGGGGAGAATACAATATAAGGAAGGATTAAAAAGAGTAACAAGAAGCATATTATTGTGTCAATAATTTGAAGTAGTCAAGAAGCATAACAAAGGACCATCATCAAATTGAAAGATCAAGTGGTCTTCTTCATGAACAAGCGACATTAACTAGGTTCATCATTTAAAGGTTCATTTTTAATGAAAATATTTATGAAAAAAAAGTACATATGTATATATAATTTATATAAACATGTAAATAAATATTCTCAAATGTACACAGTAGTATTATAATTTTTCATATCTAATTAATAGATGTTGAAGATGAGTCTAGCTCATTCTTTATTGGCATTATCATAACTTTCTCAAAAGCTCCTCCTAAATCTAAAAATGAATATGGAATGAATAATTGTACATTATGATAAATCTTGTATTTAAATGACATTGGATATATGAATAATATGGAATGAATCATTGTACATTATGATAAATCTTGTATTTAAATGACATTTGATCAATGAATAAAAAAGAAAATGGGATCTCTTCATATATATATATATGTGTGTGTGTGGGAGAGAAATAAAAATCAAAGATAATTCCACCAAGCCTAAAGGTGCATGTCCTAATACATTATTATGTTTGGTTTCTAGAAGCATTAAACATGAAGAGTCATGAGATCCACATTTCCACCATACTATTTGCAAGTTCTATATGATATGTAGTCTAATGACTAATCAGTTATGATATTTGTGTAAATATGAAAATGGTTCTATGATATCAAGGCCAACATGGGATCAAACTACACTGTTACATTTCATTCCATCACTACTATTCCTCTAAATCCTTTAGCTTTGTATTATGAAAGAAAATTTATATATGCTATGCTGTATTTGAATGCTATATTTAAATGTATACAAATGGTGAATGGTTAAAGTATTAAAGTAGAAATTGGTTGTAGGTTTCATAAAAGATAAACTTCATTTGCAGAAGAAGAATTAACATCACATTCTTCATATCTCTCTAAGAAAACTATATTTATCACAATGTTTTGAGTAGATCATGAAGATAATAAAAAAAAGACATTTGGAAAAGGAAAATAAAGATCTAAATGCATATGAAAGTCAATAAGCTAGTGCATAAATTTAAGCAAACAATGAAACAAAGCTCAAAGAAATACTGATATTGCAGGAGAATTTCATACATGCAATAAAAAAACAAGAAAAAGAGGGAAACAAAAAATTTCACCGTCAGATATCATTGAAAGAGACACCACTAGTATTGATATATTGAATAACTTCATACATTGAACTACTACAAATGGAAATGAAGAAAAAACACATCAATAGACTCTAAATGGCCTTTCATACAATTATTTTTTTGATAGAACCCTCTAAGACTAAGACTAATGCCCTAAAATGAAGTTTTCACATACATCCAAAAACAATAAAAAACAAATTGTGTTTTAAAGAGAAAGAAAGAACCAAAAAATATGTATATATCTACAAAAATTCCCTAGAATAGAAGGCAAAGAATGGGTGCCAGGTATGAGGTGACATAATGTAACTTGAAGAATAGAGTTATAATTCTTTACTTTATAGAATTGATAGGTGCAGAGATAGCTAGAGATAGAAAGGAAAATAAAAATAAAGCTGATAATGAAAGGTGTCAAGAAATCCTGGCAGCTCTAAAACCTTACAGGAATTTTCAGAAGCAGCAGAAGCTTGAAGATAATTATTTTACCGGGGCCATTTTTGAAGGGAAGTTTTATGGTCCCCAAGGTTTTAAGGCCTTGGAAATCGTGCCTACAAGGGAATCAATCTATGCCAAGATATTGGGCTCACTGAAGAGTCCTACCATAGGACTTATCATTACCCTTCAGGCTCCTGCAAGGGATTTAGTGTTTACATTGAAGGCTTATGTTCAGAAGCTAGAGGAAGAATCTTGAAATGCAAGTAATTCATAGATGTTACTAATGGGTGAACCAATCCTTTTCCTTTCAAGTTGTAAGTACCATAAAGTTTATTTTGGTTCATGAAACTGAAGTAATGTACAACTTCTGTATTTTTAATTGATAAAAGTTTAAAATGTTAATATCAAAATTATGTTCTATGACTTGACATTGTACACCACGAAACCCAATGAGTAAGATGCGAGATAAAGTGGTGAGCAGTAAGAGCGGTCAGGGCAGGGCACAAAGATCAGAAAAAAATAATAATAGAGCAGTTCATGAGGCAAACCAACGATAATACATTTAACCACGATTATTGTAGGTCTTATAAAAGATAAACTTCATTTGTGGAATAAGAATTAACATCACGTTCTTCATATCTCTCCAAGAGGACTATATTTATCACAATTTTTTGACTAGATCATGAAGATAACAAAAAAAAGACATTTGGAAAAGGAAAATAAAGATCTAAATGCATATGACAGTCAATACGCTAGTGCATAAATTCAGGAAAACAATGAAACAAAGCTCAAAGAAATACTAATATTGCAGGGGAATTTCATACATGCAATAAAAAAACAAGAAAAAGAGGGAAACAAAAAATTTCACCATCAGATATCATTGAAAGAGACACCACTAGTACTGATATATTAAATAACTTCATGCATTGAACTACTACAAATGGAAATGAAGAAACAAACATCAATAGACTCTAAATGGCCTTTCATACAATTATTTTTTTGAAAGAACCCTCTAAGACTAAGACTAATGCCATACAATGAAGTTTTCACATACATCCAGAAACAATAAAAACAATTTATGTTCTAAAGAGAAAGACAGAACCAACAAATATGTATATATCCACAAAAATTCCCTAGAATAGAAGGCAAAAAATGGGTGTCAGGTATGAGGTGACATAATGTAACTTGAAGAATATAGTTATAATTCTTTACTCTATAGAATTGATAGGTGTAGAGATAGCTGGAGATAGAAAGGAAATAAAAATAAAGCTGATAATGAATAGTGTCAAGAAATCCCGACAGCTTTGAAACCTTACAGGAATTTTCAGAAGCAACAAAATCTTGAAGAGAATGATTTTACCGTGGCCATTTTCGAAGGGAAGTTTTATGCTCCCCAAGAGTTTAAAGCCTTGGAGACCATGCCTACAAGGGAATAAATCTATGCCAAGATCTTGGGCTCACTACAGAGTCCTGCCATAGGACTTATCAGTACCCTTCAGGCTCCTGCAAGGGATTTAGTGTTTACATTGAAGGCTTATGTTCAGAAGCTAGAGGAAGAATCTAGAAATGCAAGTAATTCATAGATGTTACTAATGGGTGAACCAATCCTTTTCCTTTGAAGTTGTAAGTACCATAAATTTATTTTGGTTCATGAAACTGAAGTAATGTATAACTTCTGTGTTTTTAATTGATAAAAGTTTAAAATGTTAATATCAAAATTATGTTCTATGACTCGACATTGTACACCACGAAACCCAATGAGTAAGATGCCGAATAAAGTGGTGAGAAGTAAGAGTGGTTAGGGCAGGGCACAAAGACCAGCAAACAATAATAATAGAGCAGTTCATGAGGAAAACCAACGATAATACATTTAACCACGATTATTGTAGGCCTTATAAAAGATAAAATTCATTTACAGAAGAAGAATTAACATCACATTCTTCATATCTCTCCAAGAGGACTATATTTATCACAATGTTTTAAGTAGATCATGACTATAATAAAAAAAGACATTTGGAAAAGGAAAATAAATATCTAAATGCATATGACATTCAATAAGCTAGTGCATAAATTCAAGCAAACAATGAAACAAAGCTTAAAGAAATACTAATATTGCAGGGGAATTTCATACATGCAATAAAAAAACAAGAAAAAGAGGGAAACAAAAAATTTCACCATCAGATATCATTGAAAGAGACACCACTAGTACTGATATATTAAATAACTTCATACATTGAACTACTACAAATGGAAATGAAGAAACAAACACCAATATACTCGAAATGGCCTTTCATACAATTATTTTTTTGACAGAACCCTCTAAGACTAAGACTAATGCCCTACAATGAAGTTTTTACATACATCCAGAAACAATAAAAAACAATTTATGTTATAAAGAGAAAGAAAGAACCAAAAAATATGTATATATCTACAAAAATTCCCTAGAATAGAAGGCAAAGAATGGGTGCCAGGTATGAGGTGACGTAATGTAACTTGAAGAATAGAATTATAATTTTTTACTCTATAGAATTGATAGGTGCAGAGATAGCTGGAGATAGAAAGGAAAATAAAAATAAAGCTGATAATGAATAGTGTCAAGAAATCCCAGCAGCCCTGAAACCTTACAGGAATTTTCAGAAGCAGTAGAAGCTTGAAGAGAATGATTTTACCGGGGCCGTTTTCGAAGGGAATTTTTATGCTCCCCAAGAGTTTAACGCATTGGAAACCATGCCTACAAGGGCATAAATCTATGCCAATATCTTGGGCTCACTGCAGAGTCCTTCCATAGGACTTATCAGTACCCTTTAGGCTCTTGCAAGGGATTTAGTGTTTACATTGAAGGCTTATGTTCAGAAGCTAGAGGAATAATTTGGAAATGAAAGTAATTCATAGATGTTACTAATGGGTGAACTAGTCCTTTTCCTTTCAAGCTTAAGTACCATAAATTTTATTTTGGTTCATGAAACTGAAGTAATGTATAAATTCTGTATTTTTAATTGATAAAAGCTTAAAATGTTAATATCAAAATTCTGTTCTATGACTTGACATTGTACACCACGAAACCCAATGAGTAAAATGCCGGATAAAGTGGTGAGAAGTAAGAGTGGTTAGGGCAGGGCACAAATATCGACAAAAAATAATAATAGAGTAGTTCATGAGGCAAACCAACGATAATACATTTAACCACGATTATTGCTACTAGAGGAAAAGGGGGCATAATGATAATACACAGTGCTGGTTTTTTTTTCAACTAAAAAATTTTGAAGCAATAAAATGTTTTGAATTAATATAATGGTTGTTTTGAATTAAACCATTTAAGCAATCGCAAGCTTACATATATTGAATTAATATAATGTTGTTTTGAATTACTTACTTGGAAATTCGCTCGGTGCAACTCCTGAGAAGCAATTTGCGGGTGCCAAATCAACAACAGAGCAGCAGCAGCACCATAGAAAATCAGAATAGAAACCAGTGAAAAACAGAATATGCGAACAGAAACGAAAATGAGAACAGAAACCCGCGAAAAACAGAATATGCGAAAAGAGACGCGCGAAAATGAGAATCGTTCACGGGTGATATATTTATAAAATATGACTTTAGCCAAACTATTTTAAAAGTTCGGCCGAACTAATAGTCCGGTCGAACTAAAATTTCGGCCAAACTATTGTTGTCAGTTTTCCCATCTTCGGCCAAAAATATGTTTGCCCACGTCGTCAGTACACCATCAATCTAAACGACAGAATGAGTTCGGCCAAACTTTCTCAAAATTTCGGCCGAATTATTGCGGAAAAAAGTTTTCCGCCACCGATTCTCACAAAAGTGTAACCCAACTTCACATTTTCACCCTCAAGTATATTTTTAACATTATTCAGTTATATATATATATATATATATATATATATGGTCCATGTATTTTATGTTCATGTTGCAGTTGTACTTAATCTACATGTTGGTGATCATCATTATGTGTATATTGTTAGGTCAGGTTAGATATGTTCATTTAATGTGCAACTTGCAGATAGATGTGTATGTGATAGCAGGAGTTATTTGACATGAGATGTATATTTGATGTTTGTGTTGTGATGATGTTATAAAATGCTAATTGTGTTTTGTTAAATGATCATGATCACGATGATGTTAACGAATTTGAATGTGTTTTTTAGTCAAATATGATGTTTGTACGATAGTTATCATGATCATGATGTTTATTAATTAATTTAATATTAAATGACCATGATATTTATTAAATATTATGTCGTGATTATAATTGAAATTTTAATTTTAATTGTATGTAAAATTGTATTTGTAATTGTAATTGTATGTAAAATATTTTTAAAATATTAATTGTAATTGTAATACTTAATTTATTGTGAAATGATTGTAATTGTATGTAAAATATTTGTAAAATTGTAATTGTAATTGTAAATGTAATTCTAATTCTAATTCTAATTGTATGTAAAATATATGTAATATTTTAATTGTATTACTGTGAAATCATTGTAATTGTAAAATTTTAATTGATTTTGTAATTGTATGTAAAATTCTAAAATTGTAATTGTAATTCTAATCGTAATTGTATGTGAAATTGTAAAATTGTAATTTTAATTGTAATCATAATTGTAGTTGTATGTAAAATATTTGTAAAATTTTAGTTGTATTAATGTGAAAGTTTTAATTGTATTGATGTGAAATGATTTTATTAAAATTTTTTAATTTGTAAATTTGTAAAAAATTGTAAAATAATAAATGTAGAATAATATGAATTTTTGTAACATAATAAAGTTTAAAAAATAATGAAAATAAATTCATGTACTTTAGAATTATCATTATTTTATTATGATCTTACATACAAAAAAAAGAACTTTATATAGTACGCCATTTCTAGCGGAGGTTCTTGGTTTTTCGTTTGGTGTGCTTATCATCATAACCCGCACCGGTGCATCTTAGTACTGTAGCGCACCGGTGCTTCACAACTCTTCTGCACCGGTGCATCATAAAACACCACACCAAAACATAAACCATGATCTTACGAAACCGCACTGGTGTGCTTATAAAACCCCACGCACCAGAACAGGGTTAAATAAAACCTCGCGCAAACCATGTATGTCATTGAAATATATTTTCTAAGAAGGAAAATTTATTCTGTAAAATGCAGTATTTGAGCAACGGAGGGTTCGAATTGCGGGCAAGAATTTTTATGAGGAGATGAGGTTTGAAAAGACGAGAGTTGGAATTTTGGCTCAGAAGTTTATAGAAAATAAATGAGTGATTCAAATAGAAAGACGAGCAAAGAAACTTACAGGGATGCAGACGACACAGCTTGACGGAGTACAAAGGGAGAAAATATTTGTGAAAAATATAAGAAGGGCGGTCAAGAAATCTTGGTTGAGACTGGCGATAAGGTTAAGAGGATCGGTCACGAGGGTAAGTGTTTTCTTGATCATGGCAGAGAGCATTCAGTTGAGGTCGGCGATAGGGTTAAGAGGTCCCATGATGGAGAAAGGGAGAGTAGAGTTGATGACAGAGAAATACCTGTTGACTCTATGGCGACTAGCAAGGTGAAATAGTCCTTCGAAAGAAAGGAGTCCTATTTGCTAAGGGATGTCCGAGAGAGATCAACTGAGTCTCTTGAATGGGCTAAGATATCACATGAAAGTAATGAGTCTCATTCTTACAAGGATGGGAGGGAAAGATTGGACAATAGAGAAAGATCAATCGAGGCAGTCGATAAAGCCAAGAGGCACCATGAAGGGAAGGATTCTCATTCCCTTAAGGACAACATAGAAATATCAATTGACATTGTTGATCGGGCTGGTAGGTCCCATGAAGGGAAAGATTCTCTAGAATGCGTTTAAAAGAAGCTGGAAGTATTGTCCGAGCTTCGGTTGGCTTACATAAACTTTTACTGGCAAAGTCGATGTCGCATAAAATCACATCTTCGGCTTTCAATTGAACTTGAATGGCATCTCTAACTTGTTTGAGCCGTGGTCCTGTGGATAACAAGGAATATCACATGGAAGGTACCCAAAAATCCAAATTTTTGAAAGTATAGGTGAATTAGCACTTATCAAAGAACGAAATTCCGAACAAAATGTGAACGGGATACACTTAAGGATTCCCTGGTTCCATTTGTTATTGAAAATTATGCTCTCTCTGGATGAAACCAATAAAAATTCTGCTTGTATTATAAGTGGAAATCCAGTGACCATTTCCATGGGAAGAAAAGCATTGATACCTGCAACTACCATATTTCCACCTACAAATCGGTTTCCCATTGGAAAAGCTAATGTAATAGCCCATTTTGCAATGGCTTTCCTCTGCTCAACCCTATACTCATTTTCTATGGGAAACCATTGCCTCCACATGTAATAACTGCATCGTCTAGTCTAAAATCAGTCTTCTTTTGCTAACAAATATAGAATGAAGGACTAATTATCATTGCTCCCAGAACATTCAAGGTCAGTTTCTCATAAAACAGAGATTGTATAAATTTTGTTAAGATCAAGATAGAAAGAACAAAGGAGAAAAGAGGAAATTGGATGCCAAGATGGAGGAGGAACTTACAAATGAGCAAGAAGATCATGGGTCAGCAAGCAGATCATGGGGCACCTTTTCTTGGCGCAGGTTATGGAAAGGTTCAAGTTTCTTTTTCTGAAAAAAGAAGAGGTGTAGTTTTGAAAAGAAATGGCCCAAAGATTTTCACAACAAAATGTACATTTCCAACATGTATAATTTTTGTGTACACACGTAAAATTAATTTTGGTGCCTCAACCACAAATCGGTGCTAATGTACAGATAACTACACCGATGCGTTCTAGTTACTATGCGCCGATGCATGTTAGTTACTACGCATCGATGCAGTGTTACCAATGGACGCACCGGTGTGGTGCTATTAAGTGACGCACCGAAGACAAATCATAATCCAAAGAGGGATCTAGTGGAACGAATGTATAGAATTTATTTCCACTTACAATACAAAAACCAATCCAATGATTCCAACAACCAAATTTTATCTAAACTACAGGAAGAGTTTCCAGAGAATTGGTCAATGAGACATGTCAGAATTTTAATAGAAAAAACGTACAACAACAAAAAAGAAGGAATGAAAAAGTAATATTCCTTTAAATGTTTGTCTAGAATTATTTATAAATATCACTTTTTTTATATTTACTTTTCATATATCAATATAAAAATTAAATAGTTTATTGTCATGTTACATTTTCAGAAAGATTATGAAAATCTCAAAAGATGAACGAGATGATATCAGAAATATGCCAGTCGGAATGTCCAAAAAGGTGTACAAGGAGATGGACAAAGAAATGGACAAAATTGGGTCGCAGGAGGAGCCCCCATCTCAACAAAAACATTCTTCAAATGTAATATGTAATCATTGATTTTTTCGATCATTAGGTACAATAAATAAACAATTTAGCATTAAATATTAATTTTCAAGTATTTTCTTGCAGAAAAGAAAAGAAAATGGAACCCATTCAGCACATAAAACAAGACATCAAGGAAGAAAAGGGTTTATATCTAAGTTTGTGAGTAATTGTTACTTCCTTATAACAACTTAACTAGATTTCATTTTTGTATTTTTTAAGTTTTTTTACAAAAATCATCATTGAATGCCTTCAAACAGGTGCTAAAATACAAAGAAGAACAATCAGACGAATTGATTGACATTGGGTTAAATATGGGTTGTGAGTATATGTTGGCATATTAGAAATTAATTGTGGAATTTGAAAGCATCTATCGATCTTGTTTTACTTAGCTTCGTCTATAATTAATAGAATAAAAAAATATTTTATATTAAATATATGATTTATTATGGGGTATAAAACTTGCAGGAAACAAAGTATGGAATTGTGCCACCAGATGAAATCTTGAAATATGGCATACTACATGGTTTTGAAAGAATGTGTATAGTTCATGACTCAATTGTTGCTATGGTACGTCATTTCTTTTTGATTTACATTGATGTATATTATTTAATATTGCAATTTTCATTATTCTCACCAATGTATATACACTCATTAGAGTTTATTTTTATGTTTGTAGATGGAAGGTGAAGAAGAAGAAAACAATCAACACCGTGAACAAAACGTTCCTGAAAATAACCCAAGTCATGGAAGTAGCCCTAGCAATGACAACAGTTCAAGCGAAGAATGATGATCATTATGTTTTGATATCAAAGCAAGGTGTTGTATTTTTTGAAATATTTGTCTGTGAAATCAGACATTTTGTTTAATGTAATGGACATAGTGTCCCAATTGAAAGAAAAAAGGATACCAATAAATGTCCCATTTTGTATGACAAAGATTGTCTTATATATATAATAATAATAATAATAAAATATGTTTTAATTTCTTCTATTGCGTTCTCCATTGTCGCCGTGAAATGTAACGCCATTGATTAAATTTATGGATGATTAAATATTGTAATGAAGAGATGTGAAATTTGATGATATGATATAACAAATTAATCCAAACATCACATTAAAATGCACTAATAAAAATTTAATTCATATGAATACTGTTATAAGATATGTGTTGTCTTTTGATTAATAATGACTTTAAAAAAATCACAATAATTATGATATGATATAACAAATTAATCCAAACATCACATTCAAATGCATTAATAAAAATTTAATTAATATGAATACTTTTATAATATGTGTCGACTTTTGATGAATAATGAATTTTAAGAAATCACAATAATTGCACTGTCACAGGTCGATGTTTCTAAAAAATACAAAATGAACACCGATGCGTGTCAGTTACTGTACACCGGCGTGTTTCTACGACCTATAAGCACCACACAAATACCAAATTCCAATTATAAATCTCAGTGTGTTTATGCGATAGTGTGCACTAGTGTGTTTATGTGAGACTACACACCGATGCATTTGTACGACCTATGGGCACCGCACAAATACTAATACCAATTATAAATCTCAGTGTGTTTTTGTGATACTGCACACCAGTGCATTTATGTGAGACTACGCACCAGTGCATTTGTACGACCTATGGGCACTGCACAAATACCAATGCGAATTAGAACAATCGGTGTGTTTATCTGATACTGCGCACTGATGTGTTTCTATAAGTCTACGTACGAGTGTGTTGACATGACCTATGGGCACTGCACAACTCCCAAGACCAATTAGAACGGCCCCATGCGTTGTATCACCAACACTACGCCCGGTGCGGTTTTATACCTTAAAGGCCTGGTGCATGCACCTTCGACCGCCCCAGGCCACCGTCTAGATGACACGCACTGGTGCGTTGACACCTTAGTAGCGCATTGATGAAAAAAACATCTTTATACCTTCGGCTGCCCAGTTTTTTTAGTTTTGTTGAAATTCTATTAAAAGCTCTGCCAAAACTTCCGTAACCGTAAACGAATGTTGTAGAAAATGTTTTTTTGACAATTTTGGCCAATTTTATAACAGTAAAAACCTCCTTTATAGCCTCCGCTAGAGGGTCATTTCATTGTAGTGTGAAAATTATGAAAATTGTAATGATCTTCCAGGCTTTCAGCGTGTAGTTTAGTTGTTGCAACTAATTTTTGATTAGAATCTTCAAAATTCTTAACTTCTTATGTTTCAACAATACAAGAATCCTCTGACACCTTTTAAAAATCCTTGTTCATCTCTGAATTTTCATTCTCTTGTAAAGAAATTCCTACGTTTTATTGGCAAGCCCTCTTGTCTTCAAAAAAACTTGTTCTTTCAACATGACAAGAAACAATTCTACAAGCCAACACATTCTCTTTGATTTCCTTTGCATAAAGAAACATCAGCTCCAAAGTGCAAGGTTTTCTCTCCTTGAGATAAAAATCCAAGACAATAGAAAGAGCCCTCAAATAGTAAACAATAGCTGCAGCTTCAGGAGGTCAAATTTATTTTGGCATGCTAAAATAATATTTTTGAAACCTCCTATTAAACTCAGTGATTGATTTGTTTCTATGCCTCTAGATAGAATATAATTCAAAAAGGTTTTTTTCATATGACTTATGCTTGCCCCAATGTCTAAGAAATATATCTTGAAAACCTTGCCATAACTAATTGAACTTTCTTCCAAACACTGGAACCATTGCTGAGCACCCTGCTTTAATGAATGAAAAAAAATCCTTAAAGCCACATCTTCATCAATAATTTGAAATTTGTCCAGAAAGTAATCAAATTCCAAGATATGTTGTTCAACTGAAATATCCTCCTCCTCTCTAGAGAAACTTGGCCGAAATTTCAATCCTTTTGAAGGATACTAATGGAGAATTGTGGGAAGCTTCAGGGGTTTAAATATTTCTTTGTTTTTGAGATGAAAAGTAGTCAATTTCTTATGAGACAGAATGTTATCACCCAAAGATAATGAATCGTCACCTTTATGCCCATATTGTGACCTATTATCTTCAGGAATTGTAATGCAATAGGCATCTCTCCTCTCATATTTAGGAGATAAAGTTGTGTCATGATCAATAATACTAGCAGAAGAAAAATATTAATTTTCCAATAAAGAATGTACTTTTTGGCCCTTATAATATTATGAGAATATAAAGCAGGAAACAATCCTTTTGATATGTAAGGCAAAATAGACCAGTAAACTAATAGTAAAAAATAGAAATTCCTTTAAAAAATCAAACTTTGATATCTGTGTTTTCCATGACGATTTCTCATTTTCTTGCCCGCAGAATTCCTCATCTAATGAGACCTTCATCATTGGAGTCGCCAGGTGAATAAATAACAACCAAAATTTATATCTAAATCTTGTTCACCATCAAGAAATAGATGTCAATACCGAGGGAAAAATAACTTCGCGTCTTCATCCCCGACAACGGTGCCAAAAAATGTTGGTTCTTAAGAGAAAATCCCATGATTGTGAAAGGAATCAGTGCTTAAGACATTTTAAAAGTATGTCACATAAATAATTTTATCATGAGGTATTCGTTCTATCCTTGTGGAAACTAGTTTTCTAAAACCCTTTCACAATGCCATTGACTGCTGATATCTGAATGGAAAAGAACTGTAGAGGAAACTCAAAGTAATATGTTGTAAACAAAGAATCTATTACTTTTAAGTTGTAGAGAGGATTTATGGAGAGAGAGGAAACTCAAAATAATATGATGTAAACATAGAATCTATTACTTTTAAGTTTCAAAGAGAATTCATGGAGAGAGAGGAAACTCAAAATAATATGTTGTAAACACAAAAACTTTAAGTTCCAGAGAGAATTTGTGAAGGGGGAGGAGTTGGATTGAAGGAGCGCTTATTAAGGCTATTTAACTCTTGCTTACAAACGTAAATCAGAGACTAGCTACTTCTTTACTTCACTTTGTTCAAGGAAGAAACAACATAAAATGACACAAGAAACACGAATCACCATCAACAGTTGCAGGAAACTTGTTTCTTATTTCATTCACCCATCAGAAAAGGAAGTACAAAATGTAGTCTCCAAGAGGTCTAGAACTCATAACCCCTCCTCTCTCTTTCTCTCTTCCTTAAATACAAACAAAAGCAGTTTGTAACTACTCGAGCTTCTTGAAACTCATAGACTGCCTAAATTGTTAAACTACTTATTACATTTCAATCGAGGAAATCATTGTAGCTTCGATCTTAACAAAGACACTATATTTGGGGGAAATTCTGACACTTGGTTCCGACGCTTTTGACCAAATGTCGGAAATTTCCCCAAAATTTTTCAATCCCACCCAAAACTGTCGCTATACCGACGTTTAGAGAAAAGTGTCGCAATACCGACACTTAGGAAAAGTGTCACAATTGCGACGTTTGGAGGAATACGTCGCAGTTGTGACACTATGCCCCAAAGCGTCGCTCTTGCGACGGATGCCTCCAAACATCACAAGTGTGACACAATGTCTAAGTGTCGCAATTGTGACGTTTGGAGGCATCCATCGCAAGAGCGACGCTTTGTATGCCGTCGGTATAATGACACTTATATGCGCGCTACATAAAAATATGAAACTTATGTCCGCGCTACATAAAAATGATTTTATTAAAAACTACATGCATTAACGTCTGATATCACGCGCGCATTCGCCCTCTGCTCTTGCAGAACAGCATTCGCGCTCGACTCCACCTTTCACTTGCAAAACATCATTCGCGTCGTAATTTGCCTCAGCCTTGCAGACAGCATTTTCCCCGACCACCCGCCTGCGTAATGCGCATTCGCCTCGCCTCTTAACAACATTTGCTCCTCGCATTCACACGCGCATTCGCCCTCAACTCTTGCAGAACAACATTCACCCTCATCGTTCGCCCTCAGCTCTTGCAGAACAACATTCGCCCTCAGCATTCACCTTGAGCTCTTATAGAACAGCATTTTCCCTCAGCATTCGCCCTCAGCATTCGTCCTCAACTCTTGCAGAACAGCATTCGCCCTCAACATTCACTCCCCGAGCTCTCGCAACACTGGCCCCGCATTCGCCCCTCGCCGGCTCACACCCCGCCCGTGGGTATCATCGGCCCGCCCTCGCCGTTTCTGCCCCCGCCCCCGTGCACAGCATTCGCCCCGCCCCTCTTGCATAACAACATTCGCCCTCGCCCTCTGCAAAATGTCTCTTCTTTATTGTGGTGTCTTTCCTCCCATAGTAGAAGTTGACCCCTATTTGGGTTTTTGCCTAATTCCATTGGATTGTGTTAGGATATAGGGTTCTCTCTAGATTTATTCCAATGTTCTTTCGGATGAGTTTCAAAGAGGATGTGTAAGATGTGTTTGTGCTTGCATGAATTTGACTCCACCAGTTTCATGAAGTTTAAGCTATGGATTTTAGTTCGACAAACTCATCCATCTCAACACCTAGTAACGAATTTCCCTTGGTATGATCTATATTGAAGGTGAAGTGCAAAGTGGCTTTATCACAAGGGTAGCACTCCAGATCAAAAGTGATGAGCTTTACTTCTCCAGATTTGGGGATTTTCTGATATTTGGGGATTTTCTGATGACATACCAAAGGTCACATCCATACAACCATATCAAGGTCAATGTTGAGATCATTGTCATATAGATATAGGTCACTGATATATAGGGTTAATATCATCATCACTATCCATGGAAACCGAATGGTTACAAAATTTGTGATTGTGGTTGGCTCATTTATAATTATTACCCATTTATAGTAGAGCACAGAAACACTAAATATGGCCCGAGCAGAGCCTTTACAACAGGCAATGGAATTGCAGCTGCTTCATCAATAACCAATAGCTCCACTTGAGAAAAAATTTCATAATCTTGGGGCTGGATATACTGCAGAGAAAACAATTGTAGTTATCATTCGTGCTCCAATATATTAATATAATTTTTACATTGAACTGAAGAAAGGGAAACAAGAAAATGCTAGCCATCATACAATGCTTTGACATAAGAGTTTTGAGTGAGATACTTGAGTCAATGTTGAGATCATTGTCATATAGATATAGGTCACTGATATATAGGGTTAATATCATCATCACTATCCATGGAAACCGAATGGTTACAAAATCTGTGATTGTGGTTAGCTCATTTATAATTATTACCCATTTACAGTAGAGCACAGAAACACTAAATATGGCCCGAGCAGAGCCTTTACAACAGGCAATGGAATTGCAGCTACTTCATCGATAACCAATAGCTCCACTTGAGAAAACTTTTCATAATCTTGGGGCTGGATATACTGCAGAGCAAACAATTGTAGTTATCATTCATGCTCCAATATATTAATATACTTTTTACATTGAACTGAAGAAAGGGAAACAAGCAAATGCTAGCCATCATACAATGCTTTGACATGAGAGTTTTGAGTGACATACTTGAAAAAAAGAACTCATCCACTGATATTTATAATCATTTGAGTTATTCAAGTTAAACACAATGTCAAGAATCAAGATTCAATACCCTCTATTATCTTCATCACTCGATACAAGATTTAAATTTTTCCCAAAGAAACGCTTATTAAATTGGCAGCCATTATTTCTCCCTGTTTTAAAAACCCTACATTTAAATGAAAACAAGCATTGCATTTCAACTACAAAAATATATTAGTGTTCAAATGTACATGTGTGCATCACTTGTGTAGGGTATTCCTTTTCCACTTTCACATTATCCAAGAATGTATGCAGTATAGTTCATATTTTTTGTGATTTAGATTATCTTGAAAAAGGAAAGGTAAATTATTTCCCATGGAAAAAGAAGGTTTCCCCTTTTTACTACTGGAAATGGTACAACAAAGATCCATTTCTACCTGAAACTCCTATGAAACAGGAACCAAATAAAGGCCATGTCCTCAATGGACATCATTTGGCTTTGAAAATGGCCATTGCACTGTGTTGTTTCTTGTATTACATCACGATAGTTTCTTAGGTCATTTCTTGTTTCTTGAGATGAAAAACAACCAAAGAAATCGTGAAGATCCTTTCAAGAAATAAATGACCATTTCTCAATCATATCTCAACTATTTTTTATTTTATTCGGTGGTTGCTTACTTTGAGAGAAATTTGACACTTTTATAAGGAATATAACATAAAAACACAAAATGGGAAGGAATTGATGAGGTAGATGACCTTTAGTTGTTGTCAATTAAGAATTGATAATACACGATGCATGTTCTATACTACAAACTAGATTCCTTCCTAGAGTTAGGACACAGAGTATTGAATCAAATTTGTAGTTTCTAACTTCTTGTATTGGTTCATCGATCTTGAAATTCAGACATTGCATGTCTTCATTGCTTCATGTTTGAATAATTTGCATCATATCGTACAATAGGAAATTAGGAATTATGATTATTATTACTTTATGGATCTATTAAGTTACTTTTAAGTTTGCATGGTTTAGTGTGAAATTATTCTAGTGTACCCCTAGGCCCAGGTGAAGGAATGCCAAGGACTGAGAACCCTAGTTTTTAAATGGTATTGTTTCTTATACCCAAAAACCCCTCAACATCACTTCTTATTAGTTCTTAACAATAGTGTTGTAAACAATTTGAGAATTGATGTAGCAAAATCTCGCACTTCTCAAGATAAAGTCCTAAAGCTAAAGTGTGATACCATGTGTAATTCAATAGCCCCATTGTCACCTCACCAACCTCTTTTCACTTCGGGCTAGCTCTCCTCCAACTCAAGGGGGGTTCTCCCTAGTAGATTTTAGGGATCTAATGACCCAACCAAACCAAGTAGAGAGCCCCCTAACTCTCTATGTTTACTATTATCAATCAAAATATTGAACAATAGGGTCAAACATGCATCCTGAAGATAAAATTGCCAGGGTATTTTTGGGTAATTTCAAAGGGAAAGTCCCCAAACACATATAATCAAGGAATTATAACGTGATTTCAAACATTAAATATCAACAAAATTGTTTAAAGGATATTGAAAGGAAGAAGGTGATGGAAGATAGAAAGTGCCTTACTTAAATTCTCTAAGGATTTTTCAATAGTTGCTCCAAAAGCTTCACTTCAAGGCCCTTCAAGATCGTCTCCAACAATGCTATACCATCGGCTTCAACAATGTTGCTCCAAAAATGTCCTCAAGGTCTTCACAACAAGTTTACTAGAAGTTGCTCCAACAATATATTCAATAAGGTCTTCATTGTCAACTCGTCTCTTGTTTGGGTGCCTTAATGTGCAATGACATGTTTCGAGGACTGAATTCAATGCAAGGCATATTTGAAACTCTAACTCTGTCTTCCAGTGTCTTATTAGAAATTATTTTAGTTTTCATTTTGTGTTTTCAAGTTAGATATTGTTTTCAAGTTTTTACATTTATAATTTTATTGCAATGTGGCAGACTGATCAGGGCAGTACAGGAACAACCCCGAGACGGGATGATCGTGGAAAGAGGCCAGCGGAAGAACATGTAAAGTGCCAGCATTGCTCTATCTTCGGGTATTTTAGTTATTTACATAATTGAAATAATATTAATTTTTTTCAAATATGCAGACACCTAGCCATGGTACGCCTGATGATTCCCTCTTTTAGGAAGAGCTTTCTTCATCCCTATCTCCAGTGTTCTTGTTGCGAAAAAAGGCACAAGATGCAAGGTCGGAATTTAATACTTTGATAGACGCGCCTCAAACACCTGAAACAGAAGAGAAGATAAAACAACTTATGAGCCAGCTAGAAAGATATCGGGTAATAATAAAAATTCAAAAGGATATTTTTTTTGTTCTGCATGAGATGAATTGTGATAGTTTGATTTTTAATTTTTACATTGACTAAACTAACAAAAAGTTCTTTTGTATGTAGCGTTTTCTGGCATTTGCTGAACCCGGTGTTGGTGGTAGTGGGACACGAGGGCAAGAGATTGCCCAACAACCCTTTCGTACACCTTCTACTCCTTTAGGTGCCAGCCAAGAAACACACCCTGCCCAAGCAGACACCCAGCCAACCGCTGAACGTGTTGGCAATGATGAGGCTGATATGGCCAACTACATTATTGCGTTTCCTGGAGCTACACGTGTCAGCTCCACAAGGACCATTAATGGCACATTGTTGGTGAACGATGAAGGTGTCCCTATAAAGCATGTACAACTCCCAGGTAAATTTTAATATTTTAACTATTTCATGTACTTTATCTAAAACATATTTATCATGATTTTTATTTTTAAATTAATGATAATATCTTCTTCTTCTTCTTCTTTTCTTTTTCTGTGTAGGAAACAATGATTTCTACAGGTTTCTGGAGAGCCATGCGTTGGTAATTTTTGGCCCAACCATACGCACGGGGTGGAATTCCCAGAATTCCAACCTGAAAAAAGAACTTCTAGATTATCTAGAAGCCCTTTTTGGGGTCGGCATATTTGACAGAACAACGGTGGCTCGGCTAGCCGACAAATATTTGAAATATACCAGGGACACCTATAGGACGCAATTGCAATTTAACCCTAGATATGAGCGTCCTCTCACAGTTCCAGAGAGTGAGTGGAGAGCACTCATCCATGATGGAAAAGAGAAAAGGGCAAAGAAAGAAGGAAAAATACCAACTGGACCCGCAAGGTAAATTACAACTTTAATTCAATAGCTTTAATTTTCTTTATGTCTAAAATAAAAGTGTGCTACGTCATATCTGACTTCAATCTTTTGATGCTAGGTTGCCTGACACCTCAAAGGCAACAAAAGCTAGGATTGAGAAAAAGGGCCATCACAAGCTCGGCCAGGGTGGCTACTTGAAATTAGCTGCAAGAATTGTAATTAAGTAGCTAAACATCTTATAATTAATTGTATCGCCTTCCAACATTTTTGTAATCCTATCAAATATGATTAAAAATACGCAATCATATGTAATGTAGGGTGATGAATTCAGAACAGAAACTACAGAGGAAGATAAAAATATCACTTTCCATTTCGGCTATCAAGCCGTAGTTGAACGTCGCAGAAGCTTGGGGCAGGTCCCAAGATCTAGAATGCCTGATAAGGTAAAACATTAACCTTTCAATATGTTTGTTTTCGTCCATAAATTTAATGTCTAACAACTTTGTTTAAATCGGGGGAGCAGCACTACCGACGAGGCAAATAACCCAGTTTTAGAGCCAGATGTAGATGATCCTCACGTGCAACCTGATCATTGTAGTGGGGACCAGGCTGACAATGCTACTATCAGTGAGGGTCGTGATGGTAATTAATTTCCACTTATAATTTTTTCTAATTATACCTTGATGGTTTTCCTTATAACGTTTTTTGTTTAAATGACAGAGAATGTTTCCCTTGAGGATCTTACCACCAGAGAGGAAGATAGGGCAACAGTCCCAACGGCGACAACTGGTGCACCAGGTAAATAATCTCATTGCAATTTTTTTTATTAATATTACCGAACTAGTTCAATGATATTTAAAAAGTGACAATTAAAATTTAATATTATCTGTTTTTGTAGGCGATGCCCCGTCACTGGATGAGACCAGACATCGTGACTACGCAACTAGGTCAGCGGCGACAACTGGTGCACCAGGTAAATAATCTCATTGCAATTTTTTTTATTAATATTACCGAACTAGTTTAATGATATTTAAAAACTGACAATTAAAATTTAATATTATCTGTTTTTGTAGGCGATGTCCCGTCACTGGATGAGACCAGACATCGTGACTACGCAACTAGGTCAGCGGCGACAACTGGTGCACCAGGTAAATAATCTCATTGCAATTTTTTTTATTAATATTACCGAACTAGTTCAATGATATTTACAAACTGACAATTAAAATTTAATATTATCTGTTTTTGTAGGCGATGCCCCGTCACTGGATGAGACCAGACATCGTGACTACGCAACTAGGTCAGCAATGCGGGTCAAAAGGCACGAAACAGGAGCAGAGCACGATGATATTGATGATGTAATTAGGAGCTTTAGAAATAGGAAGAAGAAAAAAAAAATTGATAATGTAAAATATTGTATTATTATAAGACAAACGTTACCATACTTGGAACATTTTTTGCATTATATAAAAAACTCATTTATCATACTATTTTTATGTCAAGCATTAATTGCAATGTTTCCTTGCGTACTTTTTGTTGAATTGTTTTTTTATTAGTTATTGAATATATTTTTTATGCTCATGAAAGTAAAAAATGAAATATAGATTGGGTATTGGGGAATTGAGAGTGATGTGAGGGGGGGGGGAGGGGCCATAAGAGCTTCCACCTTCACGTGGTTAGCCCTGTTTAGTAGAGAATAATTTATTGGAGCGATTAAATCTTGGAGCAAACCTCCCTCGATCCAGCGTAGCAACAAAAAAGTCACTGTTGACTTAGTTGCTACTCTTTCAGATCGTGGGAGGCTTGTTCCAAGTTCATGCGACTCCAATAAATTGTTCTTGAAACGAAGAGGAGCTTATTCGGGTATGTTTTGACATTTTCAACATATGTTCTAACATTATCATAAGAATTCATCTTAGAGTAAAAAATACTACATCAATTACTTGTATTTATTGTATAGATAATGATGGATTTTGATTGACTTGGAAGTGCAGGTACAAATCCTCTTGCATCATGAGCAATACAACTTGTCAACCAGGGTCATGTCCAGGATATTTTTGCTTGTGTGCTTGACCAAGTTCATAATGTCACATTTTGTAAGTTCCTTTACAGTTCATAATTCAATATTAAGCTTGTTCATGATTATTATCTAGGTTTTTTGTATGTGTTTTTTCATCTATTTGATTGTAAACAACTCTGCATGTTTCTTGTTGTTCACTATGATTTCTCCCATTACCACTCCCAGGATGAATCCGACTTTATTGTTACATAGGTTACTTTATTGTTACTATGATTTCTCCATTTACGATTTCATGGGTTACATCATGTAAAGTTGTCAATCTCAGGTTGGTGATGAGCTTTAGTTCTCCAGATTTGGGGCTTTTCTGATATTTTCTCCCTCATGTCATTCCTGCATCACCTCGTTGTTTGAGCATGCCAATTGTCTACCACTTGTACCAATTGGCACATGTCAATCTCTGAGTGGTGCCACATTTCACCTATTTTCAGTGAGAGTTTGGGGTTTCTCTAACATAGCTTCAGAAATCCGATTCAGTGCCTGCTTGAATATTATCACATAATACTCATGGTTTGGATTGATGAGCATGTTCTGAATGGTTGGTTGATTCATAAGAACCACCCATATAGTCATCTTGAGATATTTCAGAAGTTTTCTTGGGTTTCCTTTTTCACCATTTCTAGTGGGTGGGATGGTGTGGGGTGATCCATCAATACTGGTGCTCTTGTAGTAGGGAATTTGTTTTTGGGGATATAAAGGAGAATTTTATGTAGATATCCCATTGGATGCATTCATAGATGGGCACAAGAGGTCAAGAATTTAAATTAAAAATATGCAACCTCTAGCATGGAAACCTGAAGGCCGCGAGAGACACTGGTTAAAGATTGTTTTGTGCTGGCCTTAATATAGTCGTGATTTCTTTCTATTATCTTAATGAAAATATATAGTCCGGTCTCATTAAAATGAGGATTGTAGTTGTATTTCTCTTTGGTTTTTTCTCTCTTAATGCTCCAGAAGTTGCCAAAAGTTGCGATAGTTGTTTAGTTTGCCTGTTACAACTTAAAAGTGGTTTTTAGCGATGGGAGTCATGTTTTTTAAGGTTCATACTAATATGAAGATCTTGTAATTCTATATTCAGCATAAGAGAAGATGGCCTCTGCTTTGGGCAGTATGACAACAATTGCCACATCTACCTCATTGGGTAACGATGGAAAGGGGAAGAAGTTGGGTGCAATGTTTGATAATTATGGCAGACAATTGTCTTCTCTTTCAGTTTTTTCACCCATTTCCTTTAATCGCTCAAGCAGAAGAGGGACTCTGAGATTACGCGACGGAGAGAAGGTAGTTAATACAAGAGCTATGGAAAAGGAGTTGTACTTCAACAAGGATGGCTCAGTGACAAAAAAATTGCAGGTCAGAGAAAAAATTATGTTTAAAGGAAGGTCACCTGAACGTGAAACTTCACTACGGTGGATCTTTCCTTGTCCACTTATATTCGATTTTAATGTGTTATTTTAATTTTTCATGGAGGGTTGTTTTGGCATATGGTCTAGCATTCAATTGCACACTTACTGAAAGCATTGTCAATTTGTCTTGCAGGCGGTGTGAACAAAATTGTTGATCTTGTTGGAGTCACCCTTGGGGCGAGGGGAAAAATGTTGTCTTGGAGAGCAAGCATGGTTCTCCGAAAATAGTTAATGATGGTGTGACAGTAGCTAAGGAGGTAATTTGTAGATGTGTGCTCTGGTTTTCTTTTTAACGTTGTATTAGTTCCCCCTCTTAAATGTCTGCCTTTGCACTTTGTGATGAAATTAAATATTAACACATTTAGAGTCATTGTCCATCACATGTAATTCTGCAACATCATCTACCTACCCTACCTACTTTACTCTACCATTTTTTATTCTTTATTAGGGTGCACTTAGACTGGCAAACCCTTATCACACTTTATTTTCTTTTACATGTAGAAATCTATCTAATTCTAACCTTATTATATCCAAGGGCTCAGATTAAGCTATTGAGCTCCTTTTATTTACTCTACCTATCTACTTATCTGCCAAGATTAAACAGTTTGGTCAGATTTTATTCTCTATCTCTAAAAAATGAAATTGAAAGATGACATAGCCAAGCTTAAATTGTTTGACTATTCATAAATTGTGGCATAGGATACAAGTTGTACACAATTTTATTTATTACATAAGAGCAAAAAGTAGTGGCATTTAGACTTGCACACTTTCCTTGGCCTTTCTTTTGGTGTGGTTCATTTTCTTTTAATTTTTTGGCCATTTTTATTCTTTTTACCCTTTGATTTTTCTTTTAGGGTATACCCTCTTTACATTTTCTAAATTTTTTTGATTTTTTGATAATATGGAAAACCTTTGCAACAAGAAAAGGTATGAACATATTACATAGCCCATCAAGTCAATCATGAAATATGACACCTATTGGTATAAGAGTCTAACACTAACTATGTTATCACTCAGATTTTCCTTGAAGTTGTAGAGAAGAGGAAAGGGGTCCGAGGTAACCACAAACCAATCTTTTAGGTACAGAATCTAGCCAATCTGTACCCAGAGAGGGCTCTCTCTTTAAAATTTAGCTTTGTTTTGAAAGATATTAGGCTAATTATAAAGTTCAAGGGTTTTGATTGAATTTAGGTGGTGGAATTCGATAGCTGAGGGCAAGATTGAAGTAAATCGGGCCATTGGGCTATGGAGTCAAAAATATGGCTTCACTGGATTAAGTTTCTAAACAAAAGATGGTTTTACAGGGCAATATAATCAAACAGAGAATAATTTTAGATCTTTAAAGCGAATGAGATGGAATTAAAATGGATGAAAGGAAATTAAGAATCTTTCAACACATTCAAAGAGGGAAATTGAGTGATTATCAATAAAGAGCATTCAAGTATTCTTTACTAAATAATCAAAATGCTTAAACTAATAAAACAGGAGCAATTAAGAATTCACTGTTTAAAACCAGTTTAGAAGAAAACATTTAGAATAACGATGATTAAAATCAGATTACACTTAAGCACTTTCTGATTTACTCTTTTTCATTAGCTATTCAAAAATGAAAACACAGTGATATGATAAACATATATAAAGACTTTAAAACACAAGAGAAAGATGACTTATTGATCCGTAGTTTGACACATGAATCCTGTAAAAAGTCTTTCGCATCAATTCATCATCCAGCAAGCCACAAAAAATTTCTCCAACAGCTCTTTATTCCGAAAAAGTCAATATTACAGCAAATTATAAGAATCCACCCTCAATACTCTAATTGAGGGAGTATTTATACAAAAAATTATCAAAAATATCTCATAACAAATTGAGATATAATCTAGGGTGACTCATGAATAAGTTACAATAAAAATAGAGACAAATGGTCTCGTAGATAAGATAAAAAGTAATTGATGTTGTGTTGTTTCCTTCTTTTGAGAATGTGCTGGAGGCAGGCCCTATGTTTTGGCCCGTTGCTATCATCCTCAGTAATTCTGTTCTGACTGCCTTGCTTTACTGATACTCTTTGTTTTCACTGATACACTTTGACCTCTGTTTATCCTTTTTATCATGGTATACTGTAGTAAATAGGAAAAATTTCATATAAGGATAAATTTTACAAAAGATCCAACAATTCTTCCCACCATTTATCTTCTGGTATTCTGGTCCGTTGAAGTTTTCTCAATGTTTCATCAGCCTCAGTATATCTGAAAAAGGTAGGCTGAATTGGAAACAAATGCTTTACTTCATGCTCAAGATAAAATAAATTTTCCAATCTGTCATGAATATTTTTTCCTGTTGGCAATGCTGCTTCTGATGTACTGGTTGAAGAATTGGCCTGATTTTCAGCATACTTGTCCAATTTTTCAACATATCTTTCAAGGTCCATTAGTTTATCCTCTGAAACTATAGGACTGAGCAATCCTTTTTTCAACAAAATATCAAATCTTTCTCTGAAGGCAATGATTTCTTCTTGCATATCTGAGCACCTTCGTTCTAGATTCTACATAAGGGTTCTCTTAGTAAAAACTCTTTTTATTTCCAAAATTGTTCTGGTCCTGTCCTGAATACCAAGTTCTGCAAGTTGGTGTCTGGTTTGAGTGTTTAGAAACTATATGAGTTGATTGGCTTCCTCAGGCCTATTTCCCAATTCTTCTCTTGTACTTTGAACTTCTTCTATAGCCAATTTGACTAAATCATTTTGTTCATACATAATCTGAATTGAAGACCAGACATCCTTTATTGATTGGATAATGTTGTCCCAAAGAATTTCATTTATTTCCTTTAAAGGTTTCTCCAATGTGAGATCATTTTCCAATGCTTTAACCAATTTTTCTAATCTTTTGACCTCTCTTGTTTTATCAGCAACACTCATTTTTGAGAGATCATATCTTTGTTCTAAATTAGTAAGTTGTAACTTTGTGTGCTGGAGTTCTGTTACTTGAAGTTTCAATTCATTCATTGACTTTATTAATTCTTCAGAACTCAAATTGGAAGTATTTACCTGTGATAGCTCTGTTGGCTGACCTGTTGTGGATGTACCTGTACCTGTAATTTCCTCTGTTGTTGATGCTGGAATAGTAGACTGCTTGTTATTTAATGCATGTTCAAGCTCTTTTTCTATTTCATTTAGTTGCTCATTCAGTTTCAAAAGCAAGTCCATCATTTCTTCTTGAGAATTTTTCTTTATCATCTCTTCAGTTTGTGGATGTCTTGAAGCTGGCAATTTCAACTGCTTTCTCAAAGCTGCAATATCATCATCTTTTTTCTTGATTAGGGCCTCTATACCTTTGACATCTTTAGGATTGTGACCCAATCCAATGATTATTTCCTCCAATGTCTTTATCCTATTGTCTTTGGCCTGAGAAGAGGCTTTTTCAAGCTGCAATTGTGCATTAGTGTTCTCCAAAGAATCCTACAACTTCTGAGTTGCCATTGCTTTATCGGTCAGAGTAGAATAGATCATTTCACCAGTCTGCTTATGTAACTCAATCTGATCTAAAGGATGAATATCCTTTTCTAAGACTTCAAAATTTGTTCTAATATAATCTACAGCTGTTTGAGGCTGCTGCACTTTTGGTTTGAAGTGACTCATTATCATTTTGCCTTGCTGAATGTCATAAGATGACATCAATCTTTCTTGATTCTTAGGAGCCATCTTCAAATACTGATTGTAAACCTAGAGTCTTAGTGGATCATTCCTGGATTTTATATTGATAAAGGTTTTCTTTATATCTCCTGCATCTTTAACTGGTGGTTTGAAAGAAGATATTTCAACACTCTGTTTCCTTTGCAGCTCTTTTCTCTGTAAATTAGTGGATGCCCCACTGACTGTACCTGTTTGTTGACTATCCAAATCTTCTCTCTGGCTATCAGGAATTTCCTGAACAAAATCTACTTCTGGAAGAGGATTTAATTTTTGTCTTTTAGCATGAGGCTGTTCTGAAGATCCACCAACAGGGGTAGCAACTTCAGCATCTCTCTTCTTGCCTTTTTCTATATTGATAGGAGTTTGTAAAATTGAAATTTCTGGCTCATTGATTTGAATAGGAGGAATTTGTACTTGACCCTATTCTTTAGAAGTCTCAGGTTGCTCTGTCATTGTGAAATTTTCAAATACTTGTATGTCAGGCTCCTTTTCTTTTCCTTTAGATTGTATTGTGGCCAATGCACTGATCTCCTGTAAATTTTGTTGAGAAGTCCCTACAGAAGAAGGACCAATACCTGGTATCTGCACCTGTCCAAAAGAGTCTAGGTCAAGTATTTTCTCAAGGTCTTTCATTACATTTTCAACATTGACCTGCTCACTATCCTGTTCTACCAATGTTCCTTCCATCCATTCATCCATATTGGCATATTGTTCAATTTCTGGAATTTTGTGATGAATGTATGGTGATAGTTTATTTTTAATTCTTCTATCATAGATAAAGCTATTTGGGTCATAAGGCACCCGGTAAAAACTTTTTTGTAATCTGAGATATTCTTCTAAGATTCTTTCTGCTTCCTTTCCAGCATCTCTAGAGTTACAAACAAAGGGACCTAATTGACTTTTGATCCTGAGTTGAGCCTTTTTCTTTGCATTGCAGAAATGAACTATATCTGAGTTAATCATCTGCCTGAAATACTCTAGTGAAAAGAGTCTCATGGGGACATATTTGGGCAACTTGAATGGGCACAATTCACATCCATATATTCTGATCTCAGTGTGATTTTGATACAAGTACCAATCACCTACCCTATATTGTTTTGAGAGCTGTGGAATTTTCTTGATTTCATTATTGACTCTGGGAGGGGAAACTCCTGTTAACAAAGTGGTTGCAGGGTGTACAAATAGGTCAATAAACTCATTATAGGAGTAAGGAGAATCAGAGGAATTATGGGTGATGGCAGACCAAAATATCACAGACCTAGGATTTCCTTTGGCATCAAGTTTCGAACATGGAAAGGGAAACTTTCTGATTGGTAATAAATCATGAGATGATATATAACAGAAGAATATTTGAACACTTTTTCATTCTCAAATCTCATGAACTGATCATGGATTTTATCAACAATGTAGGATGCAAAATCATACTTGACAGCAGGGGACTGTCCAGGGGTAAATATAGACAACAATACTAGGGTTAATTGATCAACATATTCACTAGTATTGAAACCCATGATAAAGGATATCATATTCAGAATAAGCCTGCCCACATCAGTGAAAAAAGTATAACCATAGGGGGAGGGCCTTTGGGCTGATGCTCTGGTAACATGAAGGTTTGACAAATGCGATTTAACTCTTCATGGGACAAATTGGCAGACTTTTCAAGTAATTCTCCCATGGACAGGGGAGTGAGGGCTTGACCGGGTTGAAATTGTAGCATTTCATTTATCGACTGAGTAGTGATTGGGAAAAGGATGTTCTGACTCAGGGACAAAACTGCTCTTTGATTGGGGTCATAGTTTGCATGGCAGTAATGAATTAACTCAGGAAAAATATGGACTGAGGGGAGAAGATACATGGGGAGATTGGATTCCCATAATCCAATAATATCAGAACCGTTTATAAAGTTATCTCTGTAGCGGCAAAAGGTTCGAAGAGGATTATCACTAAGAACGAGGTCTTTAATTTGAAAATCTCTATCTGCTAGGGGCAGATAGTCTAAATCTCTGTGAGGGGCATTCAAAGGTGCGACGTTCAGAGCCATTGGAACCTCCATTTCTGGTTCTTGTGGATTCAGAAATGAATTTCGGGTTTTTGTGAAGAACAAACACAATTACAAGTTTTGGGAATGCAATTTACAATTCTAGGGATTGAACAAGACCAAATTGAACTATGTTTCTGTCTTTCGTGCGGAATTTAAAACAAAAGCTAGGATTTCACAGAGTTTTAATGGGAATTGGGGTAAATACATGTTTTTTGGGAGATGAACAGTGATTAAACAGGTACAGGCTATGGCGTATGAACTCTGGATTACTGGTATGCAATTGTCTTCAGCAAAATACAGTTGATGGCGCTTGACAGTTTGTTTTTGAAATTCTCTGCATGAGACTTTGGTCATTCACAGAATAATGAAAATGACGCGGGAAAAATTGTTTTATTCACAAAGTCCAAAGGGTGACGGGGTTTTATTTATTTATTTAATGGATGACGTCAGCAGGTACGGAGGATGAGTCACGGGAGGCAAGCGGTAAGCGGTTTCCATCGCACCGCTTTTGGGGAAAAGTGGTTTTGGGCGGAGGGCGAGCGATTCCATAGAATGATTGATGCGTGGCATGGCACTGTTTGAAAACCGCCGAGCCATCGCGCGTTATTGTTCGGACGCGGATGGCTAGCGATATCATTAATAACCGTTGATCTCAGATGGGTTGATCGAACGGCGATGGGGACGTGGAAGTGACGGGGATTTAATATGGAGGGCCCGACGCAATTAAACGTTAATTAATCTCATCGGGGGGAATCTGATTGGCGGAGTTAATTAATCGTGAGGATTAATCAATTTGTTTATAAAAATGCAGGAAAGTGATCGGGAAATGATTTAACCAAGGTTAGCGGTTAAGGGAGGTATTGGGGATTTTACAAAGGGTTTATAGTTTTAACCTTGGGAAAGGGAGTCGGGGGATTAAAATACACCGGGGAAGAATTATTTTTGTATTAAAACACGTAATAAAACATGTTTTAATTATTTTTTCAATATACTTTTATTATATGATAATTAAATCAGATTAATCTAATTACCATAGGGGGCGGAATTTAATATTATGATATATTTAGCCAAAGGGGGCATAAAGTGGGTTTTTTATTTAAACATGTGGGAATAAATAACTTTGGCTAAAATTTATTAATGGGTTTTTGGGGATATTATATAAAAAGGAGTTATATATAATAAGAGAAGGTTATTTTTGTAAGGATTTAATACATAAAATCAATGTTAATATGACAAGGGGACAATGTAAACTCAAAATACATTAATATAACTAAGAAAGTGAAGATTTAAAAGCAAATTGCATTATAATCACTTCATCACTTAGACTTGGAACAAAATGTGATTTTGAGGGTTTTTTATGAAATAATGCATAATTTTCCTAAGTAAAATGGGATTTTACTTAGGAAAAGATGTTTAGAAATGAGTGAATGTTATGAAGAATGACTTCAAGTACTTAGGCTTTTCCAATTATTGGGCCGAGGGTCCGGTCCTTCCAAAAGTCAAGGAAATGCCTTGAGCCCCTCTAATTTTCAAATACCTTAGTACTTAGGGGAAACTAGTGAAATCTTTAGGGGAAGATGAGAAGGGAAGTTAATAACTTTGACTTTGCTTTGCTTTGAATTTCTTCCAGTATAGTGTCTGCCTTTGCACTTTGTGATGAAAGTAAATATTAACACATTTAGAGTCATTGTCCATCACATGCAATTCTGCAACATCATCTACCTACCCTACCTACTTTAATCTACCATTTTTTCTTCTTTATTAGGGTGCACTTAGACTGGCAAACCCTTATCACACTTTATTTTCTTTTACATGTAGAAATCTATCTAAGTCTAACCTTATTACATCCAAGGGCTCAGATTAAGCTATTGATCTCCTTTTATTTACTCTACCTATCTATTTATCTGCCAAGATTAAACAGTTTGGTCAGATTTTATTCTCTATCTCTAAAACATGAAATTGAAAGATAAAATAGCCAAGCTTAAACTGTTTGACTATTCATAAATTGTGGCATAGGATACAAGTTGCACACAATTTTATTTATTACATAAGAGAAAAAAGTAGTGGAATTTAGACTTGCACACTTTCCTTGGCCTTTCTTTTGGTGGGGTTCATTTTATTTTACTTTTTTGGCCATTTTTATTCTTTTTACCCTTTGATTTTTCTTTTAGGGTATACCCTCTTTACATTTTTTAATTTTTTTTGATTTTTTGATAATATGGAAAACATTTGCAACAAGAAAAGGTATGAACATATTACATAGCCCATCAAGTCAATCATGAAATATGACACCTATTGGTATAGGAGTCTAACACTGGCTCCACTTGGGGATGGCTTTTCCTGGTGAAAAGTCAAGAACAGCAGGTCAGTTGTCCTCATCCATTGGCCTTGGTGAACCTGTAAATGTCTTATGTCTTCTGCAAACTGAAATCTGATTTGAAACTAAAACAACACACAAAAGTTTTCAAACCAACTTAATGAAAAACTAGCTGAAAATTGAAAACTAAAAAAAAAATGCTCAAAATTCTGAGCTTATTGGCACTCATCTACCTACTCAATCTACTAAAAATCTTGTTGAATCAGGTAATACAAAAATGCCAATGAAGCCAATCAAGTAGCTGTAACAATAAATGGATAACTTGATTGCTTGTGATCAAAATTGGAAGTATATTATGATCATGTGCCTTTATAATAAATGATATGATGTGTAGAGGCCACTTTTGATGTATTTGATCCTTTATATAGAGAAAACATGTTTGCAGATTTGGGCTAAAAATATTCTCCATATAATCTGATATAGGATCAATAAAAGTATGATGTATGTTATTTACTTCTAGGCCTTCAATGACTGGTTGCTCAGTTGTATTCTGAATATTAAGCCTTGAAACTATTTCTTCTGTCTTGTGTTTGAAAGAATAATCATCCTCAGTATGCAAGTCAAAAGATAGTACAATTTCCTCTTGCTTAGGAGAAGGAAGATTTTCAAAGAATTCTTTAGGATTTTGGAAATTGAATGACTGAATTTGAGAATGCAAAAGTTTAATTTCATTTTCATAATTTTCAGAAATTATCTCAAGAACACATATTTTCAGTTTGGGAGACTATTTTCTTGATTTCAAAAGAAGAAATAAAGCTCTTAAAAAATCCTCATCAAGCTGAAGTTCTAATATCTCATCCCTCAAAATAGCTAGTGATTGTTTTGTGAAATTATCATAATTATCATCATACTGATCATGTAAGTCTAAAAAATCTTCTAAGAACCTTGATTTTCTTAGGAATAGGTCATTTTGTAATAGCTTGCATAGGCTCCAACTTCACTCCTTCCTTTAAAACAATATGAACCAAATACTCGAATTCTTATTTCCCAAAAGCACATTTGGATATTTTTACATAAAAATTATTGTTCTCAATAATTTATATAAATTTTCCACATGTTTAGTGTGGTATTCCCATGATTTATTATAAATATGTGTATTATCAAAGAAAACCAACACAAATTTTATAAGATGGGATCAAACAAAATTGTTCTTAAGTCGAGCCCGCCGGACTTCAAATGGCGATAAACCATAATTCAAACCAAATTCGCGTTCCAAAATAGCCTGCTGACATCGGCCAATTTTGTGACGCGAAAACCAAATGAATTCTGCCCTAATCTTTTTCGGGTCCGAAGTTGGGCTGGCGTACGGAGGGAGAGTTGTGATGCAAATTTCTTATCAAATTCGCCCTAATATTTTTCGGGTCCGGATTTCCACTGCGCGAGCGGCCCAAACAAAGATCCACTCCAATCAATTTCTGCCACGTGTCCTCAATCAAAACTTGCCCTGCTCCCGGCTGCGGGTGCATTCGATGGCGTTTAAGGCGATGGGACATGGATGTGGCGATTTCATATCAATCGCATTAAGTTTTAACGCTGTTCAATTAGCCGATATTTAAGTTCCAAGGTTTTCACATTAAATCGCATTAAGTTTTAACACTGTTCAAGATCAGACCTCCACTCCTGTTAGCGATTCCGCATGCTCCAATATGATCCGGCCTTCAGCTCTCATTAATGATCAGGGATTAATTATGACGGGCATCCTTCGATTGCATTACAGTCGGGGTCGATAAAATGGCGTTTCGCTATGGTTTTTCAGATGAGCCGGTTTCTGGGTTACACTGCCTGCTCACTGTGACGAGAAGGAGAAGTGGCCAGCTGAACTGTTATTTAGACCTTGCTGCATATCTGCATTTCTCTCGGTTTGGTCTGTGTCTGTCTTCCTCTGTTTCTTGGAATTCTGCGTCTCCGTCTCCTCTTGTGCCCACTACTGAGACTGCACCCATGCCTCGCATGCGTCAAAGGATGCGTTGCCGTTGGGGGAGCACTAGAGGTCAACCCCTGCGCGCTCCCTCTAGCCCCTTAACCGAGTCGTCTTCCGTCCAGTCCAGTGATTATTACGTAGGTCGCTATCCAAATACTAGGAGTGGGCGGGGTCGGCTTGTAGGATCTGGCTACCGTATGGATCCCCCTGCTCCTCATTTCCCCACCGCTAGTTCACCTTCTCCCACGACGCGCACTGCGCAATTTTCCTTTAATTTCACTCTCAACCGCCCCCGAATCACAGCTTTAGTCACTGTGGTTTTCCGCGAGGAGGCCCAAACGGAGGAAGAATGCACCCATCCGGCGGGTCTAAGCTTGGAAAAAGCCGGCCAGCATTCGAGCCTTCAGGTGGGGAGCCATGGCATGCATGTGGAGGTAGCACCTAGTGATCCTGGACCTTCCGAAGGATGGTGCTGAATCGTGGAGGAACCACCGGAGGAGTAGTTTGGTTAATTTGGTTTTCTTGCTTCGCAGGCCCACTTAATTGGG